>CALNVZ010001053.1:26692-74871 GCA_940671915.1 Paracentrotus lividus
GATTATGATATAAAATCATAATTGGCATAAGCATTTAAATTTTAATATAAGAAAAATAATCACTGCAGTAAGTTTCTAAAGAAATTCTAATGTCAGATATATGATCCTTTCGAGAATCAAATGAAGGTCTTATTTTCAAATAAATTTTTTCATTTTGGGAATTCGGATGTATGAACTTTTGAGTTTACAAAAATACGACGCTTTATCGAATTAGCATAGAGCAGAGAGGAAATTACCTACTCATACCTTTATTCGACTGATTAATAATCCCCCACACAAAGCACCCAGTGGAAATAATCCCCATTCGGGTCGGCAGTGTCGATCTTCTCTAGGTCAAATAACTCTCTGGGAGTGATCTGCGCTCCATGTTGATTGCGACAAGATAGCTCCATCCTCTGGAGTGTGGAGTTTGAAAATGAATTGAGAGAGGATGTATGTCCTCTCCCGAAGGAACTGACTCGGGCAGGGGTAGTATAGCGGTGCGCATTTTGCAGACTATGGTCTTTTGGCCAGTGGCTTTGTCTATTAGGCGATATCTTTTTTATCGTTGGAATTTAAAGATTTCCCATTTCGTTGGTTCTATTGAAATTCAGATTACACTGATCATTCTTTGGTAATATTTTGCTATAATCAAAATCAAATATTCCGGCAGATTGAAATAATCTTGCCTACATCCGTGATTGTAACCTCGCTCAGAGTCTTGTGAGACCATCTTAATTGAGGCTTATATAACGATAGACTCCTTTCAGTACATATTTCTTTATTCGCATTCGTGTAGACGAAATAGTCGGCATGAGTTTGGCACACATTCTTGCCTAAAGTGTCGTCTAGAAGGAGTTGTTGAAATTACATCCGATCGGGTGTACAAAGTCTTGGAAACGGAGTGATAGGGCACCACCTTGTCCGATACAGAACGGAACACTCATTTTTTCAGTGCGTCGCGTCTAAAGCACAGTGCATAGTCCAATGGGGACTTTCGATCTGTAAAGGGAATATTCTGTCGCCAGCGTCCAAAGGAACTGTAAAAACGTGCTTGTGAGGAAAGATAACGAACTAGCGCGAGGCCCTCGCTCCGACGGACCCTGGCCTCCGTCGAGCCCGTCATCATCGACAGCGAGACTTGGTCGCTCTCCGTGGAAATGCAGACCCTGCCCAAATGATTTTACAGGGAGCGCGGACGCGGCGTACTTACATCTGGCGGAATTCCTTTTTACCTATGTATATTAATTTAGCTATTTCTAACAAAACATAATGTGGCTTAGTCTAAACACAAAATATCCACCATCCGTCACAGATGAATTCATTACTTCAATCAAAAACTAATGTTATTATGTACAAACATGGATGTACGTTTTCACAAATGATGAGATGTAAATTCATAAAAATTTATCTGTAAACTCAGGTATTTTCTTGTATAAATAGTATCTTGATATATACATTCATGTCCTTATACAGGTTGTGCCAGAACATTAAACCTGTATCTCAATGTTTGTTATTTTTAGTGTCTCAATTCGAGTGAGGTATTTCTTTTGACAACTTGAACAAGCACATATTTTCTTGACATTGTTATTAATTCAGTATCCACTTATTAAAGCCACAATTCTGGACATTCCAGTATTTATTACATTTACATATTATTTAACTTGTATAAATGATCAAATTCACAAAGCTACAATTATATATTTTCGTTTGCGTAATAAGTTTTATTAACTTACTTTTAGTAATAATATATAGATACATTTAATACTTACTATAAACACAGATTAATCTTTTCTCTTAACCAACGATCTGTTATTATTTATTCATTTCCTCCTATTTACACACTCATGTTATTATTCCTTTGACTCAATACTTATGTATGCCAAAAACATTATTTCAAAGGATTTTTTTTTTTTGTGGGGGGGGGAGGGGTGGAGGAGCGTTTTTGTTTTGTTTTGTTTTTGTATTTTTGTTTTTTTTTTGTTCATTGAATATGCGATATTTTCCCAGGTTATGACCTTTAGTATTATTAACAACTGTAAATGGTGAGTACCTAATTTAAATGTTATTTACAATTTTACATTTTATTTTGCACATGTGAGAGTGTTTGTTCTTGAAAAGTCTGCGTCTGCATCACCTTGCTTATGCACTCGATGAAATCATTATGAACACAAAATAGCCGTTCAACCTAAGTATTATCAATACGTTTTGTAACTTCGATTCTCTGTAAACCATTGGCGGACACAAAGGCCACAGTGCAAATACACGTATTGAATATTACTGCATCAACTCTTCAGACATTCGCACACTGATCAACTTACTTAACAATGTCCTTAGAAGGGCAATATGCGCAGCCATAACGTGGTATATTGAGATTTAACTCACGTCATTTAAAGGAGTCTTTTAGATGCCACACCATTCGAGTGCTGCATACATTTGATCCTATGACTTTATGAATTATCCCTATTTGTGTTTTACTTGGTTCTCGTAGTATCTTATTGTCTTGCTCTTTATAATTATTTACTTCTCTATCTTGTATATTAGTAGGAGAGCACGGTCGGTGAGCATAAGTCCAACCCACACATAAAAAGATACTGAGTATCAAATCTTGATGCAACGCGATCAAGAGCTTTCACGACCCATGTCAGAACGATCTTACAAAATGTTCGTAGGTGTCAAAATTTGTTTGTTCGAACTATCATTTATATGGACACGCAGTAACATATAATTCCTCAGACACCTGTCCTCAAAAAACAAGGAGACGTGACAAATACA
This sequence comes from Paracentrotus lividus, assembly GCA_940671915.1. Lineage (NCBI taxonomy): Eukaryota > Metazoa > Echinodermata > Echinoidea > Camarodonta > Echinidae > Paracentrotus > Paracentrotus lividus. Next base: position 29,447 of record CALNVZ010001053.1, read on the forward strand.
CCCATCAAATCACCAAAATTAATTGAAACGAACGAATGACGTAATAGATATTAGATACGTATTATTTTAACACCAGTTATTTTGCTTTATCTAGATCATCTATGTAATTATACGCCTTGATACGTATAGGGAGACGTTCACCATATTAAGATTGCTCCTAAACAAAAAGGAGCGATCATAGAGTCTAATCCCGACTTGGTCAGAAGGTTGAACAAATCTGTACCGATAGGATTAGTTAAGACGTCTTTGTCGTTGTAGAGGTGAGTATGTCGCAGCATCGGTGTTTGTTTCGTTGTACAAAACGATGTTTTCTTTTCTATAATTTTTCTGATCTTTGGTTCATAATAAAGTATTAGGTGAGGGGCATAGCCTTTAAGATACGTTAATAAAGGTAACGTCTTTTATAAGTTATGACGTTAATTATTTTACCTAGTTTTCTCTTGTCATATTAACAGGCATTTAGTAATGTTCAAAATAGACGGTCCGTTTTTCAAGATTTTTGTCTATGTGGTCCGACCAACAAAAAGACGTCTCGTGTAATTTTGCATTCCGTCGAATTCATTGTACATCGACTCCAATGTCACTAAAAACGCTTCTGCCTTATGCGTGAGTCAATAAGTACTCATAAAAGACGAGACAGATCTTCCACTTGGCTTATCACTAATTTAAATCCAGGACGTTGACGCTGAAAGGCACAGTATAAACATAAGCATCGAATACAGAGCTTATGATCATTAACTTTATTTTTTCTAACTCAGCTTTTCATTTGCTCTTATCAAGAGGACAGAAAATAGAGTCACATACACTAATAGTACGCAGGTCTAAAGTTTAATATTAGAACTAGATATATTTAAACTGAACAGTGATACAAACTGTAGTATAACTCAGTCATTAATGAGAAAAGTTCCAGAAATTTATATCTTATGTATAAGTAATTCTATTCCTCGGTTGGTAAACCTTTCGTTAATTGTATTTAACCATCTACGCTTCTTCAATTCTAGACCGCACCAAAGCAGTCACCTAAATATTTAACCCAATAGGTTAATCCCATTCTTAAATTAATATCTCACTTCTATAGCCACACGTATGCAAATAATATCTTTCCATCGCCTAACCTTATTCCGAGGAGACATAACGTTGATAAAATTTGCCAATTGTTTAACTGTGGGTCCTCTCCGTCCCCTCGTCTTTTCTGCCCGAGCACACTCTTTGTTGCATAACATGTTAACACTTAATCTTTACCATATCGTCTGACAACCAATAAGTTGATGTCTTAAGCAAATTATATAGTAAAAAGCCTTGCTCCCATTAAACCTTTATTGTCAAACCCAAGAATCGTTGTATCCACAATAATAGAAAAATGGCTTTCACAACCCTATACTTATGTCCAAACTTGTTCCAGATATAATTATATTAATCTACTAAATGCTCATTCAGTACCACTATAACTGATATATTCTTTACTAAGACTATGTATATCAAATATACATTTAACTACGAGAGTATGCATCTTAATTAATATAGTACAGACTAGTCGAAATAGGCCTACAAGACGTCCAATGATTAACAACTGACATTTATTCAGTTATAGTGATTCTATACGGATTTCAATATTTACGATACTGATCAATAATACTTTAATTTGCTGTAAGTACATATACGTGCTTACTTGAAATACGGCTGTTTTAGAATCAATACCATCATGATTCTCTATAAAACTTAAACTAAAAACGTAGAAGGGAAGACTTGACATAGCGTCTAGGATTCACCCTGACACTGATCCATCCGTGAACATACCCATGTATTGTTACTGCAATAATTAATAAAGGAGAGAAATCAAAATACAATAAGACTGGGAGTGCCCTAAACTTATTTAGGTATATGTAAATGTCAACAATAATGCTATATGCATAGTAATTGAATAATAATATTAAATTCTCAAAGGAACTTCCTAAATAAAATGTTACACCATAGAATATTTACAGTGGCAACCCATTATAATCGAGATTCAAAATGTAGGGAACATTGCTGAAAATATCCACTCAAAATATTCCTAATTTAAAATACTTTAAGGTTATATTGCCAGATAAATCTATTTCTAACAGTCATCGCTACTCAATTCCATGATCTAACTAATTATTAAAATAAATGCCTGAAATATTCTTTTATTCAAGTGTTTTTATCAATAGAGTCCAATATTGCATGTCAACCTATTAAGGATGACGGGGCGTTAATGCTGAAAACAATACCGGCGACACATTCCCTCAGAAAAATAGACAAATGCCGAAAATAGACGAAACTATTTATAGAATCATGCTCAAAATGTCAATAAAATTTATCACGTGTTGCTGTATAACAGTGACTGTTATACAAACAAAAAGATGAGCGACAATAATAAAAACTGCAAAGACTTTATTATCTAGAGAATTTATCCGTCGAGACAGACGATCTGTGAATGATAAAAAATTACAGTGGACCCCACCCCTTATTTATAGACTTTTGGCTGGCGCTGCCCGTGCCCTATTTAACAACCATTTTCAATTCCCCGTCTTATTTATACTCCGAGCAACTACGCGCACCAACATTACCATACTCTTACATAAAATCAGCCACACGTACCGTGCGAGAACGCAGACAACTACATAAACTGTGCAGAAATTAATTACCAGAATGACGGAAAAACTCCTCTCTATTACATACCCAAATATTATAAAGAAACCAGACCCAAAGTCTACCTGCAAGTTAAATGCAGTTCACCAAATAAAGGTAAATGTCGCTATAAACTTGTGCTTATTATCGCATTCGTCATTATAATAAATAACTACGCCTATCTTAACCCAGCTCCCATACATGGTATCTGCCTGTCATTCAAGCTCACTGACAAAAATTATCCGAGACTGTGCTATTTTCCTCAATCCTTACTGTCTCTGCGTGCGGCACAGTAAAAAAAAACCCATGAAAGCGCACCAGTCTCTAATCCAAAAATTAGATCTGTTTCCAACAGCTTGATACCACAGGATATTTCAAACACAGCAGACGCGTAACAAGCCCAAATACGTAGGTCTATACTGACTGAATTAGCACCAAATACTGTTATTATATTATAACACAATCAAATCTACAAAAAATGAAATTATTTAAAAGAAATTTTAGGGGCTTTCGCCACAATATGTTAAAAATTATAGGTAATGTTGAACACAATATGTTGAAATTGTTTTCGAATTTTTCCACGAACATAGGTTATTTTTTTAATGGATATTGTAAAATAATACTATCTTTGTTCCTATTCCTCAAGAATTTAGCCCCAAAAAGCTGGGAAAAGCCACAAAAGTTTGGAATATATATGAAATTATCTCAGGCTATCTGTAGAATCCGTCGCTATCCAACTAGGGTTAGGATTCATTTCGTGATCTCTCTGCTTCTCGTCCCATTTCTCCTTTTTTTTTGTTTTGTTTTGTTTGTTGTTTTTGTGTTGTGTTTTTGTATTTGTTTTGTTTTTTTTTTTTTTTGGGGGGGGGGGGGGGGGGCTCCCTTGCGCCACCTGGATTACCCATGCCCCCCGCTCCGATCTAAATTTGCGCATTAAATATTTTCTATTAGGATTCAATGCGCGAGCGCCGCTGGATAATTTGAAAGTAACCCGCCATTTGGGCCAAATCCCTCCGCGGTAAACGTTCTCGGCATTTCACGCGCGCTATATCATGGAGGGGGGGCTTTACGCCCCCCCCCACCCCGGTAGGCGCGCAAGGGGCGCCGAAAAGAGAGGAAAAAGGAGGGGGGAGAAAAAAAAGGAGAGAAAACAGAGAGACGGGGAAAAAAGGGGAAAAGGGGAGGGGAAAAAAGAGAGGAAAGGGGAAAGGGCGCCTAATTTCATCTTAAATTTAGGGGGCGCTAAATCGATCATAAATTCAGAGGGCGCCGACTCGACCTTAAACTAAGGGTCGCCAAATTGAGCTTAAACAATAAGTGCCAATTGACCTGAAAATAAATGGGTCGCCAGATCGACTTTAAATTTAGGGCGCTAAATCATAGTAGTCCCAAATCCGTCTCTGCGAAGAGAGATATCGCCATGAATACCGCATAGTTTGTTTATTACAGAAAGGTGGGAAAAAAAACTGAAAAAAACTTTAGGGGCTAAACATTATTTTATTGCGATCCTCTCGTATAGTCACAGACCTCTGCTTAGCTGTAACAAAATTAAAAGATAGGATCAATCTTACGATTGATGTCAATCGTAAGTCTTAGCTGTATTAAAGATACCATCAGTAAGCTCGATAATGCCCCTCTATGTTACAGGGCACCGGACTTGGGCAGATCATTGTTTTTAATATAGGCCTGTCCTTATATGATTAAGCAGAGCATTATAGAGTACATAAAATGAATTAACACAGCGTGTCAATTATATAAAGCGAGATTAAAGTCTTTGATGTAGCCCTGGCTATTGTCCTTTTATAGCCTGGCACGCTCCGCCGTCACAAACACATACATAGAACCATTGATCTGTATTTAGTGCAAACACCCAAACAATTAATTCTGGCGCAGTGTTCTGCCATTCAATGGCCGTAGATGGCCATAGATGGAGCTATACATGTTTCCCTTTTATATCAGGGAACAAAACAAAACGACGGAAGTCTGTTGAAATTGGCCCGCGCTCTTTTTCGAACAGAAAATCAAAAGCGCCGCGATAAGGGAACGCCGCACGAAGCGCCGTCCACGGCGTTCTCGCGCCACGCCGAGGGGTTTACTTTTGGGAACGTACCTAGTTAGCCTAAATGTTATGGCAGTTTTATATCTACTTTATGTGTTTTAATTGCAATGTCAGCACTCAAACATGTGAATGTGATTAGATCTAACTGATTTTGTGTTGCGTGTTATTTGAGAGCTTGCAAATTCGGGAAATAATTGACTTCAATGCCGAATGCGGTGCAGGCCTTTGTTGGCCTATAGCTTTCACGGTTTCACGGTTTCACGGTTGGTCCTGTTGACAAGCTCCTACTGGAACATCACTCAACTTGTGTGTGGCAGAGGTCTTGCCGAAAAAATTTCTATTGAGGTTTGGTTTGACAATTTGAGTTTGAAGGTTGAGGGGTTATTAATGGAAGTAATGTGTATGGTAACATATTCCAGTCTTTTCCTGTCTTAGGAAGAACGAATTTTGGAAGCAGTGGTTCTTGCACGTGGACATCTAGTGAAAGTGGGTTATGATTCCTGGTTGCTACGACCCTTCCCACGGCGGTTGAATTGCACATGATCCTCGAGTACTAGGTCGACTTTCTGGTGAACAATCTTGTGCATCGTGCATCATGGTCAGTCTATTATTCTTTCTTCTATCTTCTAAGGGTGGGAGGTTAAGGACCTTTAACATTGCTGTGACTGAGCTCTCTCTTTCATAGTCATGAAGTATGAATCTGGCTGCTAGCCTTTGAACTGCTTCGATTTTCTTTATGTTGCTTTGGGTATGAGGATCCCATACTGAGCTACAGTACTCGACGTGAGGAAGAACCAAGCTTTTGTAGGCCTGTAGTTTAACCTTTTGTGGAGCTGATTGAATCAAATCGTGCGGTTGGCCTTGGAGACGGCAGTATCTACATGTATGTTCCCTTTCATGTCGCCAGAAAGTGTTACTCCCAGGTACTTGTGCTGCTGAGTACACTGGAGGGTGTTCAACTCTATTTTTACATCGAGAGAACCGTAAGACACTGCATTTGTCAGGTTTGAAGGACATGAGCCACTTTGAAGACCACCTCTCAAGTAGCGTCAAGTCACTCTGTAGGGCATTGCAATCTGCAAGATTTGATATTGGTTTGAAGATCACACAGTCATCAGCAAAGAGGCTAACCTTTGCGTTGAGGCCTTCTGTAATGTCGTTGATATACATTAACTCTTAACGTGCCGGCGGCGAACCCCTGGCGTGCCGGGTTGTTCAGCGCAAACGCCATTGATATCAAAACGTAACTGCTATCCAATATATCAACATTGATATCTCCGCACTGACTGATCGTATGAAAAAAAAAGTAAATGAGTAAGTTGTAGGAAATTTTCTTCTGCTTCTTATCAATATATTTTTGTTTTATAAAATTTATCAAAAAATACGTATTTCTGGGAAAGAAGAAACATGTTTTTTTACAGCAGAGTAAATTATCTTCTGTATCGACTTTCGGACACCATGGTTTGCTAAAAAATAGTCATGAAATATTGTTCACTAAATGACGTTATAGCCTGGTTCATTGCCTTTCCAAAAATACCAAATTTGTTGCAAAAGATGGTCTGGTTGCAATTTTATAAGGAAAAGTCTAAAAGCGAGTCCATCCCTTCCAGAAAAGCATTTTTTACGAATATCCGGTTGTTATTTTTTCTGTTTTTTTCTACATTGTTGGCTGTTTTGCAACCGCCATAGGTCAAGCCCAAGAAATCGATAATGCTTATCCACGTATTAGGCTTACCAACCGGACGCGAGCAGAATACAGACAGAAGTCTAAAGTTGTGGTTTATTCCCGCTATCGATTTTTGTTGTTGCTGTTGTTGTTGTTCCTATTCAGAAATAAGTCAACTGCGACATATATATAAATTGTACGCTACGTTGTATTCTGCATTGCGTTGCACTAACCAAATGCTTGAACATTATAAATAAGTTTTCATATCGCAAGTAGAGTATTAGTTTTATTTATTCCTTACTCCTTAGTCTTGTTCTACTAACATTTCCTTCTCCGTCTTTTCTTTGTCTTTCTCTCTCTCTCTCTCTCTCTTGCGTGTAATGCAAAACATATCATGCAATCAATAATTATGCATAACTACAATAATCTCTCTCTCTCTCTCTCAATATAAAATATATGAAATTAGGAAACATATCATTCAATTTAAATTACATTTATATTACAATAATATATCTCTATTTCTCTCTCTCTCTCTCAATACGAAATATATAAAATTAGGAATCATAATCATTACATTTATATTTGTTCAGGAAAACAATAATATTTCTGTATTTCTCTCTCTCTCTCTCTCTCTCTCAATACAATATAAAATTAGGAAACATATCATTACATTTATATTTGTTCATGGTAATAATAATAATAATCGCTCACCATCTCTCTCTCTCTCTCACTCTGAATACGAAATATATAAAATAAGGAAGCAAATTACATTTATATTTGTTCATGGCAATAATAATAATAAAAAACGCTCCTTCTCTCACTCTCAAAACAAAATATATGAAATTAGGAATCATATCATTACATTTATATTTGTTCAGGAAAACAATAATAATAATCGCTCTCTCTCTCTCTCTCTCACTCTCAATACAATATAAAATTAGGAAACATATCATTACATGAATATTTGTTCAGGAAAACAATGATATCTCTCTATCTCTCTCTCTTCGTCTCTTTTGCTTTCTCTCTCTCCCAATACAAAATAACTGAAATTAGGAGTCATATCATTATATTTATATTTATTCAGGAAAACAATAATATCTCTCTCAGATCTTCTATCAGAAAGCCTTTCAAATTACATATATTTTCGTTCCGCTATACCTTCATTGGCAAGTTTCTAAATTCGGATGGCATGGATATTGGAGAGGGGGGGGGGGGTCGTCGGCGGGAAAGACATCCCATCATGAAATATCTAGTTACTTTTAGAATAAAATAAAATAAATAGGACCGGCGAGGTGAAAACAGCCGTTCTGGACAATTTTGTGATATGATGTTTATATGAAATATACATAAACGACTGTTCTTTCACAGCTACGTGCCCCGTAATCACCCAATAATGAAAAGGTCCGGGATTGAACATTTGAAAAGATCGCTCGAAGACATCGCATGTAAACATCTATTGTTCACTATAATGAAAAGCCGGTATGATTTAATTGCCTATTGTCAAGCCAGGGCAACGCATTTTTATTTACCTGTCAATAAAATAATGATGCACAACATTCTGCAGTACAAGAGTTTACAAACTTTAGTTTCGAAAAGTGTAAACTAATTGGAAATAGATAACTCAAATTGACACACAATTTGGTTTCTTCATCTTCTAATAATGTGCAAAAATATTCAAGAAGTATATGCATCGTTTCAATAATGGTTCATGTTATTGCAATAAACAGATCTACTATCAGGAAAGCCGTCAATTCCACATATTTTCGTTCCGCTATACCTTCATTGGCAAGTTTCTAAATTCGGATGGCATGGATATTGGAGAGGGGGGGGGGGGGTCGTCGGCGGGAAAGACATCCTCATCAAATATTTAGTTACTTTTAGAATATCTTCAAGCGATCTTGAGATTAATTCAAACCATTTACTATATTATGTTACACATCTGCTGAAAAATATGATGTCAACTTATATTCAATCAGACTATATGCCTTATTCACATATCCCGATGGGGCCGGACCGGCGAGATGAAAACAGCCGTTCTGGACAATTTTGTGATATGATGTTCATATGAAATATACATAAACGACTGTTCTTTCACAGCTACGTGCCCCGTAATCGCCCCGTAATGAAGAGGTCCGGGATTGAACATTTTGAAAAGATTTCAAAAACACACCGCGGGTAAACTCAAGACGCCCAATGAAGATACATTTATTGTTCACTATAATGACAAGCCTGTATGATTTAATTGCCGATTGTCAATAAAGGTTGACGCACTTTCCATCGCCCCAATTACTATCTGAATAGATGGTTGCAAATATAAGAGTTCAGTGCAAGGACACTTTTGAGAGTTCACGAGACATAGTTTTTGACACATACACCAGACATTTATAATACTTAAAAAAAAAATCGATAAGGGAAATTTCAGTTTATAGGAAATAATGCTTTTATATAGCAAAATGACAAACACACAAGGATAACTCGATCTACACCACCCAAAAGTGAATTATATCGATTTCGTAGAAGAACCTCTAATGTGTATTATAAAGATTTGTATTTGTGGGGGGGGGGGGGGGAAAGGGAAAAAAAACAAACAAAAATTATACATTATTTTTTTATGCAAAAGACAAAGAGTAGGATTTTGTCTTTTTGAGGAATTGATAATGATAATTCCTTCTTTTCATTTTAATAAGAACTTCTGCTATTTTCATTTTTGCTCCGTGAACTCGCCATCGATTCCTGATTTCAGTACAACCACTGTTCCCCTTAGTGGAGTAAATAAGGATCCCAACAAACAGACCATAACAGTAGCTTAGGATATGGTATCTGTAAATACGACCATCAATAAACAAAGGAGTCGGCGTAAGAACAAACTAATATTAGGGCTTACAAAAGTTAGTTTTGACATTTACATCCCTTACATATTTGATAAAAATGAAAGCATAACATAATCTGCCTTACTGTTCATTGAAAATGTATTCATTTGCCATGTGAAAGCTAGGTAAGTACACATTGTTCATCGCTTTTCTTTCGCCCACTGAGTCACGTGTAATGAGACACACACGCAAGACAGCACGCAACTGAATAGACATCCGGTACCTAAACACACGCCACACATACTCGACGCTTCCAATTCTTTGGTCGTGATCAAATTATCATACTTCAATATAAAATGTCTCTTTCTGACAAAAAACTCCACTATGACATACGTTTTTTTTATGGATTTGGAAAGTCACATTATTCACCTAAACAAATATGTCAAAATTATAGCTAAAAAGTAAATTTTTGACGTCCTTTTGGGGGCAAAAGGGAAACAACTTTTTGAAACTTTTTTTGGGCCCATAAATGGGCCTCCGGCACGCCAGGGCTATGGGCCCATTTATGGGCCTCCGGCACGTTAAGAGTTAAGAACAGGAGCGGCCCCAAAACCGTGCCCTGTGGCACTCCAGAGGCGACATTTACTGGGTCCGATGAGATGCCTTGGAGAGCAACAGATTGTTGTCTGCCAACGAGGAATGATGTGAACCAATGATGGAGTGATCCCGTTATACCGAAAAGATCCAGTTTGTGCAGAAGGTGGCGATGTGGAACGGTGTCAAATGCCTTCGCGATATCCAGAATAACAGCATCGACTTGCTTAACTCTCTCATTAGCTTCCCATATTTGATGGACAGTTGTAAGAAGTTGGGATTCGCATGATCGTCTTGCCCTGAAACCATGTTGAAAATTGCTAAGAGCATCGTGCCTGTCAAGATGGTTGATGACCTGGCTGTAAACAATGTGCTCCAGCACCTTGCAACACACCGACGTCAGTGATACTGGGCGGTAATTGGCTGGGTCTGTACGACTGCCCTTCTTGAATATTGCAGTGACATTTGCTTTAGTCCAGGCAGACGGAAGTTTCCCAGTCGAGATGCTTTGGTTGAAGATTTTAGTTAAAACAGGTGCGATCTCAGCTGCACAGTTCTTCAAAACAAGTGGATGAATTCCATCGGGACCCGGGGCTTTACGAGGTTGCAGGTTATTCAGTATCTTGCGAACTCCTTCCTCATGAATAATAACTTGAGGTATAGGGGGTAGTTTGTTGTCACGAATTTTGGGAAGTCTCAACGAAGGATGTACCTTGGTGAATATTGATTGATATTGCTTGTTCAAACAGTTGGCTTTATCTATGGGTGTTGTGACCAAGTTGTTCCCACTCCATAGGGCAGCTATTCCACTAGAGCTTCGTCGACGGTTTTTGATGACGTTCCAAAACTGTGTTTGATCCCCAGATAGCGACTCAAAAATGGTTGTAGAAAGGAAGGCATGCTCCGCCATTCGAAGTCGTTTTTGTAGTTGAGAACGGTGGGATCGATAGCGTCTCCAACTTTGACTGCTATTGGAAGACTTGGCTCTGTAGAAGGCCCTCTGCTTTCTCCTTGACAGTCTCTTTAACGATCTTGTCATCCATGGTAGATTAAAACGGGAACTCTTGATTGATGTTGGGATGTTATCCTCCATTACTTTCAAAACTGTGGAGTGAAATGCTTTCCAGTTTTCTTCCAAGGAGGGTTCACTGGAACTTATTGCAAAGTTTAAAGCGAAGTTATGCAAAGTTGTTCTCATACCATCAATATCAGCTTTGGAGAAAAGATAGGCCTTGTGATGCTTGCTCTTCTGGATAATAGGTTTTAGACTAACACTGGTACTAAGATTCATATGGTCTGCAATACCCGGAAGTGTCTCCACTGGAGAGAGCAAATCAGGATTGGTGACTAAGAGAAGTTGAAGGATCGCCAGTGATGATTGTTAATGTTAGTGTTAATAGCTTATAGCGCCACCTTGCGTTTCTTAATTTAGCTGCGTTGTAAGCTGCGCTTATCTGCACGGATCAGCCTTGGCCTTGATTATGAATAAATATTGGTTCTCCGAATTACCTGAAAATAACTTCGGCTGTAGTGTCTGTTTTATTTATTGGTGTGGTGGCAGGTCTCTACGAACTCACTCTCGTTGGAGACACCCCTTCAGCAGACAAATTACTTTATCTCCGAGCCTTCAGCCGGCCAACTATCCAGTGTTGGTTTTGTAAGTTACTTTCCTTACTTTTGGTTTCGAGTTAGTCCCACATATTCACTATGGCGTCGGCTGCTAGGGCACCGAAACAGTGGTGCTTAACCAGGCATGAAACAATAAACTCATTCGAAAATTGGAGGCAGAACTTGATTTACACGTTAACACTCGATCCGATATTCGCCCCCTTCTTGGGCGATGGGTGTTCGTGGGGCAAAAAGACCAAATCAAACCCCTTCGTAGCTTAACCGATGACCCTCTCAGCATCCCTGCTTACGTGCGTAAGACTGCACGTCAGAAGGTCACTGTTTCGCGCAGGAAACAAGAGTTTCGTTTTGGTTTTTGCATTTGAAGATACCGTTTCGTTTTTCTGCGCGAGAATTAATGAATAATTGCGAGAAAACACGTGCAGAGCACATTTCACGTTTGGAAAGTCAACATCTTGCGGATGTTGACTCAGGTTTTTTGTGCTAAGATGTTAATTAACGAACATCCAGGTTATTGCTTCAGAATATATCCTGCCAACGAAGTAAGTGCATCAGAATGATTGATTTTTATGACAAATCATCTCAGATATGTAAAATAAGGAATGTTTCGGTGTTGGGTTGTTTAGATAGAAAAAATACCCGAGTGGGGAAAAACATCGTCGAAAAGAGTCTGAGTCGTAATGTGCAGACCATTTATGAATAGTTAGAATAATGTAATAGTTCATATCAAAGTGCTAAGAAAAGCAAAAGACATATTAGTTGATTTTAGGCTTAGCATAGTCAGTGGGATATTTGTTGTTTGTGAAGAAAAGTGAATTAGGTCAATAATTGATGCCAGAAATATAAGCATTTTATTAATGGTATGAATTAAGACTAGTTTTAACTACGGGCATTCAAACAAAAAACTCGTGGCTCGTTTCAAGCAAGTTTAAGGACACAGAATTTGGTGAAAGGCATGAAAAAAATGTTTACTAGAATTATGATGAAACTCAACAAAAGATTATTTTTCCTAAATAAGACTTGACAAATGATAAACTCTTGATTCATGTGTTTTGGAATTTGAAGGCAGAAGCCTTGTCAAAAATAATGTTGAACAAAAAGGGGCATCTCACATTTGTATTTTATGTTGAAGGAATTTGGTATTTTTCATGAAATTTACATGAGATTCAAGTCGTCCTATGAGAGGAATATAAACAGAAATAGCTTATTACATGACTTTTTGTTTACTGAATATCTGAATTTAGATACGAAAAACTGGCGTACTAAATATTTTTTTAATCGATTTTCACATGATTTGATAAATACTGATTTTACGTAAAGTTAATGAACATGCATTGATTCAGAACCGTGAAAAATGACAAGATGAGTCGGGTTCATTGAGCAGTTATAACGTTAATGCTTTAAAGCAATTTATTACAAGTGAGACAGAGTATTGACAAACAGATAATCAAGTAATTTTCTGTGCACAATTCAAAGAGTTTGTGCATTATTCTGTGATGTAAATCAAACTTATGGTTTTGGTCAAGTTGACCTACAGTATATTTATGACTCGTTCAATTGTTGTCATTTCAGATTGAATAGAACAATAAAGACTTTGGTCTTTTATTCCGTTCCACGTGGGATAACACTGAAGCATTTGGTGTCTTTTCTCTTAACAATCATAGATTCAATTTCTGCTGCTAACCTGGGATGTGACTGAGGAAAGATGGATGACGAGACGGATCTCAAGCTGAAGCGAAGGGGGGGGGGCAAGTCAAGGTTGACGAGGTTTGGCAAGGCTGTCAAGCTACAGATATCTGAGGGCCGAGGTAAGACTGCGGTACAGGACTCCTTCACCAAGTTTGAGCAGGCTTATGAGCAGGTTGAGAATGCTCATGAGAATTTACCCTGACCATCACAAACGATGAAGAGTACACAGCTGAAGAGCTTGGATCGAAAGTGTACAGGGCGAGTTTATGCAGATCCAGTTCATGTTTGCAGACTATGTTAAACTTGATGACAAGGGCATATCAATGTTCCTCAGCAGGGATCAACAGCAATAGTGATCACCGAGGTCATCAAGGTAATCCTGGTAATGTAGATACAAGGTCGAGCCACTTCAAGATCGAGAAGCCAAAGCTCCCTAAGTTTTACTGGGGACATAAGGGAGTATTGTATCTTCAAGGCTGACTTTCGGCACGTTATTGGAAGCAGATATGATGACAGGGATGCCTTGATGATACTGCGCTCTTGTTTCAGGGGAAACCTCTCCAGCTGATTCAAGGCATCGGACAGGAGACTATGATGCAGCTGGGTTCAACTTGACTCCATCTATGGTGATCCCGATATGTGTGCTGATACCATCATGAGGTGACATATCTAAGTTCAGGCCTCTGAAGTTGGGTGGAGAGTGCTAGGTTTCTTGGACGTTGGTCAACCTAGTTAGGAGAAGTTTAATACGCTCGACCGAGCATTGGCAAAGACGTTATTGAAAGAATGTATGGACATTAGCCATATGATGGCCTCATTATTGTAAAGGAAGATGTGTCCTGAAGATAAGAGAGGCTATGGTTTCGAGATCAGGACATTCTCTTCAGGAACTTCTCAAGAACCTAATGGACTGGATGGCTAAGGAAATGCAAGCTCGCATAGATCCTCTGCTCCACTTGCCGCATGATGCTAAGTCCAGTAGTGATAATGTGGTCTCGAAAGCGAAAAGAAAGACCCAGGAAAGATTCTCAGGTGTTGGTTTGTAAAAGTTCCAGTCGGCATTGGACCTCGATCAGCTGTGAGACCTTCATCGCCAAATCAGCATATGAGCGATGGAATTCTGGAGCAAGACAATCACGCCCTACTAACAGTTGTTTGAAGAGGCAGGGCCGAGATCATATGTGAGCACCTGTAAAAGGAGACGACGATGCCGCTGAAAGTAAGAATGGAGTACAGTGCTCATTTATCCCATCCCTTGCTTCACTGAGTGAGAGCACTGTATCAGAACGGGACTGTTAAGCAGGTGGGCGTAGCAGCTGTTCATGAGGATGAAGGCCTCCTTCCAGTGTTGATAGCTGACGTGATCCCGAAAGGACAGCCCGGTCAAGTATGCGGCAAGGAAAGTTCTCTGGATTCAGGCTCACAGATTAGTCTGATAAGGACTGAATTTGCAGAGAAGTTGAGACTTAAGGGAGTTCCAGTACAATGACAATGATAAAGGTTGGTGGAAGAGGAAGAGGAAGTTATTTCCAAGAGTATCAGATGTCAGTTAAAAGAGCCGGCAAGAACTCCAAATCATATGGAATCTCAGCAATAGGTATGTCCAGTTATTGTGCAGACATAGCAGGAGGTGATGTTGGTTGCTCTGGCTAGAAGTTCAACCTAGAAGAGGAAGAGCTCAACAACGCGGTATAGCTCTCAGTGGATCTCTTATTGGCATTGATCATGCCAAAATGCATTGGAGGAGGGGTTCGTGAGAGTTGGTTACCTTGCAGCTTCGTCGATCTCCGCTTGGCTGGGTAGTATTTGGGTGTGGAATCCGAACAACATGATACCAGTAAGTCTTCCACGTCAAGATTATCTCAAGTCCTGTTGATCTAACGAATTTTTGGAGTTCCGAGCGATGGTGTGATGCCTTTCTTCTTGTCAGTGTGTGCCAAGCAGTCTGAGTAGACGGAAGAGATAGAGGAACATGTGATCAGAACTCATGTAAGAAAGTGGAATCCAGTGGCAAGTTTCCTACCCATGAAGAAAGATCCGAATCTTTACCAGAACACAGGTCACAGGCGGAAAAGATCTTTAGTGACAACTGAAGAAGAGGCTGGCAGAAACGAGATGTATGCGCAGCATATATGATAGCAGATGAGCGAGATGGAAACAAATTAGGATTTTCCAGAAAGCTCTCGGACAGTGAGTTAGACAGTTACCAGGGGCGCGGTGATTACATCTCGCACCATGCAGTTCTACGCCGCGGAGAAAAAAGAGCACTCCAGTACACGCATTGTGTTTAACTCATCTGCTACTTTTCAAGGCCACACACTGAATGAGTACTGGCATACGAAGGACCGGATCTGCTAAACAGCCTTATAGGGGTCCTACTTCGATTCAGGGGAAGGAGCTGGCTGTTTTGTGGTGATATTTCTAAATGTATCACAGGGTTCTAGTTTCCAGAGTCAGACCAGCATGTTCATAGATTCTTGTGGCGGAACATGCAATCTGACCGGGCCACCAAGCACCTACATCAAGACTGTTCTGACATTCGGGGATAAACCTGCACCGGCCATGGCCAGATTGCCCTGAAAAAGACTGCCGAGGAAGCAGAGATAGTAGACACCCAGATGCTGCCCAAAGTACTTCAAAACGCTGTGGTCTATATGGATTATATGTGAGTCAGTTGCAGATCAATATGAAGCTGAGAGACTCACAAAGGAGATTGACCTGGTCCTGGCTGAAGAGGATTCAAGGTTAAAGGGTGGCTATCGAATCGGATGTTGACAGGGAAACACCCACCCAGGAGGAAAAGGAAATGAGGCTTCTTGAAGCTCTGACAGAGGAAAAGGTACTGGCTGCAGTATGGGAGAAGAATTCTGATATGTTCTCCTATAGAGTTAAGGTGGGTCTAGACGAACCAGACGGAGATGCATAGCTCAATAAGGAGAACAATACTGAGCCAGAGGTAGCCAGAGTATTTGACCCACTTGTGATTCGTCGCTCCATTTCGTAGTCGAGCCAAAATTGGGATGCAGAGACTTTGGAAAAAGGCTATGAATGGGATGAGAAACTGACTGAAGAATGACAGAAGTGGTGGTAGCCTTTTTCAAGGAAATGAAGGAGTTGAGTGGGTTAAGATCTATAGAAGCCTCACCCCACAGAGCATTGAGATATACCCATGTTATGCTGTTTTGCAGATTCTTCTCAGATGCTTTGGTCGCTGCATCTATCTGAGATGGAGCTGGAAGATGGAACTTACGATGTGAGATTTGTCATCGCCAAGTCCAGAGTATCACCGCTAAAGAAGCTCACTATACTCGCCTTGAGTAACAAGCAGCGGTGATGGGCAACAAGGCTCTACCCAGCAGTGAAGGGGTGCGACTGGAGGTTGAAAAGGTGGTGTTCATGACAGATAGTCCAGATTTTCTGTCCATGGGTAAGAAGTCAGAGAGAAACGTTTCAAGCCATTCATTGCAGTGAGGGGTAGCAAGAGTTCAAAGCCAGTCTGATCCAGCTCAATGGCTGTTATGTTCTTGGAAGTTGTGCAAGCAGATGATGTGTCGAGGGGCTGCCAGCAGCAAAGTTAGTGACGATGGCTGCAAGGACCAAGGCAAATAGATCCAGAGACTGAGATGCTGTTGGCGAGCCACCAGACGTAGATGGTGAAGCTGCACTTTGAACTGGAGAAACGTAAAGTCTTTCTGGTTTCCATGGCGACAAATCAGGAAGTTATCAAGGCTGCAAGAATTTCTCAAGCTGGAGACGCCTTGTCAGAGTAGCTGGCATATGTCTTGAGATTCGTGCAAAAGTTGAGGGTGCACGAAAAACTGACGAGAATAAAGATGGTGATGATGGCAGTCAATGTCTGACCCACAGAGGAGATGAAGAGAAGAGAGATATGCTGATTCGAGGAGCTCAGACTACCCTGAAATCAAGGCTTGACAAAGGGGAGTTCAAGACACTGAGTCCTTTACAAGATGAAAGGGGATAATCCGAGTAGGTGGAAGAACGACAAATCTCTTCTCTCTTATGACATGAGACATCCGGTGTACTGACGTAGATGATTGGATATGTGGATATAATCTGAGATGCAGTCAGGAAGGTCATTGCGGTTAGCAGCTACTATGGGTAAAGTGAGGAGGCATACTGGATCTTGCAGGGACACAAACTTGCAAAAACAATCAATTCAGATGTGCTTAAGTGTCGAGAGATGGAACACGGGTTGAGAAGCAGCTGATGGCAGAGTTACCCCGCACAGAATAGCTCTCAAACTCCGCCATTTACAGTACATCCTGTGATTATTTTGGTCCATACAAAGTGAAGATTACCGCAACACCACAACCAAATACTACGGGTGATCTTCACTTGTCTGAACACAGGGCAGTTCATTTAGAGATGGCTACTGACTGCTCTACTCATGGCCTTTCTTCAAGTGATCAGAAAGGTTCTTTGCCATCAGAGGTCAACCAGCCTTTCTACTGAGCGACATGGTACTCAATTCCATGGTGCGAGAGAGAGCTCCGTGAGTGATCAGAGGTTGGGACGCACAAACTAGCTGATTCTGTGCTAATAAGGAACAGAGTGGAAATTCACAACTCCCATAGCACCTCACCAGAATGGATGTGTGGAATCGCTCGTGAAACGCTTAAGTACGCACTGAAGAAAGCAATTGGGGAACAGCTTTTGTCACCATTCGAGGCTGTACACGTTTCTGTTAGAAGTAGCCAACCTGATCAATCAACGTCCCATAGGCAGAATCCCCACGATCCAGACGATGGAAGTTATGTGTGCCAGACGACATGCTGCTTGGAAGAGCGTCACGTGAAGTACCCCAAGGCCTTCAGGCACCGCAGAATCCTAGACATCGGTAGAATATGTGCAGCAGATCGTTGACAGCTTTTGGAAACGCTGGACTCGGGATGTTTTACGCTTATTGGTGCCGGAAGAAGTGGAACGCGATCGAGCGAACGTTCGCGTTGATGATATGTCATGCTAGCAGAATGAAACGCAGTTAGAGGAAGGTGTTACTTGGTCGGCGTGATGAAGTGTACTGCCGCCTCAGATGCGTAGCGATTTGCAAAATGATTAGCGGTAAGCTGGTTACTCGACGGCGTATGTGTAATCACGGAGTAATGACGAGTCCAGAAGAGTATAAATAGTGCTATGTAAGTAATATCGCATGAGGTTATACCGATGAGTGATTGTTTTCTTGTAATCAAGCGAATAACACCAGTGTAGGTAATATTGTCTCGAGAAAAGATGATATCTTATTTCAATGGAAATGAAAAGTATGAAAATTGGTTTTGAAATAAAATTCATGTAATTTGATGCATGGATCAGAGCATATTTCAATGCAATTTGAAGATAATTTTGGAGCTGTCAGGATAAGGAGCATTATCTTTACAAGGTGAGTGAATATGGATTCGCTATCAGTTTTTTCTAGATCAGATTTTATTCGCAAAAGTGTTTAAATCCTGGAAACAGCTTTATTTGTGATATCCTCAGTGAGCAATGTTATTTGCGATCAACTTCAACTCGCAATCAGCATTATTTGTTTTCAACTGAATGAAGAACCATTTTCATCAAGACACAGGAATAAGTTTTAGCTTGATAAATCTATCGCCGACTACTAGATGTTTTTGAAAAGGACTGAACATGAACTATTTGGAAAAAGAAGATATCAGAAATTTATCATGAAGAAGCAAGAACAATTGACACTTATACAATCAAGAGATGAAGATTGAAACTCAGTTTGCTAAAAACAGTTTTTCTGTGATGCATTTTTTTTCAACAGAACAAAAGTGATGTGTTGTTATTTGTCAATTTGGTATCATATTCTGCAGGTTTTAATATTTCCTAGAAATTATTATTGATGCATAAAAAAAATGGCAGGATATATTGAATATTCGCTGAGGCGTAGCCTCATGGGCGGGGGAGGATGTTTCGCGCAGGAAACAAGAGTTCGTTTTGGTTTTTGCATTTGGGATAGCGTTTCGTTTTTCTGCGCGAGATTATGAAATTGCGAGAAAAACACGTCAGAGCACATTTCACGTTTTTGGAAAGTCAACATCTTGCGATGTTGACTCAGGTTTTTTGGTGCTAAGAGTGTAATTAACGGAACATCCAGGTTATTGCTTCAGAATATATCCTGCCAAGAAGTAAGTGCATCAGAATGTTGAGTTTTTATGACAAATCATCTCAGTATGTAAAAATAAGGAATGTGTTCTGGTGTGGGGTTGTATGATGAGAAAAATACCCCGAGTGGGGAAAAACATCTCGAAAGAAGTTAGTCGTTAATGCAGACCATTTATGAAAGTAAAGAATAATGTATAGTTCATATCAAAAGTGCTAAGAAAAAGCAAAAGACATATTAGTTGATTTTTAGGCTTAGCATAGTCAGTGGGATATTTGTTGTTTGTGAAGAAAAGTGAATTAGGTCAATAATTGATGCCAGAAGTATAAAGGCATTTTTTTAATGGTCTGAATTAAGACTAGTTTTACATACGGGCATTCAAAACAAAAGAACTGTCGTGGCTCGTTTCAAGCAGGTTTAAGGCACAGAATTTGGTGAAAGGCATGAAAACAAAATGTTTACTAGAATTGATATGACACAAAACAAAAGATTATTTTTCCTAAATAAGACTTGACAAATGATAAACTCTTGATTCATGTGTTTTGAAATTTGAAGGCAGAAGCCTTGGTCAAATAATGTTGAAACAGGGGCATCTCACATTTGTATTTTATGTCTGAAGGATTTGGTATTTATTTCATGATATTACATGAGAATTCAACGTCCTAGTGAGAGGAATATAAATCAGAATAGCTTATTACATGACTATTTTGTTTACTGAATATCTGAATTTATGTACGAAAAACTGGCGTATAATATTTGTTTTAATCGATTTCACATGATTATGATAAATATCTGATTTTACGTAAAGTTAATGAACATGCATTGATTCAGACCAGTGAAAAATGACAAGATGAGTCGGGTTCATTGAGGTTATAACGTTAATGCTTTAAAGCAATTTATTACAAGTGAGAAGAGTATTGACAAACAGATAATCAAGTAATTTTCTGTGCACAATTCAAAGAGTTGTGCATTATTCTGTGATGTAATCAAACTTATGGTTTTTGGTCAAGTTGACCTACAGTATATTTATGACTCGTTCAATTTGTTGTCATTTCAGATTGAATAGCAACAATAACATTTGGTCTTTTATTCCGTTCCACGTGGGATACACTGAAGCATTTGGTGTCTTTTCTTAACAATCCAGTCAATTTTGACTTATGCTAGGTCAGATAGCCAATTACTGTCCGGTAATTTTCTCGTAATTCTATCGTTCGAGCTTCTACATCACTTTTAGACATATGGTGTATGATTAGACTCGATTTTGGTTTTCAGAACACAGGGGCACATTTCCTTGACTTCAGTAACATAAAGCTTGAGGCCGATGAACGTCCAGAAGACCTCTATCAGAGGCTTGTTGCATTATGGAGGATAATCTCCTTACTGCTAATGGTGGTATCTCCCATCACGGGGACCCGGTCCAGGATGATGAGGAGATGACGCCTACCTTAAGAGACTTCATCGTGCTTCATTGGCTTCAGCTCGTTCACACAGACCTCCCACGCCTTGTAAAACAACGATACGGGACAGAATTGCGTTCTCGCACCCTGGCATTGCTAAAACCAGAGATTCACAGGCCCTAGATAGCCTCTTAGATGAAATTCACTCTACGGAGAATTCTCGCGCAATGAGAACATCAGCTTCAGTGCCCCCGCGGTACCCGTTCCCCATCCCTGTTACCCCACACAAGCTAGGCCGAACTTCGGCAGGTCGCCCCGCACACAACGGCGACTGCCAAGATATTGCCCCTATGCCGCGAAGCGCACGTGCTGATAATCACTTTTTAAGTGGTGTGTTTTCCTCCCTGAACAGGATAGACGCTATCTTGCTAAGGCCCGCCAGGTTGCGAATATTTTGGAGTCTGATGACGATTGTGATGAGCTATGCCAAGTGGAGCAGGTGACCTTTCTGATCCGGCCCTTTGAAGGATGAAGTTCCCGCTTCTGGTCCATCATCGGCCCTCAGGTGCAAGTCGCCAGTCCCCTTATTTGGATGTGTTTTGTGGCCATCAGGTTTGTCGAGTACTGTTGACAGTGGTGCCACGGGCAATATGATCAGGGCTTCCGCAGTCAAATCTTTGTCAGGTGTCATTAAGCCTAGTTCTCAGTCTGCCCACAGGCCGATGGTGCTCCCCTCTTGAGGTTGTTGGTGAGACGAGGCTCTCCTTTACTCGGGAGAATAAGGAGTTAGTTTTCGAAGGACTAGTTGTCAACACCCTAGACGTGGACACCCTTGCGGGCACTCCTTTATGGAGCACAATGACATTTCAGTTCGTCCGGCAAAGCGCCAAGTTCGTATCGGCGATGACTTAGTTATCCCAGTATGGTTCCCGGAAGCCGGTTAGCTGCCAGTCCCCTGCTGTGGCGGCGTGCTCATGTTCTCCGTGCCCCTCCCTCGTTGACCGTATTGTTGCCTGACGATTTTGTCGAACTCACACTTCCGGATGAGAATAGCCTCCTGTGACACCTTGCCCTTGAAACTAGGGTACTGCTCAGACACCCAAGTACAGGGCAGATCTCCCTTGGCCCCAACCCTGCATGGTCAATAGCATTGCTGGTAAGGTTCGCATTCCTAATCTCACGCAGCAGCCTCACGTTATTCGTAAGCACGAGCATTTCTGTCAGGTTCGCCCTGTCTTTGTTCCCTCTGACCTCAAACTCCCGTGTTCCACCTCAGGTGAAACAGACTCCTACTTGTCCGGCATCGTCTCCAGGTTTTTCCAGTTTCTCTGACAGGGTTAGGCTTGATCCTGACGGTGTTCTCTCGACATACTACTCGTCGCGAATTTCAGTCCCTCATGTGCGAGTTTGATGATGTCTTCGACCCCGCCTTCCTGGTTATAATGGTGCCGTTGGCCCATTTGAGGCCGTCGTAAACATGGGCCCGTTCAACCTCCTCAACGTAAAGGTCGCCTCCCTCTTTACTCACGGACTCTTTGGTAGAGTTTCAGGTAAGTTTGATTCTTCGAGGAGCAGGGTGTGTTTGCTCGCCCTGAGGATGTTGGTATTTCTGTGAATATGTGAATCCATCTTTCCTGGTTCGAAAGCCTAGTGGTGCTTCCGCCTAGTTACCGCATTTGCTGAGGTTGGCCGCTATGCAAACCACAGCCTTCTCTCATGCCAGATGTTGACTCCACACTCAGGAAGATTGGCCAGTGGAAGCACATCATTGCCACTGACTTGAAATGCCTTCTACCAAATTCCTGTCCAAAGCATCTATGAAGTATTGCGGAGTTGTGACCCCCTATAGAGTGTCCGTGTCTACACGCGGTGTGCCATGGGCATGCCGGGTTCTGAGACTGCACTTGAAGAGCTTATGTGCCGTGTCCTTGGGGATTTACTCCTTGATGGTGTTGTTGTAAAGCTTGCCGATGACTTGTTCTGTGGGGGCAGACTCCTGAAGATCTCTTGAAGAACTGGGCGCATGTTTTTCATGCCTTCGCAAGGCTGGTTTGCATCTTTCTGCTGCCAAGACAGTTGTGTGCCCCAAGTCGACTCCCATCTTGGGCTGGATCTGGTCGCAGGGCACATTAGTAGCCAGCCCCATCGTATCGCTGCCTTGCATCATGCCCCTCACCACGTCAGTTAAAGGATGCGATCCTTTATTGGCGCATTCAAGATGCTTGCTCGTGTTCTCCCCATTGCGCATCCTTTCTCACACCCTTAATGCTGTCGTCGCAGGCCGCGAATCCGCTGATCTTATTCGTTTGGATATGATCTAAGAACTGCCTTCAAGGTCGACACGGATGATTGGCATTCTCCGCACTATACCTATCTCCGCGCCCATATGACCAGCTTTGGATTGTCACAGATGGTGCGTGTCAAAGACCGTGGTGTTGGTGCGACATTGTATGTTACTAGGCAGGGCAAGCCTAAGGTAGCAGAGTTTTTCAGCTCGAAGCTACGTGAGCGCCAGGTGACCATGGCTCCCATGTGAGGTGGAGGCTCTTTCCATTGCTGCAGCCTGCAAACATTTTGGGCCATATATTGTCCAGTCTAGTCACAAGGCATGTGTCCCTACAGATAGTAAGCCTTGTGTACAGGCTTTCCAGAAACTTTGCCGCGGTGAGTTTTCAGCTAGCCCACGCGTTCAACATTTCTTTCCACTGTGATCGTTTCCAACACTCTGTAGCGGCATCTTGCTGGAGCCGCATATCCCATCCGACTTTGCCAGCAGAAATGCCCCAGATTGTCTGAGCTCATGTTGTCAGGTGTGCTTGTTCATTCGCCAGACCGAGGACTCGGTTGTCCACAAGGTTTCCATGTCAGATGTCCTTGCTGGTCACAAGAAGTCCTATCACATCACGGCCTACTTGGTTTGGAATTCAGTCAGAGTGTCCTGACCTGCGACGCACTCATGCACATCTTCTACAGGGTACACGGCCATCCAAGAGACTCACCAACGTGAAGGATGTCAAGCGTTACTCCGTGTGGCGATTGTTGCCAAGGATGGCCTCCTCGTGGTCCGTCGTGAACAGCCTCTCCTCTCACCGCGTGAATGATTGTTATCCGTAGTGTACTTGACGGGTCTTCTTACATCTCTCCACCTTCAGCTTGAGCATCCTGCTAATACCAAGCTCAAGACTGTTGTCAATCGGCACTTCTTTGCCCTTGACATGGACTCGGCCATCTCCCGTGTTACTGATGGGTGCCACCAATGTGCCTCCCTCCGAACTGCCCCCACGCACTGTCACCCCTCAGTCAACTGGTGACACCCCCGAGGTTGTAGGTACTTCTTTCTCTGCTGACGTTCTCCGCCGCTCCCGACAGATGATCCTCGTACTCCGGGAATGCGTCACTTCCTATACAGTCACGTGTCTCATTGAGGATGAACGTCGTGACACACTTCGTGATGCTCTCCTTCGCCTGTGTGTTGAGCTTCGTCCCCTTGACGGCCCACCAGCTATCATCCGCACTGACGGGGCCCCTGGTTTTTCTGCCTTACGCAATGATCAACATCTCAATAGCCTCAGGATAACACTCGAGCTTGGGCGTGCAAAAAACCCAAACAGGAACCCTGTCGCGGAGAAGGCCTTTCGCGAGCTGGAAGACGAGATATTGCGCCACGAGCCCACAGGTGGGAAGATCTCCGCTGTGACGTTGTCCCTAGCAACAGCGCGTCTCAATAGTAGACTCCGCTCTCGGGGTCTGTCTGCTCGTGAAATGTGGACTCAGCGTGATCAGTTTACACATGACCAGATTCCCCTTTCCGACACAGAGCTTATTTCAACCCAACACACTCAACGCCTGGCGAATCACCCCTATAGTGAGCGGTCCAAGGTTCCCTCTGGCGTCCAGCCTCATGATGCTAGTTTTGGGGTTGGGGACTTGGTCTATCTCAAAACAGACCGTGACAAAATTACTGCCCGTCCCCGGTATCTGGTCACTTCCATCGATACGAACTGGTGTAACATCCGCAAGTTTGTCGGGTCGCAGCTCAGGCAATCCTCATATCGGGTCCCGATGTCCCAGTGTTTTAAGGTACCTACTACTGTCCTGCCTGCTTCACGTGCTCCACAGATGTCCGATGGTGATGAATATACCGACTCTCCGTCAGATCCCTTTCCTGATGTACCCACTGAACTTTCATCCCCCCTACACTGGACCACACTGTCATCCCCCTTCATGAGCCCCCGTCTCCCACTCACTCGGCTGCGCCAGATAGTGTTGAAGAGACTGTTTCCAGTACCCCCCAAGAAAACACGGGCAGTCGTCCTTCTCGCTCACACCGCCTGCCCACTAGGTTTGATGACTTTATAATGTCCTAATTTCCTCCCTTTGTGGACTTCTCCCCATCTCTTATCATATTACCCTACCCCTGGATACTTATATCCTGTTTCGTCATTTTATATCGTGCCTATCTTAACATCCTTTTTATATGGACTCAGTTGGAAAGTTGGCCCCCTTTAGTGGTTGGCCTTTTCAAGACATTTTTTTTGTGTAATAAGACTTGGCTTTGTGTTTATATGTGTTTTCTCTGCCGGTTTATTTTTAGAGAAAGTCGGTAGGGTACATATCCATTTATATTAGTTTGTATATCATGTAATTATATGGTTCATGATTTTCAATCAGTGAAAAGAGAGTTGAAGGAAAGGTGGTTGCGCCAGTGATGATTGTTAATGTTAGTGTTAATAGCTTATAGCGCCACCTTGCGTTTCTTTATTTAGCTGCGTTGTAAGCTGCGCTTATCTGCACGGATCAGCCTTGGCCTTGATTGTGAATAAATATTGGTTCTCCGAATTACCTGAAAATAACTTCGGCTGTAGTGTCTGTTTTATTTATTGGTGGATGTTCCGAACACAATGTACTCGAGTCTGATGAATGTGGTTACTTTCTAAAGCCCGCTGGTTAAGAGAAGAGTCCCCAATTAATTCAAGAAGTGTTGATGAAACCTCCTCTAGATAATTACACAGATTAGATGGTTTACGAGTTGGGATGGACCAGTCAATATCCGGGACGTTAAAGTCACCGCCGAACCATATGCATGGATTGGTCCCTGGGATTTTCTGCAAGGATTCGCGAAGTTTCCTAAGTGGTTCCGATCCAGCTCTAGGGGGTCTATAAAAGACTCCGACATAGGCTGGCTTCTTGTTGGTAATTTGGATTTTAATCCATAAGAGTTCAGCATCCGTGTCGAGTTCTGGTACATGTGATGCGATGAAGATACCTCCGCCTTTAGATTGACGATCTTTCCTAAAGACTGTGTAGTTACTTGGGAGAAATTCTCCATCGTTGACGTCGGATGACAGCCATGTTTCTGTGCATAATACTATTTGAGGTTTATGTTCAAGAAGTGTGTTTGCAAAAGCTTGGGTTTTACTCATGATTCCTTGCAAGTTAAGTATCAACAGTTTAATTGAAGAGTCTCTGGAACACGATTCATGAGATTCACTCTTTTTGCCATTATTCCCTCCGTTCCTATTACCGCCTTTCCTTCTAGGCGATGAAGAATGGATTGGTTGAGGAGCCTCCCCTACCGAATCCGACGAACTTATGTTTACACTTGCTATAATCACTAATTTAGCAAGACGAAAGTAAGATTTATGACGCAGAAGTTTGTCCCAAGCATGAAATTCAGATATTACAGTTGATTCACGTGTAGATCCAACTCCAGAGTTGGTCTTTACACAGCTAACGATGGAAAGTTCAGGTTGATTGAAGGTACCATTAATTGCGACAGACTTTTAGTAAGCCAACGGAGTACATAGGGTAAGAAGTGCGGCTACCACTAGCCAAGGAAGCCAGGGTCTGTAATCCATCGTCACTTTTCTGATGGATCTGCGTAGGTAATATCCAACAGGTCTGATCAAGATTGGTACGTATAACGTTAGGCTACTCAAATCTAGGCAAGCTACATGTAGCCCTATGTCTAGATCTCCATAAAATTGATGATGAAATTTGTAGAATTGATGATTAAACAATGACACTGTTTGGCTTTTCATTCAATCCAGCTAGGCTAATGTAATTTATTGGCATGCATTAAAAATATCAGGAAATCCAAAAAAGGGATTCTTGAAGTAACAGTGGAAAAAAGTACATCTAAAAAAAAGTTCAGTCATGACATAGACAACCAGTATCACATACAAGAACAAATAAAGTTAAAATATCAAGTTAAAAACTTCCAATTTGCAAAGGATAAAAAACACTCCAAAGGCTTGTTTGGAAAGGCTTGTTTGGCGGGAAAATGGTCACATGATCATCAGGTCGGCCATCTTGGATTGGCAAGATCATCAAACTCCAGATCCAATTTTTTATTATGATGATAAAATATCGGGCATTAAAAAACATATAAGAAGCAGGTTAAAACAGCTGTGATGGTTGCTGATCGTGTGGCAGGATAAAAATTCCATTAACTCTGGCAAGAAGCAACAGGTGGATTGCGTGAAGAATGCTAGCAGGCAAGCCCCGTATGTGAAGCCGGGGCTCCATGCCATGCTTATTATAACACGAGTTGACTGTATATTTTTTCTTATATCCTGTGTGTTATTATATAATTGTATAATTGGAGTCAACTTTAAAAGAATCTTGTTAAATCTGTGCTTCTATAAAGGGAGTCAACTGAAAAACTTCTTAGCACAAACCAGGACGTTCAATATTGTGGATGCTGTTTCAAAGCCCAACTCTGATTTGTGGTTTGTGAATGTCATGTAACGACGATATGTTTAATCAGAAGACCTGGGCCCGTGTTCCATAAACTATACTTAAGCAATTTTGCTTAAGTCTAAGTATTTTTTCTAAGATTTTGTCCAGGAAAAAATTTCTTAGCTTTTATTCCAAACACATAAAGCACTTTGTCTGATCTCAGACAGCATTAAGCAAAAGTCTTAATTCTGTTAATATATTGTCATGTTTAATTTGTGGCCTCAAATGGGCTTGCAATATAATCAACATCCAAGTTAAGCCACTAGGTAGTAGGCTTATGGTTAGGATAAAATTTTGCTTTTCTAATGTGAGTATTTGTAGGCGCAACTCAATTTAAGACGTTTTGCTTAGCCCAAATCAAATAATTTTTGCTCAACTCTCAAAAATAGGCAGAGAAAATATACTCTTAATTAAAACAAAAAGTTATTTTAGCCAAAAAATTCTTAGGTTTCATGCGTAAGTCCAACATTTATGGAATACGGGCCCTGGTTCAACAGAATTCATCATATTGTTTTTTTTGTTTGTTTGTTTTTGTGTTTTTTTTTGTAATTCTGTATTAACTACAATTTTGTTGTTTCCCAAGCTTTACAAATATCAATGCCTTCCGTATATCTGTCTTCCATATGAAAAGAACAATATAAGCTGCATTTAGAATACAAATATCTAAGTACAACATAGAAGTAATACTGAAATTGTATTCAGTATTGAGTCTGAATTTGTTCTTCTTAATTTAGATGGTTGAGATTGTATAATAAAGACCATGATACTTTTTGATAGTCAACTAGATGTAAATATTCTGTCATTTCATGTTCATCAGTTGACTGTATAATATGTGTTGCCCTGATAGACAACACAGTTCCTCAGTTGATCTCTGTGTTTGTGGGTGTGTGTGTGTGTGCATGTATTTGAATATTTAAGTGTTTGAATAATTATTTTAGTGTTAATTTTTCTTATAATTTGCGCGTCAGCCTACCCCAATTCACCCAACTGTAAAATGAAATACACTTGAAATTAACCCTAATCTGAACCGGGGGGGGGGGGGGCTAATCTACCCCTATAAAACATTTTTTTGCGATATATATATATATATATAATATATATATTTTTTTTTTTTTTTTTTTTTAACGCTAGAAGTTTATGGCCACAGTGCTTCATGATTTTTTTCTTTCTCGCACATCTTTTTGAGACCAAATTGCAACGTTCGGGTATCCCATTCGCAAGTAAAGCATCATTTTGCACAGAAAAAAAAACAACACTAAAAAGTTTTTTTTTGTTCTTGAAATATCAAATTTACTCCTCTCCTCCGGACACACGATATCATTTAAAGCCCTACCCTCCTACATCTTCTTATTTTTCTTCTCTTTACTCACTTAGAGCCCGAGACCTCTCACATCAACAGCCTCCCCCTCTTTCACTTCTCTACATTATTCCATTTTGTTGATTTACGCAATTAACTCATTTATAAATCTCAAATCTACCTCAGATAGTAAGATCAAAGTAAGAAAGAAGAGAAGAAGAAAAAAAAAAAAAAAAAAAAAACCACGAAGTAGAGGTGGTGAAATTAAAAAGGAAATTCAGTTTCCTCAATCAACCATTTGAAACTGTTCCTCTCTCTCTTACTCCATATTTCAAGCTGTTTCTCACATAGGCCTAGTTAAAAAAACAAAACAAAAACAAAAACACGCAAGTTTACGACTCTCTCCTGACACAACACATAATTCATCAATCTTCTCACACGAACATCCCGCACACACACACACACACACACAACCACCACACACACCACACACAACTCTCTCTTTCTTTCTCTCTCTCCTAGCCTTCTTTCTTCTTTTTTTTCTGGAATAATTTCACATCTACTGAAGATAGTAAAAGGCGTTTTCTTTAACATCTATTGATTTTCGTCCCCTTCTCTCTCTCTTCGCTTTCTCTCTCTCTCTCTCTCTCTCTCCCTCTCTCTCTCTCCCCCTCTCTCTTCTTTCTATCTCTCCTCCCCTCTTCTCTCTTTTTCTCCTATCCCCCTCTCTCCCTCTCTCTGTCCACTTCTCTGATATTTACCTCTTGGTTTTCGGCGGCAACCAATTCACATCTACCTAAGATAGTAAAATTCAACAATCTGAACATTCCATTAATATCAAGGATGAAAACTCAAAATATAAATTCAATAATGACGCCACCTCATTGTACTAATGAATAATCTGAAGGAGACAAAATTTCTTCCATGTCGCCATTCTCTATTTATAATCTTGAATATTTTTTTTTAAATATTTTGCCCATCTTCCTCAAAGAAAAAGAAAAAGAAAGAAATGAGAAGGAGAAGAAGAAACAGAATTAATCAAAATAAGCTTTCGCGTCGAACTCGCATTTCAGGGGGAAAATGTTACAAAAATTTCATTAATAGGGGCCTACTGATCTCTCAAAACAAACTTCGCATGTATATTTCCTTTACATTCATTATTTTAAATGAACGCACCCTTTAGCTACACCAGGAGGGGGCTTTTTCTGAAATGGTAGATTCCCTAACACGTCGCAACCCACTATTTCGGATGAAGCCCAATACAACTGTTGATTATTTTCGTTTCCAATGTTCAATGAAGTAATGTCAAAAATAGAGAGAGTGCGCGCCCCTTATTCCCGCTCCTTAATCCTCCATTCCATTTTTGAATATTAATATTTCTTTAAAGTTTTTTTTAATCTGTTTGCTTTTGCAATCTAAATGTTATTTTAGTTAAATTCTACACCCCCCCCCAAAAAAAAAAAAAAAAAAAAAAAAAAATCAACAACAAAAGGAACAAAACGTAAACAATTGAAATGAAACTTTACTTTAAAATGCCTTTGAATGTAAGAATTTCCCATTTTATTTAAAAACATATTTATTGAAACAGACATCATACATAGACTGGATTAACATAATAAATGACAGAAAACGAGGCTATTATTTAATGCCGCTCTTACTGATAGAAGTGCGCCATCTTGTGGTGATCATTATTACATGTACATCGTATCAAGCTGAACTAGATTTTCTTATGTATTTGCGCAGTTTATTTTTAACTCAGGGGCATTATAGGTTGTGTTATTGATAACATCTTATCTTGTTAATAAATAGGTTGCCAAGATATTTTTTTTAAATTTATCTAATAAAATTAGGTTATGTTTATGATAACATTTTGTCCTTGAGAAATAAAAGAGCAGTTCAATAGCGTGCAAAGTGGTCTTTCATAGAGCTCATTTCCAAAAGGTAGTACATTCATTTTCCATCAAAATTCATTTTTTAACTTTAATCTACTCATTTTTAGCTCCTCTATACACTGTTACAAACAGAAACATGAATTTTCAATGGGAAGGGTGAAAAAATATTACTTTCAAAAATCACTTCGTTTCCAAAAGGTACTACATCCACTTTTATGTAGTCCCATTTATTTGTTTTTATTGCATGTAAATAATGCGGAGTTGACTGGGTTTGCCAGAGCATCAGTGAAAATTTGAAAACTTATTCAATTAATGCAACATTCTTGTTTTTTTTTAACACATATCAATTCTAGTTGTAAACTTAAAGAGGAAGAGGGCGCTATCACTCTACGCAAAGCGAACGCTGCCATAGACATTTTGTATTTTGCACAGTTTTTTTCACTTTGTTTTCTTGATTATGGCGAGCAACTACCTTTTCAAAGAAATGATCAACTTGAATAAATATGCTAAGAGTCTGATTTTTTCAAAAATAGGAATAACTTATTGCAAAGGGAAAAAAAAGTCCTGTCACTTGTGTCAATTCGAAATCCTAGTCAGATCAAATTCCTGTACAATATGGCCAATTTTGCTCTCAAAATAGCTCATACGCCACATAATCATCTTCCTGGATAACGCATAATTATATTACAGCTTAATGATCAAGCAGTTTTTAAAAGCTTAAATACTCAGCTTTTCAAAGATGGTACATTCATTTCGATTGGTCAAGAAAAAGTCCTGTCGCTTTGAACATTATCACAATAGAATCTTTACTCGATGGGTCGATATTTCCGCATATCACATGCATATCGTATGTGGACGGCGTCTTCGATCGCAAGAGGTGACAAGATCACTACTTATATCAATAATCGTTTGGAACATCAATCTATGTGAAATAAAGATTCTGATTACAACTACATCACAATAATTGTTATTAAGCTTGCCCCAATGTGTATTTCCTCCAATTAACTAACAACATGATAAAAATTCATCAATTTCTTTCATCTCCAACTTTATACGAGTAGATTTGCTGAACCGAACGGACAATACCATTCCAGCTGCAGGGAAGTCTTCTATAAGCGAGTTTTTGTGAGCTAATTTAATTATTGCAGCCAGCTGTATAGATTTCTGCGCTTATCAGCCGTATTTCCAACGTCACTTCGTTGCGGTCTGGCCTCTTAGATAATGGACGCGCCTTGTTTAATTACATTTTACATAGAGTAGAATTGATATGTGGGCATCTACTTAAAACAATATTTTTTTTAATTATGAAATAGTAACAAAATGTTCCTTTTTAATTAAAAAAATGCTCGAGATACATGGCAATTTAACATACTGTGAGACATTTCGTTTCCAAAAAGTACTACATCCATCAGAACAAAATATTAAAAATTCATTTACAGAAAACTTGCAACCTAGATATTTGTTAGACTGGTTTCCCTTTAGTATCAATAAAGTAGAACAATCTGTAAAAGTTTAATTCAAACAGACACTCTATAAGTGAAAAAAAAAAAAAAAAAAAAAAAAAAAAAAAAAACAACGTGTTTTTCTCCGAATGAACAAATATGGATGTAGTACCTTTTTTATAAAATGACCTCTTCCTTTTTTATATTTTTATAACATTTCGTTCCCGACAAATAAAAGAGAAGTTTAATAGCGTGCATGTGATGTTTGCAAAGTGGGGCTATCTGAACTAGGTGATTTGGCATTCCGTAATTGCATACTGGATTAAACAAGATATATGGAGTACTGCAGCTTTTATGCAAAACCGCTCTAAAGCGGCCTGTCCCACAGGCGGCGATCTTTGTGGCGAACAACCTGATAATTTCATAATTATAAGGAGTTAATCTTTAAAAAGGCGATTACAAACCCTACGTACGACTCTATCTAAGCTAGGCTAGTACAACAACATGCTTACCCAACTCACAACAGCAACATCGCTAGTTGTCGCAGCCAACGATATCTCCTCCAGTGGGTCAGCCCCTTAACTTATAGAAGTGCGCCATCATTATTGGCGATCTCTATACAGTGCGTATCAATAAAGAACGGGACCAGTTTTGAAAAGTTCTGTCAAATTTTTGTTTCAAATCATGATGTCTATATTTTGTATGTTAATAGATGCTCTGAAGTCTTATCTTCAATGTGATAAAAAAATTTTCGTTCATGCTTGAGTACACACATAATATTTTTATCGGGGGCTCAAAAAAAGGCTTGCGCACAAAATGGAACGAGAAATAATGATCATCAGACTTTTGCTAATCAGCAGTCTTCTCTAAACTTTTTCTTTCTTTGCAAATAATAAATAAAAGTTTCGTAATGTTTCAATCATGAATTGAAAATATTTAGCAAAGAAGAAAGAAAAAAGTTTTAGAAGAGGACATTGACTCGTTGCAAAGAAACTTTTTCTTTTTCTTTGCTAATATTTTCTCGAATTATGATTTGAAATTCCATTTACAAAGCTTTTATGACTGTAATTGTTTTGTTTTGTTTTTCTTTTATTCAATTTTAATAGTAATCTTTTGCAATAAATTTTCCTTCAACTTAAATGCCTTTTTTGTCAACCCAAGAAGGGGATGTCGATGCTTGTTTAATTGATTGATTGATTGATTGATGTTTGATTGATTGATTGATGTTTGATTGTTTGATTGATTGATTGATTGATTGATTGCTTTGTTTGTTTTGTTCATGCTTGAACGAACACGGAAAGTTTTTGTCTAAGGTTAAAAAAGGGGGGTATTATTATTTAATCGGTGCTACATTCGGATTGATTGTTACTTTACACTGATAAATGATTTGTTAGTCAAATGGGGTAATTGCCTATGATTCCTCCAACGATTTAATCAATCAATTGAACAATCAATTAAAAAAAGTAATCGACTCAATCAATCAATTCATTTAGAGAAACAATGAATTAACCAAACGATCAATCATCAAAATGGTCAATCCTTCAATCCTTCAATCCTTCATTCAATCAATCAATCGATCAATTAATAAATCAATCCATCAATCAAACAATCAATCAATCAAATTAACAAAGCAGTCAATCAATCAAATAATCTTCCAACAACCAAATCCCCTTTCTGGGTTGATAACATTTCTTATTTATTTTTCTTAGTTTGAGGGAATATTCAGTGCTAAAAAGATAACATGTAACTGAAAAACAACAACAAAACAAAACAAAAAGCAATTCAAGTAAATAAATAGCTTTGTAATGTATTTGAAAGCATATTTCTAAAACCAATGGCAAAGATAATGAAAGGTTAAGGTAAGTCTGCTGGTAAGCAAGAAGTCTGATGATCGTATTTTCTATTTTTTCTATTTTGTGCGCAAGCCTTTTTTTGAGCCCCCGACAAAAAACGTTCTGTTGCGCTCAAGCTTGAACGAAACTTATTGTTTCAAATTGATTTGAAAGTAGACTAGACTTTAATGAAGCATCTATTAAAACATCAAAATATAGACATCATAATTTGAAATGAAATTTTGGCAGACTTTTCAAATCTGTCCCGTTTTTATTGATACACCCTGTATAAAGTGTGGCCCACAAAAAATAAGCTCATGGCACTTTAGATGGGTATAATATTAAATTTACAAAATTATATTGTTTATATCTTTATATCCGTAAACCATAATTCGTTTTCCACAACGGAATGAAATTTTATGTGATATGGTCCAAGAATCACAAAGATATGAGCATTTTGTCATTACACAACAGGAAACCTCTCCATCCAAGTTTGTATTTAATACTACCGGATGTGTTGAATAAAACAAACTCAACTTTGGTCATTAATACTTTGAAAAATGTTTCAGTAGTAATTCTGAAATTTTTATCACTGTAAAGTGCAACTCATTACCATTTTGATGTTACCCCTCTCAGCTCGCCAATATCATGTATCACTGAACCCCATTGTTTTAAATATGTCTTGCAAAATTGTGAGTGGTTCACTTTCACGCTCATTGATGATGAAAGTTGGGTTTCATTTGAGACACCTTTGAATAACACATCTCAGGGGTCCGAAAGTGAACACCCACAATTTTGCAATACTGTTTCAGAACAATGGGGTTCTGCGATGCATCATATGGGTGAGCTGAGGGACATATTTATTTTATTTATTGTGTTTATTTTATTTATTTATAAACTACATACATTAGAAAATTTTGCCGTGTAATAACATTTAGCATTGTATTTGACATACATTTTACCTCTTTAGTAGCTTCACAAGCTAATCACTACATAAAAATATGTTAGGGCTTGAAAACCGAAGGGGGACGATCCCCAGAAAAAAATCCGAGGGACACGTCACGGGGGCAGCGAAGGACGACTGTGGGGTGGGCGGGGGGTGAAGCGAGAGCGACGGTAGGCGTGGCGTGGGCGGCGAGGGAGGGCGCTGGGGAGGTAGGAGTGGGCACGTGTGGGAATCTCTAGAGGTGGCTGGGGTCGTGGGGCTCGCGAAGAGGCGGCGGGTGGGAGGGAGGGAGTGGAGTCCGTAGCACAGGGGCAGGGCCGTGCCGGGCGGTGGGGAGGCGGGCGGGCCCCACGACGCCCCCGCCCCTGTCCACCCCCGGTATCGCCGCCAATTCTATGTATAGCATTTTCTTTTTCTTACTCTCTCTCTCTTTCTCTCTCTCTCTCTCTCTCTCCGTCTATACATGTATAATTAATATTAAATTATGGTTTAGATTCCAGTGAGTTTCGTATTACTCCCTTCATATCTCAATATTCCAGCTCCCCCAAATTAACAGTCACATGTAAGGGCTATGTTAAGTTTGAAACGCAAAATAATTGAAGTGACTATGCTGCTGTAAAGGGGGATCAAATTGAAAATGTCATTTGGGATAATTATGGCCCCAATGAAAAAAAAAAACAGTGTATAAGCGCAGATAAGCGTAGATGGGGACATTAACTTGTTCGATTTTGTACATAAATATATGTATTGCTATGATTACAACATTTCAGCATTTAGGCTGAACCAATTATCGATTAAACCATTGTTGGTGGTTGATAAGTGTAGTAGGAATACCCAACAACATTTATTATACATTACCATCATTAATTAGCATAATATCTTTGAATTCATACAGTCATGACAATAGGGGCTATAAATACCCCAACCCGTGGGGTAATTATGGCCCCTAAAGTTGTTAACATAATGGTAATTAATATGCAAATGAGAAGTAGCAGGATTATACTTTCCTTTGTATATTATAGGTACACTGAAAACCTAACCTCGTCCGTCAATGGACCGACTAGCTTTAATGCTAGTCGGTCAAGACGGACTAGTTTTAAAGCTAGTCTGTCATGTAATTCCGTCGAGATGGACTAGCATAAAACGGCATCTACATCTCTTAACTTGACGGACGAGCTTTAAAGCTCGTCTGTCAAGCTTCATGCTAGTCTGTCGACGTGACCGACTAGGCCAATAAAAGCAGCTGGGTCGACCCAGTTTACCTATAAAATGACTGAATAGCTTTTGATACAAATAGTTGCAATGTCGTTTCAATGTACTACCTTCTCTATTTATTCTGTGTCCGAGCATAATCAAGTTGATACATTCTGAAACAAAGGTTGTTTTGGATTGACAATATGAAAGCTTACGAGACATAACATCTATCATGACAAATATGCAATTCACGAGTACCGGTAGATTCCAGATATTGTTCTCCACTCTTCAATTACAGGCTAATTGAATACCTTGTTACTATAGAACTCAAATACCCGGTATTTTCTTACAGATTGCTGGTGGATGCCCGGCTTAGCAACAACAGTGAATAGAAGTTGGATACAATCAACATTCTCAAACAAAGGTTTCTTTGGCTTGACAATCTGAGAGCAATACAATAGCCGAAATAACATCAATCGTGACAAGTATGCCATTCACGAGTAGGTTAGAAATATTGTTCCATTCTCTAATTACAGGCTAATTGAATACCTCGTTACTATAGAACCCATGAACCGTCTATTCTTATAGATTGTTGGTGAATGCCCGGCTTAGCAACAGCAGTGAATAGAAGGTGACTTGAATTGATTGAATAACATGCGCATTGCGAAAATGACATCACTATTAGTTGCATGATCTGTATGTGAATTCCATTTAACGAGCAAACTGTACAGACGCACACTTGATATACTCCGTAAAGCTTAAGATTTTGATTATAATGGCGATCTCCTTCCTGTGACATGACTGTGTGAGTACTTTTTTTTAAATTCCTTATGTTTCAGTTCACAGATAGCGTTATTTTTTTCATATAGGTTAATGCTATAATCACCAACGCGAAAAATTATGTCTTGCCAAATCAATTTATAAATTGTGTGTATTTACTACGATAGTAACGGCATAATCGTGATCAAGGAAACCACCATTGACCTTTGGACTGGTAGTGGAGCTGGTTTGGTGGTGAGCTGAATCTACCAACGGTGAACTGGTCTGGTGGTGGTGAGCTGGTCTGGTGGTGAGCGGAGTCTACCAATGGTGAAACTGAATCCACACCACAGCACCAAGGAAGGGCAAGCAGTGCATGCTGGTATCAACCGTTTGGCAGTGTACAAGCAGGCAAGGAGGCGTTTGGAGGTGCATGCCAGGACGGAGGTTTCCGTTGTACGGAGGAAGGCGGTTACCTGAGCTGACGATACAACGGGCAGAGATTTCTTCGTTCTGAGGAGCAAGCAAGGTCAGATTGGAGCTGTCGTTGGTCGGGGCAAAGGCAGATCGGCGTATCTGGTGGTGCGTGACAACGGTGGTAGACATCTGTAGGGCAAGCTGAGCAGAGGGGCAGAAATCGTCTGAAAGGTGTTCGAGCAGCTAGGTTGCTGGTATCCAGAGGGAACACTGCAGGGTTTTGAGAGCTTGTGTTGCAGGGCAAGGCAGATTGGAGTCGTCGTTGGTCTTGGCACATGCCGATCGGCGTATCTGATGTGCAAGACAACGGTGGTCATCTAAAGGTGCACACAGGAGCAAGCTAGATCCACAGCTAGGTGGTTGGTCGTCTAGAGGGGTTTCTAGATGGTGTGGTCGTGTAGACCAAGGAGTAGAACTGTTAAAGGACTAAATTAGTAGTGTCTAGGTCAATTGGGGGTAGTATACGGCTACCCAAACGGATCCACGACTTAATGTTTGAACCCGACCAAGAATTCTACCAGCAAGGGGCATCCTGACAAGATATTTGCTGGGGGAAAACCTTCTTAGTCACCGGTTTTGTCACAATATTTAGAATTTCATTGGACATTTCATTTAATGGTAGTAATAGAAAATGTGAAAAAGGGGGCCATAATTACCCCAGTCCCCCCTATGTTCGTTTCAAGTTTTAGGAGTTCAGTGCTGGGGGGGGGGACCGAAAATCATTGGAATACGGGTCTTTTGGCATTCCCCCTAAATCATTCTTTAATTAGGGATAGCTTTCAAATTTGTCTGGAAAAATGCTGAAATGGGGTCCGGACTAAAATCGAACAAAACTTCGATAAAGGGGTAATTTGGGTGTCTTCCCCTCCAATAGGGATAGGGAGTGTCCGGAACGAGTATGCATCGTGTACATTGGTGGCAATCCCGGGGGCGGAGGATTGTCCTCCTCGATTTTTGAGAGCTTAGCATTTTTTAATATAGTGATCAGGTAGTGAAGACAGTATGGAGGCAAAATGTATGTAAAATACAAAGCTAATAATATTAAATTTATGTTATTATAAGGTTTATAATAATATCGTCTTTGTTTTCATTTATTATGTTTGTATTGAAGATAATCCGAATTGTGGATTTTTGTTTCAATAATTTGACTGATTTGATTTGATTTGATTTACAATGTATAAAATACGCCAGAACTTTCGAATTTTGGATATACAAATACATAATCATGTACTTTATGTATATTTGGGACTCTTTTTCCGTTTGAGTGTATAATTAATTCCCCTTCTGGTGTTTCCGCTTGCCCCCAGTCGTAACATGAAATCGCCGCCGTTTATCGGGTATATATCATGTATATGGTTCACCTCCTGAGTCAAGGGTGGTATTGTGATGAACGGCTGGATTTGCCTCAGCATTAATATGTAGCCGTGGATACGAAGGAAAAGGTGTTCCCTCCAGAAGAATGCTTACAAATTCAAGTCTAAGTGGAGATTAATATATCTCATATTTGATTTTATAATCAGATTAGGCTGACAGAACAGGGAATTATGTCAGAAGAACATCACTTATTTAGTTGCAATAATATAAGAATTTATTATTGACAACAGTTTTTTTTGTTTTTTTTAATTCAATTTCTTGAAGGCCCCACTGACAGGCACACGACAGAATGTACCAAATACAGAAGGCGGGTTTATTTCTTCAACAAAAATATAAAAGTGTAGGCCCTTGAACAGTGTATGAATTTTTAAAATATTATTATTAATATTATTATTTATTTATTTTTGTCGCAGTCGATATTAAAAAAAAATTATTTTTGCACAAAATAATGGCAATCAATTATTGTGTTTTTTAAAAAAAGCAAATTTCATTGAGGTGGTTCCCTAGCTGTGACATCTCTAATTAGGGGTCAGGGTATCTTAATGCGGGAGGACTTTTCGACGTTCCTAATGATTAGCCAACATTTTCCAAAAAAAAAAAAAAAATGTCGCCAAAAGCAGGGTGTTGCTTTGTAACAGGTAACCATGTATGATGTTAACAAACTTTTAGAAGATCTTTAACTAAATCCTTGTAATGTAGCCTGAGATGTAATCTGGACAAGTATCAATTATCATGAAATAAATAGAATGAAGGGGTGCGGAACGTTTTTGTAAGTATGTGGTCATTTTCACATCTACTGCCGTGAGGCGGGGATGACCCCTCAAGAGCCCCTAAAAGAAGTTTCCCGTTTTACAAAATGTTTTACGACCTATTGCATAGTCACTTCAATTATTTTGCGTTTCAAACTTAACATAGTCCTTACATGTGACTGTTAATTTGGGGGAGCTGGAATATTGAGATATGAAGGGAGTAATACGAAACTCACTGGAATCTAAACCATAATTAAGATTTTTTTTTTTTTTTTTTGTCTGCGCGCGCGCCACGTGGCTGCCCGCCGACAGAGCTCTTGATTTGTGTTGTATTTCTACTATTTCTGATTTTCATTGCCTGTGATTTGCTGTTTATCCATTAATGTCTGTCTTCAAGAACTAGTAGGACGAATTTGGAGGATTTTTCTTGTGTATTTTTTATGTATTTAGAGTAAGTATTTTCAATCTGCTATACTGTATGCAATTTTGTATGTACAGCCATTTTGTCTGGCTTAATAGTCATTACACTGTACTTGAATGTGTGCTCATGCACTCTCACTGTCACAATGATACCATTGAAATTGAATCTCTTTGTATTTGGTGTGCTTCTTTTATGTAGCAGCAACCAGCCATCACATACTTATTGTTGTATGACATCGACAAGCTACTCTCAACTTAACTATGTTCATTCTTCTGTACAATTGAAGGGAAAGTATGCTGGGAGCCCTGTACTGTACTATACCAATTCTGTATCAACCCACCAAGTCCAATTACTTATCTGTGGGGATGTTAATCCAAATCCAGGACCATCTAGTGACGTTTCTTCCTCTACGCCTGATCTTATTCATAGGATTCAATATACAAGTGAATTTCTTCACTCTTTCAATTCTTGCGATAAATCTGAAAAATGGCGTGAAGAAAACGATGTGGCATGGAAGAGGATTATGACCCTAGGTATTTGTCGAGGGCCGAAGACACATCGGGGCAAAAGGGGTGGTCGTGACAGATTCAGAGATTTTCTTAAATTAGGTACCATCAATGCACGTTCTCTTCGCAATAAATCAACCATCTTTCAAGATTTTGTAACTGATAATGAATTTGATATAGTTGCTGTTACCGAGACGTGGTTGTCTCCTTTAGATGATGCTGTCATCACAGACCTTACTCCACCTGGTTTTGTATTTACGCACCACCCTAGGGCCTCCGGGCGTGGAGGTGGTGTAGGGTTCTTGTATAGGAATAGTCTGTCTGTAATTAGTAAACAATTATCTAACTATACAAGCTTTGAATCTATGTCAGCCGTAGTTTCTAACGGCACGTCAAGTTTTGAGGTCATAGTCATTTATAGACCTCCAGGGTATCAATCTTTTTCACTGTTCATTAATGAATTTTCAGACCTGTTAGATGACAAATTGTACAAACTATCTCCCCTTGTTATTACAGGAGATCTTAATATACACTTAGATGATATGTTATCCCAATATACCCAAAGGTGCAATGTTCTTGTCAACAGCCATGGACTTTGCCAGTTGGTCACCACCCCTACGCATGATCATGGTCATCTTCTAGACGTTGTTCTAGTTCGCAACTCAGATAAACTGAATTATTCTCACCCACGTGTCATATGTGGTATCTCTGACCATTCTGTTGTAACCTGCTCGCTTCGTTTCGACAAGCCCAAGCGGGAAGACGTTACCTTCTCATCTCGCAACATCAAGGGCATCAACAGGACTGATTTTGCCAACGATATCTCCAGCAGTAGCATTATGCCTTCAACAGCTGAGAGCGCCGATGAAGCTGTCATCCGCTACAACGAAGAACTCGGCAGGCTACTTGACTCTCACCCACCAGCCAAGACCCGTAAAGTGAGGTCCCATCAGGATAGTCCTTGGTATAACATCGACATTCGTAGAGCCAAGAAGGAGCGACGAAGACTTGAGAGAAAATGGCGCGTGAACGGAAAGCGTCATATGGACCGAGAGCTGTTTTGTACTCCGTGTCAACTACCTTGTGTCCAGTGCAAAACGAGCATACCACACGATACTCATCGAAGATTGTGGATCTGATCAGAAGAAGCTCTACAATGTCGCCAACAGACTACTGAATCGCAAACCACCTTCACCATTACCTACACATGTTGATGGTAATTCCATGGCAGAATCATCTGTTGAATTCTTTCAATCAAAGGTTAAAAAGATAAGAGATGGTCTTAATCCAAATGTTGTACAACTTGAACATGTCACCCCTTCTAGGTTGGAAACTTTCCGATATTCTACTTCGGATGAAATTCTTTCCCTTCTTCGTAGATTGCCTCCCAAATTTTGTCCATTAGACCCAGTCCCTACCATTCTTTTGAAAGATTGTGCACACACATTTGCACCAATTATCTCGAGAATTGTAAATCTTAGCATAGATGAAGCCACCGTGCCTTCAGTTCTAAAGACGGGTCTCATTCGCCCATTGCTAAAGAAACCCTCTTTGGATCGTGAATGCCTTAAGAATTATCGACCTGTTTGTAATCTTCCATTCCTGTTCAAGATTTTGGAGAGAGTTGTTTTTTCTAGATTAACAGATTATTTACTTGAACATAATTTAGTTGATCCTTTACAGTCAGCATACCGCCCGCACCATTGTGTAGAGACACTACTCATTAATGTTTCAAGTTTTATCTTACGAGAAATGGATTCTGGATCTGTCACAGCTATGGTTCTCTTAGATATGTCTTCGGCCTTCGACACTGTCGACCATAAAATACTTGTCAATAATTTAGCGAGTCTAGGTATTCAGGGTCAGGCTCTGAAATGGTTTGAATCTTATCTTTCAAGCCATTCACAGTCTGTTCTTTTGAATGGTCTAACATCTTCCTCTAGGTTACTTGCATGTGGAGTACCCCAAGGCTCTGGCGGCGGGCCCACCTTGTTTTCTATTTATCTTACCGGCCTTCGTACTATTTTTCAACGTTATTCTGTTCTTTATCATCTATATGCAGATGACATTCAGATTTTTGTTTCCTTTCTTCCACATCAAGCTACTCAAACACTGCGCAAATTGGAAAACTGCATCTCGGAAGTTAATGACTGGATGAATTCAAATTCTTTGTTGTTAAACCATAGTAAATGCGAGTTTTTGCTTTTTGGCTCGAAATCAAATTTGAATAAGTTAAATGTCAACTCCGTTACTATTTCAGGTAATGATGTACCCTTGTCGTCTTCATGTCGCAATCTTGGCGTCGTATTAGATTCCCAAATGTCTATGTCAAACAAAATCACTAGTATCTGCCAATCAGTTCGCTATCAATTGCGCAATATTGGCTTTATCCGGAAATATCTTACTCGTTCTGCAACAGAGAAACTTATTCATTCACTCATTTCTTCTCGCCTCGATTTTGGAAACGGATTACTTTATAACTTACCAAACGTACATATTGCGAGATTGCAAAAGCTCCAAAATGCAGCAGCGCGTATTGTTTCGTTGACAAGCAGACGAAGTCATATCACACCGATTTTGCAAAATCTCCACTGGTTGCCCGTAAAAGAACGTATCAATTTCAAAATACTACTCCTGGTCTACCATATCATCAATGAAACAGCCCCTGAGTACAATAGATCTTTATTAATTAAATACCAACCCACACGAACCTTACGGTCGTCTTCCTCTGGTCTTTGGAAATTCCCTTGTCAAAAAAAATCATGGGGGGAACGAGCTTTTGCTCATGCCGGTCCAGCCCTGTGGAATACACTTCCACAGGTGCTGAAAGATTCATCCTCATTGGAAACGTTCAAGACGAATCTTAAGTCTTATTTGTTCACTTGTGTTTTTTCTTGAAGACAGACAATCATCCTTGTGTACTATTCTTTGTATTACTTTGTAAAAGCGCCTTGAGCAATTTATTTAAATGGAAAATGGCGCTATAAAAATCCCATGTATTATATTATTATTATTATACATGTATAGACGGAGAGAGAGAGAGAGAGAGAGAGTAAGAAAAAGAAAATGCTATACATAGAATTGGCGGCGATACCGGAGGGTGGAGAGGGGGGGGGGGACGTGTCCCCCTCGATTTTTTTTTTCTGGGGGGATCGTCCCCCTTCGATTTTTTCAAGCCTAACATATTTTTATGTAGTGATTAGCTTGTGAAGCTACTAAAGAGGTAAAATGTATGTCAAATACAATGCTAAATGTTATTACAAGGCAAAATTTTCGGCTCGCAAAGATTTACATTAGTTTCTGCATAATATGCGAATTTAGAGTTTATTATTTTTCACTATCGGTTGTTTCAGTCCCCCCCCCCAAGTAGTGACATGAAATCGTCGAGCTCCATACATGGACCGCGGAGCATGGGGGGGGGGGGGGGCTTCAGCCCCTGCCATAAACAGCATTTGCAAT
This sequence comes from Paracentrotus lividus, assembly GCA_940671915.1. Classification (NCBI taxonomy): domain Eukaryota; kingdom Metazoa; phylum Echinodermata; class Echinoidea; order Camarodonta; family Echinidae; genus Paracentrotus; species Paracentrotus lividus. The sequence continues at coordinate 73,153 of CALNVZ010001053.1, forward strand.
GCATAGGTGAGGATTCAAAAACTAGACGCTCCATCTACTGGTCATGAATATGCATGCTAAAACAAAAGAGAAATTCGCTCTTGCCACGTACGCCCGTCGTGCAATGATTGTAAGAACACGCACATTGCAAGCGCAATGGTTGCACAGAGCCTGCACCTTCTCCGTACGTATGCTCCTGCAAGTGACGTCATCAATTTTGCAAAGAAATTGCAAGACGAACGTACGTGCAGGTACAAACGACGTACTTAGCAGGCACGATGGAGGTACCTGTCCTGCAACCAATATTAAAGCCGTAGGAATCGCAGAAATTGGCCTGCGTGCGACGTAGGCTACAGCGAATGGTGACCGCCGCATTAGGTGCCATTGGCATTTTTTGTGGGACACACTGTATTTATAATGAATTTCCATCGTATCAAGTTGAACAAGAATTTCTGATACATGTTTTAACATACAAATAACTACATAACAATATTAAGAACAACAAAAAAGTGAAATCATGCTTTAATAGTAATAAAAGGTAAAAACGGTTATACAACTATTAAGTTTCAGGGTGTTGTCGACAATTTCATATTTTCTAAAAGCGGATATACTTGTCCCTTTTCACTCCTAAAGGTGGTTCATAACCACACCCGGGCCCCGTAAAGGCGGGCTCACACTATGCGACTTGCTGCGGTGCGATTTTTTAAACAAACAGTAGTTTGCATTATTAATGCGACATTTGAAACATGCAAAGTTCTCTTACGAGATGTAAAAATTGTAAAGGAAAAATTGTATCAAAATTTTGCTCCAATGCGGGTCTTTAATTAGGAGTAATAGTCTGTAAGATAAGGACCATAGATGTTCACTTCCGGCAGAAAGTGTGAAATTTGGCACATAGGCGTATTTTTGGACGCTGATTTCAAAAATTGCCGGCCCCAAGCGATCCGACCACTCGAACGGCGGCCATTTTGAAATCCAAGATGGCCGCCATGAAAACCATTGAAACTGCCTAACTTGAGTTCTAAGTGGCATGTTGCACTGAAATTTGGTACATAACAGGATTTTGACATCCTGAATTCGAATATTGCCGGCCCCCATCCATTCGACCACTCAGTCGGCCGCCATCTTGAATTCAAAGATGGCCGCCATCACAATCATTGATATGCCTAACTTGAGTTGTAATTGACATGTGGTACTGAAATTTGGTACACAGATGTATTTTGACATCCTGAATTCAAATATTGCCGGCCCCCACATGTCCGACCACCTTGTCGGCCGCCATCTTGAATTCCAAGATGGCCGCCATGAAAATCACTGAATGTGCCTAACTTGAGTTCTAAATGACATGTGGTACTGAAATTTGGTACACAGATGTATTTTGACATCCTGAATTCAAATATTGCCGGCCCTCACATGTCCGACCACCTGGTCGGCCGCCATCTTGAATTCCAAGATGGCCGCCATGAAAATTACTGAATGTGCCTAACTTGAGTTCTAAATGACATGTGGTACTGAAATTTGGTACACAGATGTATTTTGACATTCTGAATTCAAATATTGCCAGCCCCCATCGATCCGATCACTTAGTCGGCCGCCATCTTGAATTTCAAAATGGCCGCCATGTAAATCATCGATGTGCCTAACTTGAGTTGTAAATGACATGTGGTATTGAAATTTGGTATGCAATGGTATTTTGACATCCTGAATTCAAATATCACCAGTCCCACTCGATCCGATCAC
>CALNVZ010001056.1:0-15316 GCA_940671915.1 Paracentrotus lividus
TCTATAAGAACTATATGACTGGTGGTGTGACTAAATACAAGCCACAATGTTGACTCCATCTAATTTCATCGGACGCGTCTTTCTGCTCCTACTATTAGAAGCATCATTACATGTCATGCTTTCAGATGGTTCTGGGCCAGTCAACGTTGTCCTAACAACCGACAGCACTGTTATTTCTGAGATACAGAACGTGACACTTCACTGTACGGTCAGTGATATTGACCCTGATGCCTACAGGATAGAATGGAGCAACACCCTCCAGAACTCACATCAAATGCTGCAGAGCTACAGAACTACCACTGCAGACATCGAGTCTAGGACACTCAGTTCTTCACTGACTCTCTCAACACCGGGTCCCAGTTTCATCTACAGTTTGTTCGTTTGTGAAGTCCACGCCAATGATCGAGGGGATAGCCTGGTCACTTTCGCGCACTCTTCGGTTTCACGAGGAACCTTTGAGAGGAGATTGGAATGCTCCAAGTCGAGTGGTCCAGGAAAAGTCCTCTTTCTGTTCAAGGGAGGTCCTCCTGTTAACATCTTATGTAAGGTAACGCGGATACCAATTGTAAAGCTGAGGTGGAAGGCAATGCATAGAGATGATGATGATATCTTACGTGATTTTGTTCGCGATGAAAATGGTGAGTCATACTTACCCTCCATCCTAGAAATGCTTTTCCATAGGAGGAAACATGAAAACACAGTGCGATCGGGATTATCCGAGAACCTCTGGAGAGCTATATATGAATATTTATTTTTTATTATTTAAACATTTACACGTTCCTCCATAGACAATTTTGTAAAATTGCCTCATTTTTCCTATAAATCCGTTGCATAGTAGCATCACGTGCACACCTGACATATTACGAAATTAGATTATTTATTGGTGCCTTTTTGCTTTTTTTTTTTTTTTTTTTTTTTTTTTTTTTTTTTTTTTTTGCTAGCAAAAAGCTTGATCCGCCCCTGCAACGTTTCTAATTTTTACTTACTAGCTTCTTGTATTTTATATCAAGATATACCATATGCTTTAATTTCATAAATGCAGGTGTCCATCGATACATAAATTCAACGCTGACGTGGGACCCACTGCTCAACGACTTGATCCTTTACTGCAATGCTTGGACTTACATCGAATCATCAGCTCCCGTAGAGCCATGTATAATTGGTCTTGTTAAAGTTCTCCAACCGCCAAGAATAATCCCAAGCAATACCAGAATCAACTTGGGTTTGTTCAATGAAGCCGAGTTTTGGTGCGATGTCGGTGGACTCTCGCACCAGTCTTGTTCGTATGTGTGGACTTGTGAGCCAATGGTTCCTGGATGTCAAGGTAGTGATGATACGTTAGTTTTTGGTGTCAACACTGCACCGATGTCAAATGAGGTCAAAGTTACTTGTCGGGTGCATTGCATACCCGACATAGCAAGAGAAGCTCATGCTACACTGGTTATACAAAGTCAGTACCCAAACCCTCCTACCATAGGTCATAGAGACATGAAACTAAAACTCGGATTGTACTCCGAATCAGAGATTGGTTATGTTGTTCGATGTACGGTGCAGATAGAAAGGTCTCAACCAACCTTTAAATGGTACGTCGACGGCGAGCGAGTCAACTCGAACATCGACGTAATGGTGAGTCAACAAGAGGCACATTCTTACTATCACCCTGGTTGTTCCTTCCAAGTTGTGGTGTGTGAAGCGTTGATAGATACCACCGTACTACGGGTATTGAGTACTGCCACGCAACTCCTAGGTGATGTCCCGTATACACTTCAGCCAACTGGAGCTGCCGTAGAAGCTGATGAGACGAACAGCATCAATATCAGCACTCTGAGCATGAATTCAATTCTTGAGCCCTCAGCTTGTACAACTGTCCGTCAGTCAGATTTCTTAAACCTTCCTGTAAGCTCTCGACTATTGATAATCCTACTCAGCGTCTGCGGTTCAATGGCTGTGGTTGTTTTCCTGTGGATGGCTGTAAGTGGCCTAAAACGAACCGTGGTAAAGTGGACGCCAACAGAACCTTCGAGGACCAAAACATTCAGCACAGAACTCAAGCCCCATACAGATGAAACAGAAGCTTACTTGACGCCTGCTTATGAAAAACAGAAAACTATATCTGCGGACGAATATGCCTACCCTGAATTATATTCCTCCTCATCATATTCGTCATCATCTTCCTCATTATATTCGTCATCATCTTCCTCATCATATTCGTCATCATCTTCCTCATCATATTCGTCATCATCTTCCTCATCATATCCCTCGTCGAGTCCACCTCTCATTCACGAGTACAACGCTGGTGATCATAAATTCTGTCAAGCCGTTCCGTTTTCTCCTGATACCTCTAATCAAGTGCTACACGAATACTTGCATTGAAGATAGGACGAAGTAGAATTTAGCTCTCTGTTCTAGTTTAAAGTACCCATTAATGTACCTGTATCATAAACATTCCAGACAAAATTTCACTCACTGAGGATTTAAAGAAATAAAGTTGACGTTTTGTATAGAGAAAGTTGAATCCAGTACATTTCAACATTCTGACCCCTATACCTGGCACCCAGGACATTACTATCTTCTTAACATTACATCATTAACATTGCATCTTATTCGAAATCTAACTCTGCATCACGATCGACTCTCAACACTGCAGACAGAAAAAATCGACACCTTACTCGGCATCTAACTCATTAACGAACTCTGCATCTATTCCTAAGTCAGCTACCGACTCGGAAACCAGCTCGGCACCCAAATAAGTATCCGCGTCGGAATGCAACTCACTATTAAACTCGACACCCAACTTGGCAACCAACAAGGCATTTATTCCCAACTTGCCCAACAACTCGACACCCACCTCACCGAAATTTCAACCAACTTGACACCAAAATCAGCAACTCACTATCAAACTCCACAACTAAGATGGCAACCAACACGGCAACCAACTCGAGACCCAACTTGGCAACTAACACGGTATCTATTCCTAATTTGGTAAACAACTCGACACTCAAATCGGCAACCATTTATATACAAAGTCAGTACCCGAACCCTCCTACCATAGATCATAGAGACATGAAACTAAAACTCGGATTGTACTCCGAATCAGAGAATGGTTATGGCCATGTGTTTTATAGTGGGCCCCCATATAGGTGGTGCTGTTACATGTGCGCGACAAGTACAGAAATAAATAATGATATAAAATGCTAAATACATGTGCTATATGGGTATGCTTGGTATTAAATTGAAGGGAATTAATCTGGCAATTACTTAAAAGTAACAGAAATGCAAATGGTTAATTAGTTTATGAGTAATTAGCGTTTAATTAACTCTGAGTAGCCATTTTTGCCCGGTGGAGGAGGAGGAGGAGCATAAATTTCTATTCTTTAACAAATTAAGCTTTTACCTTCACATTACCTAAACATTAAACAGTTTAAATTGAATATCATGCCAATATGAGTAAGAAATGGATCACAAGTTGAAATTAAGGATACCTAATTAAGCTAAATTAAGCTAATTAATTAATTTACCTAAATGAGTAGATGGTAGTCTTAAATTGAAAAATTGGTGTCAAACTTTAAATATGGATGCTACTGTATATGGGTAAATTGGTATTAGTTTTGAAGGGACTAATCTAAAAGGGTAAAGAAAATACCTGTGGTTAATTTATGTATGACTAATTAACGATTAATTAACTCCAAGTACCGATTTTTGTAGCAGCAGATGATGGAGGGGAACATAAATTTCTATTTCTCAGTTAGTTAAACAAATGAGTTATAATATCATTGAACATAAATGAAACGGTTTGATTGGATTGTTATTATGAGAATTAATAGTGGGTCAAATTTACACTCATCAATAGTTACTCAATTAGCTAATAAGGTATACCTCATAATGTGTAACTCAGGAATACACATGTTATACTGTTCACATGTCTTTGAACAAGAAAGTCAAATCCCTCGCTATAACAGCTAGATCGCATCATTTGTATCAACAATAAGAACAGTAAATATATTTTATTGAAGTTTAAGTGTCTACAAGTAATTAGTGTACTTCAAAAGGTTGTAAGGAAAAAACTTAGTTATATTCTAGGTTGAATAAACATCATAAACACACGATTTCCACAATTTTCCGATCTGAAATTTCCGCTGGAAAGATGACCGCGAAAAATTATTTTTCACAACTAACCCCTACAAGTTATATATTGTTGGAAAGGTCTGACTTCGAAGAGTTCAAATATGCCTGTGATTTTCTTGTGAGCGTCCTTTAGTTTTTTCTCTGCCAATGATTTTCTGGAAGTACTTTTTTCTCACCTTTTTTTCACATATTTTGATCTGTAACTTCTTTAATGAATTACCCTATCCCTTTTCAGAATGATTTTTGAATTCTTCAGACAATTCTCTTTAGAATATGTATACTTTTATGGGTATAGGGTGTAAAATATAAGATAATACTCTATTAAATAAAAACGGTTCGATTTCTTTGAAAACATATAATGGTAACAGAAAAGGGCCCACTCAAACGCATGCCTTATGTTGTTCGATGTACGGTGCAGATAGAAAGGTCTCAACCAACCTTTAAATGGTACGTCGACGCGAGCGGTCAACTCGAACATCGACATAATGCACGTATGTTTGTTAGCTACGTAACAATTGGCACGACGTGATAGCGTCCTGTTGACAGATATATAGGCATCGACGAAGAGGGCAGCTAATATTGGCAGCGTGAGGGCGCCAATTATTTTCTCGCTTTGTCCTGTCCTCAAGGCTGAAATAAATTTTCCAGAATCTGCATAAAATATGTATGAGATTTATAATGCTTTACTTGCGCATTTGGTCATATTTCCCCTTGAATCTTCCTTATGAATTAACAATTGAGACAATCAAACCCGATGGCATTTAAAACTCATTTGCTCATTGAGGCACTTGAAGAAAGGTCAATATCATAACTGCTATTACAAACCAATTTGATTCTTTCCGAATTTGCAGTGTTTATTTTGTTTCATTTATCTTGTTTTATAGCATACTACTTCGATATTGTGAAATTTTGGTAAGTGAACATGAATGATTCTTTTATTAAAAAAAATATTTCAAATTGGGCAGACGCTTTCAATCATCTACAAAAACATAAATATATGGGACTATGTATCTTCAAACTCTAATATCGTCTGTTGGGAGCTATAAGGGCGTTATTGCATCTTATAGATGTTCCGTTGAGAGCCATAAGGGCGTTATTACTGTACAAAGTCAATGGTAATAGCGCCCTTCTGGCTCCAAACGGAATATCCTTGATCTGCAATAGCGCCCTTCTGGCTCCAAGCCGACGATATGGTCAGGTGAGGGCGCTGATTTTAAATGTAATTTATAGATGCACAATACAACCGGTTTTGATTATTCATGCTCAGTCTGGGGGAATTGCTCTTCAAGAAACAAAACCATTCTTTTACGTTTACAAAAGAAAGCTGCACGCATCGTTAAAGGAACTTTGATTACAAAACCAATAGCTTGGATTTCAATCTTTACAATGGCAAATGTTAGACGAAAGAAGAGATTATTTCCTTTCTTGCATTATGGAAAGCACCTGTGAGAATGTGTAATGAGATAGAAATGGTCTTTGAGAGGCACGATGTAAATACACGATATTCTGACTCGCTTAACCCAAGCCAACAGACTCTTGAATGTTTTTTAAAAAGTTTAAAATATGCGGGGGTAAGATATGGAATAATCTACCACCAATTTTACAAAACGCTTCATCTATTGACACTTTTAAACGCATGTATAAAGAAATGAATTCCAAAATATGATCTTATCTTAAACTAAATTTAAATACTGCCTTTGTATCTGTTCTCAAAGCTCAAATTACAAATTTTAACGAAACTTGCCTCTCTCATTGATCCAATTATATGTTGTTTTAAATCTTTTATATCATAAATTCCACTGATCATTACTTTTTTTAAATTCAATCATTAAAATTAAGCAACTATTCTTTGTTAAAATGACATCTTTGTATTTTGTTTAGTTATTTTACATGGTTATCGATTTCAAATTTTCTATTAATAATTCGTAACATGCATTATAATGCTGTTTTTGATCATGTGTTGATAGTGTTGTTATTCATGTTTTTTAATAGGGTACATGCAGGTAATATGGGCCAGCAGGTAATATGGGCCACCTGAAGCAAATCATGTCGTGACCGTCAACCGGTGACCGGTGACCGGTGTGAGCAACATAATGTTCATATGAACTGTATACGAAAATATATCGTCGTGAGAGCATCTGATGCCGAAATTTCTCTGAGAAAATTGCTGAAAACCAACAAGGTAGATAAAACTTACGGCATTTTTTTACCCTGATGTAAAATTTGATATTTCACAGAATGTGATGGTGAAAGAGTGTTTGAGGGGGTAACCTCAATTGTTTTGTATATTGAGTAAGCTTATAGTTTCATTTTGATCATACTAGCGTGTACAGGTCAATTTGTTGTAGTGAAGGGGTACAATGTGGCATTGAATGCTTGCCTGACACAGCAACATTAGTGCAGGTAATATGGGCCATCGAAAATGGCGGAAATGATTCTGGTACTTAGTATTGGAATGAGGCATCAAACTCTTTGCTACGATTTTTTTTGGGTGTATTCACAGTATATAATTAATATAAATAACTTATTGTAGGCCTATATTGACTTGTATAATGAAAATAATATTTACATAATATTTAAAAAAATAAATAATATACAAAATACAAAACAATGAAATATATCGTGAAAAGTATTTACTGAAGGGTCTTACAATTTCAAATGATATCTTAAAGTTAATGATTTTCATCATTTTAGGCAAACTCCAGACATGGTAGAGTCATTATAGTTTTTAAAGCGTACATTAAATACATGTGTCCATATTACCTGCACATGCAGGTAATATGGGCACTTTGGTAATGACGTCAACATTTGAATATTGCAGACAGGGGGTTTGGTGATAATTGTTTTTCTTCGCAATAAAAGTTAGAGCAGTAGTTATTGATTCATATAAACAGAGATTAGATTGTGTGTCATTTTGTAATTTTATGCAAATTAGGCAAATGAGCTTAGGGTGCCCATATGACCTGCATAAAACAGTGTATTCTGAACTTGTAATCCTGTTTGATAAATAAATAAATAAATAAAATGATTATTTTCTTGCTTTGTCTCTCTGGCAGGGCGAAATTTTTATTTGTTTAAAATTTCAGTAATATCTGGTATACTCGGGGTGCTTTACGGCCCGGGCCCCAGGTAGGCGCGCAGGGGCCGGGGGGCAAAAGAGAGGAAAAAGGAAAGAAGAAAAAGGAAGAAGAAGAAGGAGAAAAAAAGAGAAAGGGAGAAAAGAGGGAAAGGGAATAAAGAGAGAGAGAGAAAAGGGAAGGGGGGCGGGGAGAGAAAAAGATTTCGCAAAACTGAGCTTAAACATAGGGGCGCCAAATCGACCTTAACTTAGGGGGCGCCAAATCGACATTAACTACGGGGGCGCCACATTGAGCTTAAACGTAGGGCGCCATATTAAGCTTAAACATAGGGGCGTCAAATTGACTTGTAACATAGGTGGGGCGCCAAATCGACCTTAAACTCAGGGGTGCAAATTGACCTGTGAACTTTGCCCGCTGTAATTAGCCTCCCGTTCGTTAATGAGCATGAACACTCTTAAAAGATTTTTTTTTTTTTTTTTTTTTTTTTTTTTTTTTTTTTTTTTTTCAAGTGTGCCGCCGCGCGCGGGTGCGCAAATACAAATGAATATCATGTTTATAAGAAGATATGTAATCAAGCTCGTTCAATTATTGGTTACTTATTTCTCACAAAACTGACCCAAGTTATTTCCACAAGAAAAGTCTGTAAAATTTTTGAATATTTTATGAATAATATTTAATTTTCTCATTTTGTTTTCCTTTTCGAATTTTACAGCTTTACCGACCTGTATCTATACATACTGTGATATATATATATTTTTTTATAATTTCCATCATTTCCGGCAATGAACATGAAAAACGTTGATGTTAGAAGCTCCAGAAAAGGTAATTTTCAACAAATTTAAACAGTGCTTACCGTATACCATGAAGCTACTAAGTTATGCAGCGGTCACAACTCGTCGTCAGGCTACGGGGCACGTGCCATCAACGTAGCCTGCGTTGAATGTAACAATGCATGCACAGGTCGTTGGTCAATTTCTGCGATTCCTGCGTTTCTGTAGTAAGGGTATTGGGAAAACTTCATGCACGTCGCACATGCAACGTGCCTCCGAGGTACCTGCGCTGCACGATTTTTCTACGAAATCATCGTAGGGAGTTGCACGTCGAAGGTACGGCGAGTTGTGACCGCGCATTATGCGTGTTATGCGTATAAAAATTATGCAATGTATCTAGAGGGTCAAGTTATAATAAAGTAACTTATATGAAATATAGTCAAGTGTATGAACAACACCGGGAACAGTTGCATTTTATGGATGTATTTAGTAATAGAGGTCTAAACTAAAGGCTATATATTTCTGAAGCTTATCAATTCGAAAATAATGACATGAACAGAATGACAAATTAAATGGCAATGAAAAGGTTTTCCCATTTGTTTTGTTTGTTTGTTTTTTTATTATATTTTTATATGATATTTAAAAAAAAAGTAAGCATCTGTCATTTTATCTTTCATAGATTGATTACGATATAATATGACCAGGTAGAGTTAGCATATAGTCTACAACCATGTGTCAAACTTTGCATTGTAAAACTGATGACAATAATTATGTTAGCTACCGTAGGCCTATACCTAGTAGCTCCATGGTACTAACGCGGCAGGCCTCCATGATTAAATTTACTAAATACATCAACAAAATACACCTGTTCCTCCAGTATGTTGTTCATACACTGACTATATTTAATATAAGTTACTTTATCTAATAACTTGACCCTCTTGATCCATTGCATATAGTATACGCATAACTTAGTATACTTGTACTCATTGTATACGGAAAGCACTGTTTAAATTTGTTGAAAATTACCTGTTTTCTAGAGCTTCTAACATCAACGTTTTTCATGTTCACCTCCGGAAATGATGGGAATTATAGAAAATATATTACAGTTTCTAAATATGAAGGTCGGTAAAGCTGTAAAATTCGGAAAGGACAAAAATGAGAAAATAAAAATATTATTCATAAATATTCAAAATTTTTACAAACTTTTTCTTGTTGGAAATATATGTCACTTTGGGTCAGTTTTGTGAGAAATAAGTAGCCTTAATTGAACGAGCTTGATTCATATCTTCTTATAAATATTCATTTGTATTTGTGCACCCAGGCGCTCACGCTGAAAAAAAAAACATATTTTGAGAGGTTTCCTTGCTCATTAACGAACGGGAGGAGCTAATTACAGCGGGCAAAGTTCACGGAAGTTCACGGAACCGGTTCAGTGGTTATGCTAATGAACTTTTAAACATGGATGCGCCCTCGAAACGAGCGGTCCGAACATACGTGAATGGTGAGTCAACAAGAGGCACATTCTTACTATCACCTTGGTTGTTCCTTCCAAGTTGTGGTGTGTGAAGCGTTGATAGATACCACCGAAAATCGAAAGGGCAGGCGTGGTGGAGGGGGAGGGTAGAATTTACATTGCTGTTCTATCATTGTTATGAGGGTGGGAAGGGCTGATCTATCGTTACCATGCAGGGGCGTATGAGTACGCAGAATTCTTCCAAAGGGGTGAACATAGGCTTATGGGAATAATTCATTTTCATGCAAGAATCGATATTATGTTTATCTCATATTGCCAGACCTATAAATTTCCCTGAGGAAGTATTGGTGCATTTTGAAATTGTTTTCTCCAAGTTCAAAATTTCTACTAAAAGATCCGTTCTTGATTTAATGTTTACCACATACACACCTCTTATAAACATTTTTTAAAAAAAATAAAATAAAAAAATACATGATCAATTTCACAATTATATCCACTCCGTTTTTATTTCAAGATTTTCATTATTTCGAAACATTATCGGCTGCGACTTCTTAATCTTCCGATAAGTATTAATTTCTGCTGATAATGTTTTTAAATAATTTCTTTCATAAATAAATACGGAACAAATACAATTGCGGAATTAATTATTTAGTTATTGAGTGATAACGGCCCAATTTTAGAAACGAATTTTATTCTTTACCAGAAGAAGTCGCCGCTGCTAACGTTGGGAAATAAATTCTTCATTAAATAGAGACGGAACGAAAACAATTGCGGAATAAATTATTTAGTTATGGACTGTTTAAAGGCCCGATATATAGAAGTGAAACTAATTCTTTATCAGTAGAAGTCACCGTTGATAATTTTTCTTGAAATAAATCCTCCGAAAAATAAAAAATTAATAGCAGAAGCTGTTCAATAACGATACCCCTCCCCCCCCCCAAAAAAAAAAAATAAATAAATAAATAAAATAAAAAATTCCCCCTTAACTGGAGGTTATTCACAGGTGACCAATACATTGTCCCTAACATTCCGGTTAATCCATTCGCTCAGGCGGCAATAGCTCAGATGAAATCAAAATCAAGATGCTTGATCCACGCCACTTCTTGATGCAACACCCCAAAATACATATGTATCATCCTCTGCTGAGATTATTATTGCGTAATATCCTATTATTTTTTCAATTACAACACTGTTTTTGTTACTAAAATTAGTTTATTTATTTCATTTTCGGACTAACGAACCTAATTTCATTTTCGGATTAACGAATCTTAATTCATTTTCGGACATATGAACCTTCGGGATAACGAACCTCATTCTATTTTCGGAATAATGAACCTTCGGAATAATGAACCTTTTTCTATTTTCGGAATAACGAACCTTATTCTATTTTCGTAATAACGAGCCTTATTCCATTTTCGGAATAACGAACCTTATTCTATTTTCGGAATAACGAACCTATTCTATTTTCGGAATAACGAACCTTCGGAATAATGAACCTTATTCTATTTTCGCAATAACGAACGTTATTCTATTTTCAAATACCTCCCCCCCCCCACCAACTTGAATTCACATTTTTGTACACCCCAATTTTTTAGATCACGCCGGTGTCGGAGGCGAAAACGTCCGGCCAGCCAATTCCGCCTGTTATGCGTAGTAACGTGCACGAATAAAATGTGGAAATTTCCAAACTAACATGCCAACCAATCTCAGCTCAAGCACCTTCAACCCCACCCTCTTACTGGCTCCATATCAGTTCATTACATAATAAATTGAGACGGATTTTTATTAATCATATTCCCTGAGTCTGTATGCAACAATTAGATCATCGATGCATGTTTGGGCTTCTTTTTCTTTCCCGCACATCCCATTCCGAGCATGGAGCTAGCCACGTTTTATGTGTACACGTAACGAACGCATGACGGGCGGATTCGCCTGGCCCGACGTTTTCGCCTCCGACACCGGACTAAATTGATCTCATCAGGAATGGGGGGTGCCGTGATTTATTATTTTTTTATTTATTTATTTATTTATTTATTTATTCATTTATTTTTTGGCCTTCGGTCGTCCAATGTTTTTCCTTCATTTAAATAACCTCCATGGGGTTTAAGCCTTTTTTCGCACGGGTAGGCCGACGGCCATGTTTTCATCTCATGTCTTAACATGGTACTTAAAATAAAGAAAATATTTTTAGCTACGAAGTATTTGTTATGAGATACTGAAACAACTTGTTCACAATGTTCTTTCTATTATCACAAGGTCTGCTAATGAACGTGTTTATATATACGCGCTAAACATGTAGTCCATAATTTCGGTAATAATTACTATCATCACGACATTGGAAGGTGGTTTTTGTAATGACGCTTTTACCATTTCAAGTTGAGTGGTCTCTGAACTGAGTGGATGACCTTTTTGACTTGAAGTACGTTGAGTATGATTGCCGTGTTTATGAATGCTTCTTAATGCAGAAATAATTCATTACAAGAAAGCAATCTTCTTTGAAGAGTAATGCCGGCAACAACAAAACATAATTACACTATTATACAGATGAGATATAAATAGCTGATGGTATAGTTGTGATTTGAATGTCATTATTTGTGGTAACCCGATCTTTATGGATGTGTGGTGTAATACTAATAGTGACATTGTTTCATTTGTATTCACTTCGCTATAATTATCTTCAACGGATCATGATATATATTTTAGCCATTGATATGTTTTGTGTACAATTTTTTTTTTAAATGCAATATATGTACATTAGACTATCAGGACAACTACTCCCTGGACAACTACCCTAGAAATAGGGTTAGCGTTAGGTGTAGATTTAGGAGTAGATTTTGACGGGGGTAGTTATCCGGGGTATTTGTCCAGGGGAAGTTGTCCTAGAACCATATTTAGAAGAAGCGTATATATATGCACGCTATGACATAAAGGTGAATAATTGTGCGTCTCAGGGTTTTTTTTTTTTATTTGTTTTGTTCTTTGTTTGTATTCTATTTTTTTTAAAACAGATATTAAAAAAAAGATACAGAAGCCTGCACGTGTATATATACAATACATGTTCACAAAACTTCCAAGAAATAGTACTTCTTCGTGACATTATGCATTGATAATAAGTACTGTTTAAGTCCGTTTTTAAAAACATTTAAAAATGGGCTACTGGATATCTGCGGGGAAGTGAGTTCCAAAGTTTGGGTCCAGTTTAACGGATATTATACTGGTATCACTGATCACAAAATAGAATATTATTATCTTTTGTACTATTATTTTTATTTATTTATTTATTTATTTATTTATTTATTTATTTATTTATTTGATTATATTTATTTATTTTGGGGGTCGGGTTAAATTGTGTTTTATTACCCGAAATACTGATAACATTATCACACAGAAGCGTAATAACGAAACTCAGTATAATCTCGATATAATCTATAAACACAGAGGGCGCAAGTCAACATTCAACCCCAAGGATACTTCACTTCAAACGAGGGGTGATTAAACTTTTCCCTAATGCGGCGGTCACAACTCGCCGTACCTTCGACGTGCAACTGCCTATGATGGATTTCGTAGAAAATTCGTGCAGCGCACGTGCCATGCAGGCACGTTGTCTGTACGACATGCAGGAAGTTTTTACAATACCCTTACTACAGAAACGCATGGATCACAGAAGTTGACCCAGGACCTGTGCATGCATTGTGCATGCAACGCAGGCTACGTTGCATGCACGTACCCCGTAGGCTACGGCGAGTTGTGACCGCCGCATAAAATACCATCAGGAGTAGATCGAGGGGTGAAATAACAAGAGTCCGATGGGGGTTGGTCAAAGGGGGCGTGGCTTTGATGAACAAATACTATTTACAATTTTCTAATTGTTATGAAAAGAAGAAACGACCAAGCACAGAATAGGAAACCCTGTCGTTTTGGAATCGTGCCAGTGTGTCCGTGTTGATCGTGGTTAGAGAAAAAAAGTGCACTATTAACTTTTGTATACATTGTTAATTCATCAAATGAAGAGAGCAAAGTGTAAAGGTTTGTAACAAGATTTGATTACAAACGTACAAGCAAAAATCACCATTGCAATATGATCATTTAATCCACATACATGAAATTTATTAAAGCGTAAGATGTAAATATTATGGTATGGTAATTTTGGATACAATGTGGTAAAGTTCTAAAACATTATTGGCTTCATTAGAATATGGATTCTACTATAGACTGTTTATGACATAAGAAAAATGCAATGGTTATTGAACAAGAAATTTATGAGTTTTCAACCTTACATTTATGGAAATACTTGTACATAATATAATCATGGTTAATATAGTTATAGGCCTATCTATATGGCACTAAAATAACTATATGCGCGTTTATTCCCTCAAGGAAGAAACGTGAATATAATGTTCTCGACATAAATGTAATATACAACATCTTGTACAAAAATTTATCTTGTAAACAATGCGGTGGTTATGGAATAAGAAATTGATGAGTTTTCAACCTCACATTTAGGAAATTGCAAGTACATAATATTATCATGGTTACAGTTTATATATCTATACATAGTTATATCCATATATGGCACTAGAATTGGATTATGTGCGTTCATTCACTGGTATGTTCTCTACATAATGTAATGTATAACATCTTGAGCAAACATTTATCTCCAAAAAAAATGGTGCACATAGTTATGTGCTATAATTCTAGCATTCAACATGACCCCTTTGTCCATAAACTTTGGATAACTTCTCAAAGTTACCTTCAGAAGTCCCAAAACCGTTTTCGATTTCTACATTGATTTTCTTCTGTCAAAGCAAATCGTTCTTTTGGGTGCGTCACCCCTGTTATGTTTCCATTGATTTAATTTCAGTTCTTCCTTCACGTAGGCCTAATGGAGCTGCCTATGCGTTCCTTCCAAATACACTACCATCAGAAATTGTTTCTAATTTCCGGCATGCTCAAGATTGTAAGAATGAGATTGGGTAACATAGTTAGTGATTTGAATCAAGAATTTCCTGTTGTCATAGTTAACCTGAGAGGAATTCTACTTTCCCATGACCCAAATAAATGAGTTAATAAATATACGGAAGAGTAAATACACCATATCACTGAGAGAAAAGAAAAGTTAAAGTTAATCAAAAGCATATTAGACCTGGAATTGGTCTTTATGAGAGTATTAGTTTACTGTAAATTTTCGTACAGTTTTGTCTCTGACCGAAGAGATTCTGCTAGATGCGAAAATGATACAATTTTGAGACCTTGAAATGGATTAATTTCAAGGAAAACTGTATAACTTTCAAGCTTTAATGTTATTTCAAAGGTTGATATTCCCCTTTAATCTAAAACATAACCACGGTAATAGAGAGGGATGGTGAAATAATCTTGTGGCATCTTTGTCATCTTTTGTAAGTGGGAGTTTTCTTTCGATGTAAGATGTTTTTGTTTAAGTAGGCTATAAGAAAAAGATTCCAGTTTACGCTTAGCTCTTGGAATAAGTCTAACAAAAAGAGCTTTGTATGAATTATTACACGGATATTAGTACTTAGAAAGAAGTCTTCCTTTTCATTATTTATCTTGATCAGGGGGGGCGTTTCATGCAAAGGAACATGTCGTACGTTTTATCAGACAAACTGTTACAAGCTACTGAAATGGGCCTTCCATCTGATTGGGCTGAGAGCAAATATGTCTGATAAAAATAACCGACAAGTCCTTTGAGAAGATGGCCCCAGGTGAGAGGAGGTAACTATTTTTTCTTGCGATTGTGGACCGTCAACATGGATATTGACACAAATTGGCGTGTGGCTACTTGTGATATTATTATGAAGATACAATTACGGCAAAAAGCTGTGTATTTCGAATAATTCAGTTACTCTGTG
>CALNVZ010001057.1:9411-20350 GCA_940671915.1 Paracentrotus lividus
GTGCGCTGATCCTGGCCGGAAAACGAAGACAAATGTATCCGAAGAAAGACTGGATTTCACGTTGCCAATTTTACGCTCATTCTATCTGCTAAGTACCGATCAACCGCAGTGTAAAAAGGCATGGGGAGAGCGTCGCTAGAACGAGAGACGCGCTGAAATTACCGACTATTCTCAAAATCACGTATCCGATTTATATCACGATTTTCCAATGACAGATTTCGTAGGCTTTGTATCAAGACTAAATTATATTTGACTTTTCGTACTTTTCTTTTTTGTTTTGCTTCAGTGTTTTTTCTTTATTGTTCCAATAGAAATCCAAAGATCTTGGGATTTCTATGATTGTTCCTAGGCTTGCTGGCGGTGAGGGAAGGGGAGGGGTGTGGAGGGGGGGGGGGGGGAAGGACTGGGGTGGAGTGATGGACAGGAGGGGGTTGGAGGGGGCGGGGGTGGCCCGGGGTTGATGTTCTCTGCTTTTTTCTTTCCCCCCCCTTCTCCCCTTTTCTCTCTCTCTCTTTCCCCAGTTTCTTTTTTTTTGTAAAATAATTTCCTTTTATTTTTTTCCCTTCCTTTCCTTTATTTCCTCCTTTTCCCTTTTGGCCGCCCCATTCGCGCCTACCAGGAGGACGTGGCCCCAAGCCCACCGAGGGGAGGTGGAGGGAAGGGGTTGGATGGGGGCGAGGGTGAAGGTCAGGGGCCGGTGTTGATGTTTCCCTGCTTCCCCCCTTCTCTCTCCTTTTCTCTTTCTCTTTTATTATTTTTACCCATATTTCTTATTCCCTTATATTTTCTTCCTGTTCTTTTGGGCGCCCCATTCGCGCGGCTACCAAGAGGCCAGAGCCCGCCCCCCCCCACCCCACGAAAACCCTCATGGCTACTGAACCACAAAAAGAGTGCGATGCCCATTTCGTTTTTTTTCGTTTTTGTTTGTTTGTTTATTGTTGTTTTGTTTGTTTGGTTTATTTGTTTGTTTTTTTTTTTGTTTTTTTTTTTGTTCTTCATTTTTTTTCCTCTTCTTCTTCTTCTTCTTCAGAAACTTAAAAAAAAACCCAACAAACAAACAAAACAAAAAACACATGTTGGCGAGCGCTCACACTTGCTTGCAAAAGCGCTGTTGAATATTTTTGTGTAATTTCGTCCTAACTACGTAATCAATGCGTTCATAAACAACTTACTTATAACAAAATAATCATAATCATAGTAATAATAAAACATGGCGCCCCTAAGTTAAAGATCATTTTGGCGCCCTCCCTAAATTTGAGGTTAATTGGCGCCCCTTAGCTTAAAGTCGCTCAAGGCATCCTCTCTTTTTTTCTTTTTCTTCCCTTCCCTTTTTTGTTTAAAACTTCCTACTCTTTCTCTTATCTCTTTTGGCGCCCATTCGCATATACCCGGGGGGGGCATGCCCTGAGGTCGATCCATTCCCAGAATACACACTACAGACGCGAAAACTAAGGAATGTCATGTTCTTTTCATTTTTATTTTTATTCTTTATTTGTTATTCTATTATCATTATTATTATTATATTTTACATATCAGGCGGGTATCCAGGGATTTCGTGGGGAGGGGGGGGGGGGGTTAAATTTGGAGAAAAAAAATAACCCATGCGAGCGGAGCGATTAAACGAACTTCCTCAACTTGAGTGGCATATTGCCCTCAATTTGGCTTAATGTTGTAAACCAATCCATTTATAACCATTTTGTTTAAAACCTCGTTTTACTAATAAAAATATATGTATACTTTATTATAAAGAAAAAAAATTGGGCCCCTGAGTAAAAGATCAATTTGGCGGCACTTGAATTTCAATTCTATTGGCGCCCCTCCGTATAGTCAAAGATAAATGCTCTCCCCCCCCCCCATGTAAGGTGATTCGGCACCCCCCCCCCCTCAATGTTACTGTCACCTGTGCGCCCCTAATTCCAGTAAGATCAAATTTCAGGCAGTTTGGCGTCCCTACCACATTTCCCCTCGTTTATTTATTTTTTTCATTTTTTCTCCCTTTTCCTCTCTTTTTTTTCCTTTTATTTCTGCCCTTTTCCATTCCTCTTTCCTTTTTTTTTTTACCTTATTTTTGCTCCTTTTCCCATTTTTGCGCCCCTTTGCGCCTACCAGGGGAGGGGGAGCGACCTCCGCCCCCCCCAACAAAACAAAAAAAAAGACAAAAACAAAGACAGAAAAAACGCGCTTGCGGGTCGAGGAATGAGGAATTACTATAACTCATTTCTTTTATTATCAGGAACTGGGGGGGGGGGGCAGAAATTTTGGGGAAATAAATCAGGTCAACGGAGCGATCAAAAGAGCTTGCCAAGAATAATTTTTTTTTCTCTCTATCCTTCTTTTCCCTCGCCAATAGCAGACCGCTTTCCGAAGAGAAAAAAAAACGTTTTATATACTATATTTGGGACTAAAGTTGGGGGGGGGGTCTTTGGAATCGGTCCGCTGTGGATCAGGGCAAAAACCACGAATGCACTATGTGGAACTTGTAGAGGAGGTTCTAATTCATGAAAAAATGATATTTCATTAAAAGTTTATGCCTCCGCCATAGGCGGACCGCTTTCCTAAAAAAGTCGTTTTATATACTCCACGTGTAATTATGATAATGACTAAGGTTGGGGGGGGGGGGCGTCTTATATACGCGTGTCCACTGTGGCTCAGGCAAAAACCTACGAATGCCACTATGTGGACTTGTAGAGGAGGTTCTAATTCATCGAAAAATGATATTTCATTAAAAGTTATATGCCTCCGGCCATAGCGGACCGCCTTTTCACAAAAGTCGTTTTATATACTCCACTGTAATATATGATGGACTAAGGTGGGGGGGGGGGCTTTGAATCGGTCCACTGTGGCTCAGGGCAAAAGCCCACCGAATGCCACTATGTGGAACTTGTAGAGGAGGTTATAATTCATCGAAAAAATGATATTTCATTAAAGTTATATGCCTCCGGCCATAGCGGACCGCTTTTCCTTAAAAAAAAAGTTGTTTTATATACTCCACGTGTATATATGATGGACTAAGGTTGGGGGGGGGGGGTCTCTTGCATCGGTCCGCTGTTGGCTCAGTGGCAAAAACCCACGAATGCCATGTAGTGCGGTACCGGTATGTCACAAAACAGTCTCCCGTGCAATATGAACGCCACTTCATTTTTGGCATTTTGGGCCATTAAGGGTCCAAGATATTACAATTGAAGGGGGTCAAATTTTCAGACCCCTCCTTAAATTTCTAGGGGCCCTTTAGGGGGCGCCATATTGACCCAATAAGAAAATTGGGTGCATTCCTCCTCAAATCAATTTTGAAATATCTTTTTTCATTTAAAGTTACCAGACATGTCGTAGTAGTTCATTTTCAGTCGCATTCCATCTTAAAAGTTAAACTTTTCTTACCATATGAGGCCCAATTTGTGAAGAATTACACCCAAAAAACATTTATAAAATGAAAATTCGTCTATCTTCATTAATTCTGGCTAAAATTTACAAATTATAAGGTATTATTTGGTATCATATAGTGGAAGAGTTGATATGCACGTATCACACATCATCAAAACAGCAATTTTTAGCTTTATTAATGTAAAAAATACCCTAATTATCCCTAAAATCTTACGCGAACACCAGATGGCGCCAAACACACTAAAAAAAAATAAGTGAAAAATTCTATTTAATATCATGTTCTGGGCACTCTAATGGCATGAATCAGAACAATACTTTTCACATGGTTATCATGCATTCTCGTTCGTTACTTTCACATTGACCCCCTACATTTATTGAAGCTAAGCAATGTCCCAGAGCATCAGATTGCGATGACATTTAACATGCACTTCAGAGATCTATCTAATAGGAGACTTCGCCATAATATTCTAATAGAGCAAGAAATTGTTTGTTTCATTTGTTTTGTTTGTTGAGGTTGGCGTTTAAATATTATCTGGAACAAAAAAGATTATATTAATAAGTGCGATTGCCGATATCTGTATATGGCATCAAAAATATTGGGGGGCTCAACGATATCTGAGCCCCCCCATATTTTTTTTGGGGGGCTGCGCCCCCCCAAGCCCCCCGGTTCCGAAGCCTATGCTACCGATCCTCATTTTTGTCTTCATTATCGGACCTATTCGCGACACTCTAGTTAGTTGTTGAGTTTGTGGTCGGTTGATTCAGTTGGAGCAAAATCGGACCTTTTTTTTCGTAGCATGGCCGGTTTACACACACGTCCATCTGATCGCGCACCCAAATGGTAACACATCCCAAATGATAACATTTTTACCTGTACCACTGAAAAAAGGGTCATCGCGCGCGCACGTACCGTACGTATTTGCACGACCTGCAACAGCTCGACTGAGTAAGAATCTACGAGGGATCACTAAGTTACCAGGTAAATTGCTTGATTACATTAAGTTAGCCATGAAACATCACATTGTAATGATTTATGTGTACTTTGAACATTCTAATTCTTATTTGAGATTATATAACACGAAATATTAATAGAAACGCTATTTCAGAGCGGTACTCCGTCCTTAATGATTTTAACCCGAGCAATATCGCAATAGGCCTTCACTAGGTTATCGCGCCCTGAGTTCTGGGGAGCGAGCTAGTTGTAGGATGGGAGAGTTTTGTGCTAGGCCCTAGTAAAAAGCTATAAAGTTATTGCTTTGATTATTGTAGAACATCTTGAACGAGGTTGCTCCGTCTTCGAGTCGTATACACTCCTCTGAAGATGGAGCTCTACAATGAGAGAGCTGTGTGAACTGCTGTGTACAGTCTCAATCTTACGGTCAATCACAGTGTCATGACACTGACAGTGATCAAAAGATTTTCCAAATATTATTATTATCCTGATTAAACAGTCATTGTAATTTTCCCCTATTTTTCATTGTTTCTTCTACATGTATTTTTCAATCTCAGGTATGGCCTGGCTTGGCGTAAACCCTGTGCTTTGATTTGTGTCGACCTGCATTGCATGCTGGAGCTTCTTTTGCATTGTTAATATCAACATCAATCATTGAAAATTCATCTCTATCAGACTGTGTAAGTACCTTCACTGTTTCCATTGGTTTTTCTGGATACTATGGGATATAGATCTAGGCCTACTTAAATTAACAGCAGAAATAGTTATTAAAAGATTTTTTTTTTTAAAGTCTGAAAAGTGGTGGTGTAAAAATACAGATCTAGGCGCTATATAAGACAGCATTATTTAAATTGTCTTTGACAGTTGGATGAATAAGACCAAGTGATTGGAGGATTGTCTTGAACAAGCAGGATTATTTGATACTGACTCAAGTGGAGGTCAAAATTGACCTTATACAGTGCTGCAAATGGGCTGTTAATTTATATCCCGGCTGGGGGGGGGGGGCAAGTTCAGTATGGAAAATATCCATCCCCCCCCCCTCTAATATAAAGGAACGTATAATTGATAAAACATGGGGAATTAACCTTATCTCGGGTGAAATGATAACATTCCAATCAGAGCCTGAGGCGTGTTGCGTAATCTCCGGCGACAGGGTGTCTGGAGTATAATCCGGTATAATCCTTCATGGCTAGACTAACTAACCAGAAGTCCGAAGTAAATCTAACCTATGTTTTGTAGACTTTTGTTTTGAAATGGAGTATGATACAAGTCCTCTCTTTGAATCAATACGAAGAGACCCGTGAGAATCTATAACTGAGGCCTCGAGAATCTGAAGCTATTGGCCCTATTGACTGACTGGATTCGGTCAACTTCGTCATGTTTGTGCTGTCCGAATGTAATCCCAAGTAGTCTGACCATGCGTAAGCCTCACTGTCGATTGTGTACGATATACGAGTCAATGGAGCTCAGGAAAAAAACGCGCGTTCCCCACAATCTCCGACCTGCGAGGGCCTTTAAAACATTCAAAATTTATATACACTAGAGTATGTAGTGATCAGTGAAAAATGGTCAATAAAATTTCACATAATAAAATTTGAAATTTTTATCATGCATGTAATAACAATATGGCCTTTGAAAAGTAGTTTTCATGAATACTTGTATGCGAGGAGCATAGGGACCAAGAGAGAATCCTAACTTTCTAATTTCACTTTATATAATATTATGCCTTACTTACAATACATGGTTTAATGTAACAAATTTGACTTTTATTTGCTATATGCAGTTTCCAAATATAAGAGGCGAGGGTTGAGCTTGGACATGCATTTTATTAGACAGTGTTAATAGGGTTAATTTTCTGATTTCATCAACTGGGGCCTACTGAGTGGGGGTAGTGGTGTCTTGAACCTTATTTTATTACTTTTTTTTTCTATTTGCCTGAATATGAATTATATTTATGTGTTTTTCCCATTTGCAGGCTAAGTTCCATGACAGACAGCGGTCAATTTAATCATCCCATCTGATGAGAGGCCGTTTTTAACGGCTGAAGATTCTCTGATAGAACACACTTACTTCATGCCATGACCAACAGACAAAGCTACATAAGATTCAGGCTGAAGTTCAGGTAGCTAAAATTGTGTTCCTCATCATCTTGCATTGACCCATATGAACGCATTTCTAAAATATATTCAATTTCACTTTTTAAACTCACAATTTCAATAAATTTTCTGTCTAATTCCAGACTCAAACTGCATTTATATTCTGGGTTTTAAACTTAGAGTAGTGTCATCCTTTTCATAAATTGCGAAAACTAATGCAACTTGGCATACTTTAGAATATGATCAACCTATACTGTCTATTTAGTCTTACTGTCATGGGTTCCCTAGATCAGTAATATGAAACGAAAATCTGACTACCAATGTAGACCAGTAGTAGCCTCTAGAGCGGTTTAGCTGAATAATTGTGCAAATTTTGACTAAAGCATGAAATTTCTACCAATGATAGTACATGCCATAACTTTCATTTTAAGATCGGGAGGTAAGTCAGGTTTGACCTCTGATGACCTCCAGAGGTCAATGACCTTTAAATTTCAAAATATTGATATTCTGCGTCAATTCTCTGTGAATGGCATGATAATAATGTAGGAAACATGCATTTTATGTTACAATGAAGGATTATTGTGGTATCTCAATTTACAGAGACGTCTCCGAGACCTTTTTTCTGTCGCGGAGACGTCTCAGAGAGGTTTCCGCGACAATTGTCAGAACTGTCTAAAAGCTTTAAAAAACAGTCCCAAATCTGTCTCCAATACTTGCGGGACGTCTTTGCTACAAATCTAGACCACGTGACAAATCTTCCACAAGTCACAAGTATCTCTGAGACCTCTCAGAGACGTACTCGCGACAAGTGTTAAAAACCGTCTCCAAGCCGTTTCCAAACTGTCTCAAATAGTCCCATATTTGTCCCAATATAGTTTCTGCTATTCCCGCCGACTCATGAAACTTCACGCGGGACTGCAGAGGAGACGTCTCAGAGACGTCTCTGCGACAAGTTTCAAACGGTCTCCAAGCCGTTTCAAACTGTCTCAAATAGTCCCATATCCGTCTCAATATAATTTCCCTGATTCCAGCGACTCGTGAATCTTCGTGGGACTGAGGAGATGTCTGGAATACATTTTGGAGACGCCTTTGCGACAAGTTCAAAACCGTATCCAATCAAGCCGTTTCCCAAACCGTCTCAAAGTAATTTCTGCGAAGTGAGATACCACCATTAGTGATTATAAACAGGGTTTTATGTTTGAACTCTAAAACTAAGAAAGGTCAATGCTCTCGAAACATCAAATATGAATATCATGTGCGTTATTGGTAAAGGAGGACATTGCTATAATGTAATAATTTTATTTATTGTTAAAATGAGACCATTCTTTCCAGAGCAACTGATACTCAATTACAGGTTCCTACCTTTCACATCTGAGGACTGTAAAAGGTTATTGACCTCAAAATATAAAATTATTCATATTTGCGCTGTTGTAATAAAATTTTGGTAATTCCATGTACAATTTACGTATTTAGTCTGTTGCAGTTTCATTTTTTGCAACTTTAAGCATTGGTAGTTATCAACAAGTTTATACCCTTTGTTTTGCACCTTGGATGCATTTTTGCAGAACAGAGGGCTTTACAAATTTAAAATTATTGTTATTATTACCACTATTAATTATTTATTATTACAATTGTTGCCTAAGGTCAATGGTTGCTAATAATACAGTCATAGGCACGTCACTCTAATAAAGACAATACGTCTTCCAGTAGCTGATGGCGAGGAATTTTCGTACTCTTATCATACGCCGTTCTCCTGTCGATCCGACTGATGAGCCACATGACATCCCTATTCTCACTAGAAGGTGGGTGTTTTGGCAGAGACTGTACGAAGGGGGTGTGAAGGGGCAGAACTGATGTTGTCACACGGGACCATCAGGGTTTTAGTCCTCGAGGATTGATCCCTAAGAATTTAACCCCAACGGCTTGTTCTCGAGTCGGGTTCACACGGTGTGCTTATCCTCCGATGATAGTTATCCTCGAGGATAAGTGAGAGGCTCGATGACCGGAAGTACAAATTGTATGTAGCGTTCACTATTTATTTCCACGTACTATACGAAAATCTATCGTCGTGAGAGCATCTGATGCCGAAATTTCTCTGAGAAAAATTGCTGAAAACCAACAAGGTAGGTAAAACTTACGGCTTCTTTTACCCAGATGTAAAATTTGATATTTCACAGAATGTGATGGTGAAAGAGAGTTTGAGGGCAACCTAAATTTCATTTGGTCATACTAGCATGTACAGGTCAATTTGTGTAGTGAAGGGTGCAATGTGGCATTGAATGCTTGTCTGACATAGCAACATTAGTGCAGGTAATATGGCAGTCCTAAATGGCGGAAATGATTCTGGTACTTAGTATAGGGATGAGGCATCAATCTCTCTGCTACAATTTTTTTTTGGTATATTCACAGTATTAATATAAATAACTATAGGCCTTTATTGATTTGTATAATGAAAAGAATATCAAAATAATATTAAAAAAGAAATAATATACAAAATACAGAACAATGAAATATATAGTCAAAGTATTACTAAAGGCTTTATAATTTCAAATCATATCTTAAAGTTAACGATTTTCAACATTTTAAGCAAATTCCAGACATACCTAGAGTCATTGTAGTTATTAAAAACACATTAATACATATGCCCATATTACCTGCATATGCAGTTAATATGGGCACTTGTGATGACGTCAACATTTGAATACTGCAGCCAGGGTGTGGTGTGATAATTGTTTTTGTTCATAATAAGAGTTAGAGCAGTAGTTATTGATTCATATAAACAAAGATTAGACTGTGTTCATGTATTCAAATTAGGCAAATGATCTTAGGGACCATATTTACCTGCATGACCCTCTCTCACTTCGCGGAAAATATACTTTGAGACTAATTTGAGACGTTTTGTATGGCTGGATACGGTTTTGAAACTTGTCACGGAGACGTATCCGAAATGTCTCCAAGACGTCCCCTCAGTCCCTGGAAGTTTCATGAGTCGCGGGAATCGCGGAAACTACATTGAGACGGATTTGGGACTACTTTGAAGGATAATGTGGAAACGGCTTTGAGACGGTTTTGACACTTGTCACGGAGACGTATCCGAAATGTCTCCAGACGTCCCCTCAGTCCCTGGAAGTTTCATGAGTCGCGGGAATCGCGGAAACTACATTGAGACGGATTTGGGACTACCTTTGAGATAATGTGGGGAAACGGCTTTGAGACGGGGTTTGACACTTGTCACGGAGACGTATCCGAATGTCTCCAAGACGTCCCCTCAGTCCTGGAAGTTTCATGAGTCGCGGAATCGCGGAAACTACATTGAGACGGATTTGGGACTACTTTGAGACAGTGTGAAACGGCTTGAGACGGTTTTGACACTTGTCGCGGAGACGTCTCTGAGAGGTCTCCAAGATTCCTTGAGACTTGTGAAGATGTCATGTGGTTAGATTTGCTAACAGAAACGTCTTGCAAGTTTTGGAGACAGATTTGGGACAACTTTTTTAGTTTGAGACAGTTCTGAAAAACAAAGTTCTTAGAAAAACAAAGTTCTGAAAAACGAAAAAACAAAGTCTCGGAGACGTCTCTGGGGAATTGAAGATACACCATAATTCTTGAGTGTAACATGAAATGCATGTAACTTCATTTTTATCATGTCATCACAGAGAATGATGCCAAAATATCAATATTTGAATTTGAAGGTCAATTGACCTCTGAGGGTCATCAGAGGTCAAATCTGGACTTACCTCCCGATCTTATAATGAATGTATTGGCATGTACTACTGTACCATGTAGAAATTTCATGCTTAGTCAAAAATTTGCACAATCGCCTAAAAATTGTGGGGCTAAACAGCTTCTACACAGCTCTTCATAACATTGTGGATATTACAGCGCATTGCAGACGGACCCACACACAGCATAATACACACGGCGCATCAGCGTGCATTATTTTTGCCGCTAACGCGGTCAACGGTTCGCACCGTTATGCCGTATATTTTCGAGGTTCAAAAAAATAGGAATGAATTTTTTTAGATTGCAATATAATGACAAATATCCACATTTGAGCTTAATCATGTTGTGGGAAGATTATAGTCATTGATATCTACAATATTCCTCTTAAAAACTAGAAATGTAATATTTTGCCTGCAAATGGCTGACACTACCTTTAAACAGAAGTCTTAAAATTACCTGAACTTGACCATAACCGCGAAGGACACTAGCCCAGGGCTGAGACATTGACAGTACCCTCTAGATGATCACCCTAAGGACAGCCCACCATCTAGGACATTATACCCCTGGATGTACCCTCAGACAAACTACCCTTAGAAGTATCCACCTGTCAATTACATGTACCCTCCTAGGACAACCACCCCAGCCAACTACACAGCAGACAGCTAACAGGGGGGGGGGGGGGACTCTGTTGTCCAAGTGGGTGGTTTTCCTTGAGGTGATAATCCTAGGGGTAGTTATCTAGGGTGGTTGTCTATGGGGTAGGGTGTCAATAGCGATTCTCTCTCTT
>CALNVZ010001060.1:5537-30861 GCA_940671915.1 Paracentrotus lividus
TTTTAGCTGTTCAGCCCCCCCCCCCGCCTCCCCCCCCACTTTCGGCTCAGCTCCTCTACATCAAAAACGCTCCATGGCCCCTACTTTGTGCTTGCCTAACATGGCAGTACAAAAAAGAAAACATGCCATGATCATACAGTATAACCCCTTTGTGATTGCCTAACATGGCGTACAAAAGAAAACATGTCATGTCATAACAGTTATATAACCCTATTGAGCTTGCCTTACAAAGAATCACAAAATAAAACATGCCATTCTAATAGGCCTACAACGTGATAACTCCTTTGTCAGTTCAATGTTTGTGTTTGCCCAATAAAGCAGCCACAAAAAGAAATATGCATTCTGATCCAACGAGATAACCCCTTTGAGCTTGGCTTACAAATCATCACAAAAAAAAAAACATGCCATTCTGATACGAGATAATCCCTTTGTGCTTGCAACAAAGCAGCACAAAAGAAAGTATGCAAATTCTGGGACGCACTCTCAAGAACGTTGGGTAGATCCTCTCTATATATTAAAACTATATAAATTCGCCTGGTTCGCAACCAGTGAGAACCACCTTAGTGAGTGTATATAAAGACTTGTACAAACAAATACACACTGTTGTCAGAAGGTTGGATAATTTTTTTCGTGCTCCCCAAATCTGTTTACTCCGGCTTTAATTACATGAAATTAATTGTCCCCGCTTTCACTTTTCGGACCCTGGCTATATCTTGGACGTTCCCCCAACCATTCCGGGGAATGAAAAATTAAAAAAAGGTTTGTCTGCCCCCATAATGCTTATTTTTATCCTTTTTTTTTTTCATTTGGGTCCTTTTTGTTTACCGGCTGACTAAGGTATCTCTCTTCCCTATTGAGCTTGCCTTACAAAGAATCACAAAATAAAACATGCCATTCTAATAGGCCTACAACGTGATAACTCCTTTGTCAGTTCATGTTTGTGTTTGCCCAATAAAGCAGCACAAAAGAAAATATGCAATTCTGATCCAACGAGATAACCCCTTTGAGCTTGGCTTACAAATCATCACAAAAAAAAAACATGCCATTCTGATACGAGATAATCCCTTTGTGCTTGCAACAAAGCAGCACAAAAGAAAGTATGCAAATTCTGGGACGCACTCTCAAGAACGTTGGTAGATCCTCTCTATATATAAAACTATATAAATTCGCCTGGGTTCGCAACCAGTGAGATACCACCTTAGTGAGTGTATATAAAAGACTTGTACAAACAAATACACTGTTGGTCAGAAAGGTTGGATATTTTTTTCGTGCTCCTCCAACATCTGTTTACTCCGGCTTTAATTACATGAAATTAATTGTCCCCGCTTTCACTTTTCGGGACCCTGGCTATATCTTGGACGTTCCCCCCAACCATTCCCGGGGAATGAAAAATTAAAAAAAGGTTTGTCTGCCCCCATAATGCTTATTTTTATCCTTTTTTTTTTCATTTTGGGGCTCCTTTTTGTTTACCCGGCTGACTAAGGTCCCCTTAATCCTAACCCCGCGAAACGCATCTAAAGTGTAGGGTTAATATTGTTAATTACGTTAAATTAAGTTTTAGTGTTATAGGCTTTTGTCTCTTGTCTAGGGGAGGGGTTGAAGTAAAAAGTGAGATTGGTGAAAAATTGAAATATTTTATGTGAACTTTATGGTAAAAACAAAGGTACTAAAAAACAACCATAAACCCTTGATTATTATAATTTTCCCAAAAATTTTGTTTTAGCCTTATTGACAAGGTTGTAAATTGTAACTATAGTCGATTATTCATTATGATTTATTTTTGGCGGAGATTCTACAGTACATTCTCGGGATAATTAGGGAGCTTTCGCTGGACTACGGGGAGGCTAATCTAGAACGTTAGCTTTATGAATGACTTTATTTTCAAAAAAGCTCAAACCAACTCCTGCATACTGTTAGTACAGGAAAAAAGAGTGTGTAAAACTGGTATTTGCTAGAAAACGGCTGGCAAGCTTTAATTTACAAGTTTTTCTGTGCACAAACGAGGGTTTCCCCTAGCTACAAGATAGCTCCCGTTGTCAAATCTACAACGCTATTCTATTACATAACACTCGTACAAGTCTTCAGAGTATCATATCCCAGGTGTTCAGGCAGTGGAATCACACAAAGAATTTCAAAGTAATTTAAATATTTTAAATGAGGCCGCGAGCCCGAATCTCTATTAAAAGGACCCGCTTCTCGTGTAGTATTCATCTTTTCCTTGTGTGCAGCAGTGACGTTAGTTTCCTATACCAGCCCAGTCTACGAAATCTCCATGGACAACGAAGCCCAGCGCGAGCGCCAGCAGAGCCGCCCTCCCGTTAGGGAGGATGTTAACCAACGCTTGACTTCTCAAGCTGTCGAGATTAAGCGGCTTACTGAGACGTTGTCTCGGTACATGGACCGTTGAGGTTCAGCTCCTAGTGAGGCACTTCGACAGACGTGCTCGGCACGCATGTGCAGCAGCATCCCCTCGGGGTGATGATGAACATCCTAAGCTCCTTGCGGGGCCTAGCGAACTGGATGTTATTTCAGAAGCCGGATCTATAGTGACCCCCGTCGCCCACTACGACCCAGATGTCTGATTTGGAGCCCAAGGAGTTTGACATCGAAGGAGAAGCCTGATTTATATGACACTGGCATCAATGTTGGCCCTGCAAAATTTGATAAGCTGCGAAAGGCTTTACAAAATCGGTTACTCTTCCGCCAAAGAAAGAGAGCTTGGAAAAAGATTTCGTCGCGATATCTAACTCCAAGCAACGCCCCAGAAGCTTGTACACCACGTGTTGTGCCGGAGGTTTGGCAAAAACCATTTCGGGTAGAGCTCGTACTATCGATGCTCGCATCCAGAAACTGCAAAACAATGTTGTGCAGGGTATTCTTCCCTACGGGGAAATTCTGGAAGAATACACGCAGCAACGTCTGAGAAAAGACAGTCAACCTCGAACGTATAAGGAAGTTTTCCCTTGACGGGCTCACGTTGAGCGGGCATGCTTCTTACGAGTTAAGCATGATCGGAGGGCAGAAATGAAGCTTATGTCAACCCCAAATACAAGGCTTTGTGTAGTCGAAATACTCCCTTGGACAGAAGTTGTTTGGGAAAGACATACAAAGTACCCTCAAGAATGTGGCTGAAGCGTTCAATGTTGGACAAAAAAGTGTCGCATCATGGGAGTTCCCACGACGCCACCCCCAGAAGAAAGCAAGCCGAGTTTTCCACTCAACGTCGTCATGACTTCAAGGGACAGCGATCGTCCCAGTGGACCGCTCTCCGAGCTCCAGCTACGGTGTCTCGACACCCGCCATCACCCCCACGCTTTCCAGCGGCCCAGAATCGTCGGGGCTTTTCCAACTATGGACAAGCAAAAAAGTAGTGGGTACCCAAATATTGCGGGAAGACTCAAGTTTTTCAAAGATGCCTGTCTCAGATCACTTCAGACCCTTGGGTCCTAAAATCCATTTCGGGTTACAAAATAGATTTCTCTATCTACTCCTTTCCAATTTTATCATCCGAGTAATATTTCATTTACTCCGGAGGAAAAAGTCACAATCGACAAAGAATTGCGATCTCCTCACAAAACAAGCTATTAGAACAATTCCATTATGCGATTGCATATATTTGTCAACAATATTTACTGTTACTAAGAAATCTGGAGGTCTGAGACCAATAATCAATTTGAAAAACTTGAATAATTCGTGATATACGAAACACTTCAAATGGAATTTCAAGTTGGTCAAAGATTTGATTATTTCCAATGATTTTTTAACAACGATTGATCTTAAAGACGCATATTTTTCCGGTACCTATTGATCAATAGCCACACGGCTACCTTTCTTTCTCATGGGACGGAAGTTTTTCTGTTTTCAATGTCTTCCTTTGGGTGAGCTCAGCGCCTCGGGTTTTTCACCAAAAATTATTGAAACCCGTCATTGCCTCAGTCCGTGAAAGAGGCATACAGCAATGATTTATTTAGATACATTTTAATTTTTGCCCGTTCTAGACAGGAAAGTTTTAGATAACACATCATATGTAGTAGATTTGTTAGAATCATTGGGATTTACCATAATCATGCCAAGTCAAGTTTGACCGCCCCAAACTACCATCACCTTTCTCGGTTTTATCGTCAATTCAATGCGATGACGGTCAGTGTACCATTTTGAAAAAATAGAAATTTTCAGTCGCTTGGAAAGGCGATTCTTAGTAGCCAAAAATCAAAATTAGAGACTCGCAAAGTTTTGGACTAATTGTTTCACTTCTTTGACGCTTTCCCGCCAGGCAAATTGCATTATCGTGTTCTTAGGTTGCGAAAACAAAGGCCTTGCAAAAGTCAAATGATAATTTTTGATGCGTATTTTGTGTTCGAACCCTGTGTTCGCGCAGAAATTCAGTGTGGCTTTCTAAAGACCACAGGAATTTCGATCCTCTATTCAACCTCCTACGCCATTAGCATAACAATATCTACAGATGCGAGTAAATCGGGATGGGGTGCATTTTCACATGAAGATGATTCAGTTCACGCAAGGCACTTGGCCCCAGAACATCAGGATTTGCATATCAATGAGTTAGAATTGCTCGCAGTTTAGGAATGCACTGCTTTCCCTCTGTGGCACAAGTGTGAACCAACACATTCATGTTAAATCAGATAATAGTACTGCTGTCTCCTATGTCAATAATTTATGGTGGGAGTGTAGCGAGTTTAAATTCTGTTTCCGCCAAATTTGGTTATGGTTTTAATCAAACAACTGGCTTTCTGCATCTCATGTATCTGGTACTGATAATTGTACTGCTGATGTACTATCCCGTAGGGATATTAATAAGAATTGTCCCTTTCTCCTTTGTTTTCAAAGCATTATTAGACAGATTTCAACTATGCCCGATGTAGATTTGTTTGCATCGAGATTCAATAATCAACTACCCAAATACGTTTCATGGAAGCAGACTCGGAGGCAATAGCTATTGATGCCTTCTCTTTGTCATGGGAAAAGTTATTTCCTTACATGTTTCCCCCTTTTGTCTTCTATGCAGGGTACTCAACAAGGTGAGAAAGGACAATACACAATTGGCAATCCTGATTGCACCTGTATGGAAAGCACAAGTTTGGTTTCCATTACTCCTCGACCTCTTAGTTGCACCCCCCATTCTGCTTCCAGAGGAAAGCCTCATCATACCGCACCCTCAACACATGCTCAAAGGTTCACTAGCCGCCTGGCTTATCTCCGCCAACAATGGAACTCAACAGGAATTCGAAACAAGCAGCCGAACTCATTGAATCGTCTTGGGCGCAAGGAACAAACAAACAATATGAATCTGCATGGCAGATTTGGTGTAATTGGTGTAGTGAACGTCGACTAATATGTACAACCCGTCTATAGATGGCGTTTGTTAATTTCCTTGCACATCAACATTCTGTAGGAAAACATATTCCACCCTTAACTCTTATCGTTCCGCCCTTTCGTCTATTTTAACGGCGATCGATGGATTTCCTTGTGGGAAACACCCACTGGTTGTTCGTCTGTTGAAGGGGTATTTAATAAAGACCCTCCTAAGCCAAAGTATAATTATACTGGAATGTCTCTACTGTGTTATATATCTTTCTTCACTCCCAGAAAATGTGAACTTGTCCTTACTTAGTTGAGTCAAAAGTTGTTAGCCTTAACGGCTCTCGTTTCTGCCCAGCGGACGCAGACTCTTATGTATCTAGATATTAGTTCAATGCAGATGTCCGAGGAATTTGCAATTTTTCATGTCAAAGAACTGCTAAAGACTTCAACACCCCGAAAGGGTGTCAACAAACAAGTTGTAAAATTACCAGCGTACACCGCTAATCCTAAACTTTGCGTTATGTCTACTCTCAGAGAATACATCAAACGAACTGAACCTCTTAGGGAAGAAAGTAAAGAAACCAAGCTTTTCATCTCCCCAAGGAAACCGCATAAAATCTGTAACTACATGTACATTAGCAAGGTGGATGAAAACCATTCTGTCCGCATCTGGCATAGATACGAACATTTTTTCTGTCTCATAGTTTCCGTAGTGCATCGACATCATTAGCTTTTGCTCAAGGTGTTACCCTTAACGAGATTATGAAGACAGCCGATTGGTCTAATGCTAGGACATTTCAGAATTTTATCTGAAATTCCCAGATACTAGTAATTCATTTGGTGTTACGATTCTAAACAGTGCTTCAAAAAGCTAGATTATCATGTTTATGTAGGCTCTATTATACAAACGAGCGTCTTTGTATGTAAAGAGTTTACTGTTGAATAAAGATTTCTTTGTAAGATATCTAATTTGTATGGTGATAGACATACTTTCTCTTGTTTTTATGCGAAAACAATCGCGAGAAATATTTTTCAAAGTGAACGTGATTTCGTTCCTTTCTAGGTTCTGTTTACTATCTTGTGTATTTGCTTTTGATGAGAAACAAGTAAGAAAGAAAGAATTAATGTCTATGTTGGACGTTTGACCTTTTTAAAATCGGTCTCCTGAATACATGATTGTAATAAACGAAATCAGTTTATCGTGTTTTGACATAGATGTTGAAGACTATACGTAAAATAAACTCAAGAAATAAATGAAATTGTTTCATTATGTGATTTTTATTTTCGTTAATATGCCATCTTCTGTGCGTGATTGCTTTGAAGATGCTAACCTCTGAAGACTTGTACGAGTGTTATGTAATAGAATTCCTAAATTATACAAGTTATAAATGAAGTATAATTAGAATTCTATTTAATAATAAGAAGTACAAGTCGAAGAGGTTCCCGCCCTTTTTTCACAATTCAGGATCTTTTCCTTCTGTTTCCCTCCCTTTCATAGTACACAACACAGAAATGACAAAATCATTTATTTTTGTTTTCTTATCATGAAAGAGTGCTCTTTGCGCATGAGTGAATTCTCACTTTGGATGACAGATTGTATGAGGGTATGCTAAATGGTTTGACCGATTCGTGAATAAGCACGATTCAGTGAAGTGGGTTTTTTCCTTTCACGAGGGAACAAAATTGTCTCTAGTGACTTTCTTTCTTCCTTGTTCTTTCTTCTTTCAATCCTCATACTTTGAACGATGAATACTACACGAGAAGCGGGTCCTTTTATAGAGATTCGGCTCGCGGCCTCATTTAAATATTTTAAATTACTTTGAAATTCTTGTGTGATTCCACTGCCTGAACACCTGGGATATGCTAACCTCTTCGACTTGTACTTCTTATTATTAAATAGAATTCTAATTATACTTCATTTATAACTTGTATAATTTAGGAATTTTGGGGAAATGTACATTCTCCCGAAACGTAGAACGTATCTAGGTTCTCAGCTGAGAACGTAAGTCAGTTATAATAAGCGAGCGCTTTGATAGGAATGTATACAGGCATTTCCCCCTTTTCTAAAACATAAAAGAAGCATACTTTTATTTGACTAATCATAAAGGCTGGGCGGTAGGTTATTTCTTTTCATATCAGCAATGTTTTAGGTCAGACGCATAGATGCATTTGTCACAATAAAACCTTGGTATGAAAAAAAAAAATAGGTATCCCCGGTAAAATAGCCTTTGGATTGAATTCTTATTGCAACAATATACGTTACAATGTCTCACAAGCCAAAGGGAACATGTGCGGTTACCCTTGGAAACTTTTATTCAAAGTTATTGAAGAAGATAGAAAATGAGGGTTTGCAGGCATTTTGAAAATAGTGCCCTCTTTTTTGCTAACGTTCTAGATAAGCTCCCCGTAGTCCTGCGAAAACTCACTAATATAAATTTCCATGTTGTAAAAAAGAATAAAATCAATTTTTAACCCCAATCGAAATAAACTTTGACCCTTCCACTAGACAAGAGACAAAATCCTTTAACCTTAAAACTTGATTTAGCGTAAAGACTAATAACAACCCTACACTTCAGACGCGTTTCATGGGAGTAGGATCGAGGGGCCTTGGTCAGCCGGGTAAACAAGAAGGGGCCCCAAAATGACCAAAAAATTGCAGAAATGGGCATTGTGGGGGCTGACAAAGTTATTTGATTCTTCTTTCCCCGGGAATAGTTGGGGGAACGTCGAAAATATAGCCAGGGTCCCGATAAGTGGAAGCGGGGACAAACAACTTCAAGAAATTATAGCCGGAGCAAAATGATGTTGCTGGAGCACTCAAAAAATATCCAATCTTTATGGGCAACAGTGTACATACAGTTCAGTTATGGTGAAATACTTTTGACAGATGAGGATATATCCCTTAAAATATGGTGGATTTGGTTGACAATTTATACAAATTTGACAATTTAAATTTAATGAACAATCGCTTATACGTAAAAGGTTATCCTGATCTTGTGATGACACACAAGTAGAAGCACATCTATGAAATATATTAAAGGGATGCAGTAACATTGAATGATATTCAAATCATATTTATTCGATTTAGCTTATTTTGCCAACATAATTACAAACACTTAGGTCAGTCTGGTATCTCTTCAAAATTGCAAGCTAATTGCTTGCTTTACCTTCGAGATATCAATGATTTCATACTCAAAATTTATAAACCGACACCGGATGGTTTATAAAACCATGTGCTTTTCCACATACCCATTTCCTGTTGTAAAGTCCCCCGTCTCTAGCGGCCTGGTGAGCTGTCAGTAGAGGGTACTGGTGTTCGACTGTATTCTTGGCATTATTTGTTACACTGTTTTAAGGTAGTAAATGAATTCCATTTGATCTGAAACTTTCAGTAGTTTGTTTTTACTGTTGGAACAATATAATTTTATTAATCTTGATATAATTGCTCTTGTTTTTGAAAGCTACTTAATCCCTTTAACGTATTAATTTGATGAAACTGATGAAGTCATAGCATGCCTATCAATCGTTAACCTTTCTAATGTTTAAGACTCTCCTAACTCTGGTACTACATCGTGGAATCGTGACATCGTCATCACCATCACAGGCGTCATCTTACCTGGTATAATCGTGCTAGTAGCAGCAATAATTGTTTATTATTGGTATGTTTAGGCTTAATCTTCTTTTTCTGTCATGTGTGACACTAGTCACAATTGCACTTATAAACTATGGAATCGTAATAATTAATTTTCTCTGCAATGACATTTCTCAATTAATTTAAAAATCAACTATAAGCCTAGTCTCATGTATATGGATTAACTTCTAGTAGTTCATACCAAGCAAAAGAAAAAATATGTTATACTGTTTTTGATGATTAAAGAGAAAAGTCAACTTTTTAATGCTAAAAAAGAATTTGACATGCTACACAACAACACAGCTAATGCTACACAAGAGAGAATGTTTCCAATTACATGTCACAGGTCTGACTATTATTGTGTCAACCTGGGGGCCTTCCAAAAAACCGCCATAAGTCCTGACAAGCCAAAGGGACAGGTGTTGAACAAATTGGAGTTTCAAAGGGTTGTCGAAGAACTTACATTTATGGCAGTTTCGTGGTACGGCCCCCTGACTTCACCAAAACAATTGGTCGCATACTATTACATTATGTTAAATTCCATGTCGTCAAGGCAATATAAAAACTCTGGGCAAGTTGACTTCCAAAGAACTAAATACATCACATATATATCCCTTTTAATGGGAAGAGAAAAAATGATATCTGTAACGTAAAGTACGATTCTGCACTCGAAATGATAAATCACAATTCGTATTATTTCTCTTTCTTTATCCTTAGTCATAAGCACAATAAGCACATGGGGAAAGGGAGGCAGGAGGTGCACTGCACAAAGCTTCGTCACAAGTAAGAAACATTGACGTAGTACAGTCATCATCTGGTTCGACCTCACGTGAATTGCAACAGAATATTTGAAACATGTATCTTGATCAGTTAATCCTCCTCACTAACATAACAAAAGTCTTAAGAAGTGCCTTAAAGATAAAAGGTCCATAGAGGCTTAGTGGAAACGGCGCGGCGCGTGATAACGCGCGTGATAACGCGCGTGATATGGTGCATTATATGGCGCATGATATGGCGCGTTAAAATAATATATATATATACAGTGGTGGCCAAAATTATTGGAACACCAAGTATATTTAAATGATTTTAATAATTTTCATTCAGTTGACCATTTAAATAACTATAAAATGGTTGGAATGTCTCCGAATATCATCATTATGCTTAAAAATCTAAATAACAAAGCCATACGTTGGGAACTCGCCCCCAAGTAGCCCTTTTTTATGTTACACCAGCGAATGAAAATTTTTAAAAATCTTACCCCTTTCAGGATCAAAGTGTCATAACGTGAAACATTTTAAGCCTCTCCCTACAAAAGTATATTCTGAAAGGAAATTTCCTGAGGATGTCACAAATGGCATTCATAACAACACAGGGTGAAGTAGTTACATCTTAGGTGGGGATTTTTAAATTATTTTTGAAGGGCCCCAAAGTTTTAATTAAGTGCCCCTATTTAAGTCCCCCGTTCCAATGACCCTTAATATTTCAACATATCTGAATTGCTCATGAAATTTCCTTTTAAAAAATATACACTTACGAGGAGTGTCTTCATTAAATGAAAAAACAGTCTTAACCTTCAATGGGCATGGTTATTTTGGTCATCTCACCACCAAGGGTGGGGGCGAATCCACCTCCCCATATGACCAAATTTTCTGAAACTTAGTATGTATATGAGGTATATTATAATAAATAAGCCTGCTAAGTTTCATACTTCTACCTCAAATACTTTTTAGCAATCGGCATATATAATTGGCATTTTACTTTTTTGCATTTGGACTACATGTTTAATACACAAGTCTATGGGGAAACCAAAAGCGCATAGCGCAACTGTTTTTAATGCTGCGTGTCACCAGATGGTCGAAACTATATAAATTTGGTGTCTCCATATACGTAAGACCCTATGCTAAAAATTCATGAAAGCTCATGGCACACAAAAGATATCTTTAATCTGATTTCGGCAAATGACCTAGGGCATTGATAATCCCAAAGACTTTGTATAGGTTCAGGTGTTCTAATAATTTTGGCCACCACTGTATATTCGCCAAAACACGCACAGAATAGCTAACAAAATTAAACTAAACTAAACGCGTGATACGGCGTGTTAAAAAATGAATTTAAAAAAAAAAAAGAAAGAAAAAGATAATAAAACACACGGCTGGCCGGTAATCGTATCATGCTTCGGTCAATCGCAGACATTTTACAGCAGGACGTGTACAAAAAATGAATAAACTAAATATACTGTAGGTCTATCCATGCCCATGTGCTTCTTCACTTTTGTCATTTTTATTCATCGATTGCGTGGGATTTTCGATCTTCACACGGGCAGTATTTGCCAACCAAAGCCGGAGTGAGACTTGAGTCGCAATAAACTCCTTGTAAAAAGACAAGGCTACCACCCCCCCCCCCCCTCAAGGCCGGCAATCGATGCCCGGCATTTACAGCGGAAGATGTACAACCTGCGCCAGAGACCCGGCGGGGCCAGGGGCCGCGGAGCCGTCAGCAAACGTGTGCAAAATGACCATACATTTGTGATTTTAAGCCTGTTCAGCCCCCATCCCCCCCCCCCCCCCACACACACTTGTGGCTTCAGCCCCTCGACTTTGAAAAACTCTCCGCAGCCCCTGGTATAAGTAGCAGATGAACAAGAGGGCGTATAACACTATCTAAAACATTTTTTATTTTCAAATTTTCAATGCACCTTTTCAGGGCGAACCAAAGTCAAAATTGGGAACGTTAAATGGAAATCATGATGAGTAAATTTAACTTTAGGCCCTTCTTGTTTTGCAAATTTTGATTTTTCGTATAAATACCGCAAAACTAATACCATAGATATTTTTCTGTCCTCATCAATTTTTTGGCGTTGATTGATTATAATCGTTTAGTTTTGGGGGGCATTCTGTGCGTGTTTGGGCTAAAATATATTTTTAACCCGCCATTTCACGCGTCGTATCACCCGCATAATCACGCGCCGCTAAAACGCCGCGCCGTTTCCACTAAGCCTCAATAGAGGCTAATTGTTGCCTAAAATCATGTAAACTTGATAAAAAAACATATTTTGTTTTGACTGTTTCTTGAAATATGCTGATCGGGAAGCATTTCTGAGAGAACTTAAGTCAATAATGATGGGAACCATATGCACACGAACTTGAAATGTTTTAATGGTAAACATCGAAGGTCAAGGGTTAATATATGTATCAAAAATATTACGAAAATGATGAGAAAATTACTTACCCAGCAACGAATTTAGATCCGCTACAGGAATATCACCCACACTGTTTCAATGTTGACAATCAGGCACGTAACTAGGATTTTTATGGGAGGGTTCGAAATCTGCAAAAGTGGACCGAAAGGTACATCAAATTTTTTTCATTGTCACGCCGGGCGAGGAAAAAGGTACACCTAAATTTTTCACGTCACGCTGGCCGCGCGATAAGCGGGGGGGGGGGGGGGGGGGGGGGTTAGGTGTTCAAAAATTCTCTGCCTTCTGCCCTCAAGAGTACCATATATTAGCTATAGGGGTAGGCTAAGATCGGCCCCAAAGAAATTGATAAGCAACAACAAAAAATTATCCATTTCTTTTTTTTCTTTTTTTTTTTTTTTGTAAAGCGGACCTCTGGTCGCCAGCGGGGGGGGGGGGGGGTTCGTTCGAACCCCCCCCCTGGTTACGGGCCTGACAATCAAATGTACTTAAAGCAGGACTTCCGGGCTGAAATGAAAAAGTTTTTTAAAATTAAGTAAAATTCATCAAGCAAAACACAGAAAATTTCATTACAAACGGATGAAAAATAAAAAAGTTATGCATCTTTTAGTTATTGACTTTTTTGGGTAAAACAGTTCTTGGCAATTGTCTCATTGTCTCATTTGAATATTCAAATGAGCAAACTGATGATGTCACAGTCCCCCTACTTATTGTATATTTTATTATATGAAATCCTATTTATCTAATTTGTTCATATATTGCGTATACAGAAAATCTGTCCCTCATACTGAAATAAGTAAAAGTGACCTTGAACATTCCACAAGGATTAATCCCTGTTTTTATGTCCTTGGGGCAGAAAATCTTGATTATTGGTACTTCATACAATAAAATACAAAGAAGGTAGGGGGACTGAGACATCATCTGTTTCCTAAAAAATTCAAAACCTTAGAAAATTCATAACTTTGTTATTTCCTATCCGATTTTGATGAAATTTTCAGTGTTGTGCTTTTTCGATTTTACTTTTTTTTTCTAACAATGCAAACACCAGCCCGGATGAGTCCTTTAAAAGGTTTCTTAAAATCATGTCAAAGATCAGTAAATGTTTAAAATACTGTAAAAACTGAGAAATTACATGTTGTAGAATATAGCTAATAAAATTACGTACACGGACATACAATTTTTAATTTTTTTTTTCAATGCCACCTGGTTAACAAATTATTGATATGTGAAATAGTAGCAAAGGGGACTTACTTTTTTGTGCGGTGTTTATTATTTATATGACTAGAATCGTATTTGCCTATCAACATTCAAGCAAGTAAGGGTGGCATTCCTGTAGTCGATCCTAAGTTATGGATAGGATAAAATTCAATTTGATTAGATTTTGTAATATTATTGACCTCAGAACTTTGACTTTTCAATGATCATTTGCATATTGTTAATCATAATTGACTCAAGTTCTGTTAAGCATGATTCAGCAAATTG
Source organism: Paracentrotus lividus (assembly GCA_940671915.1). Classification (NCBI taxonomy): domain Eukaryota; kingdom Metazoa; phylum Echinodermata; class Echinoidea; order Camarodonta; family Echinidae; genus Paracentrotus; species Paracentrotus lividus. Next base: position 19,166 of record CALNVZ010001060.1, read on the forward strand.
ATTTTTAAGGAATGGTGAAGGGGAAAAAAGGGACTTTTCATCACTTGACACGATGATTTATTTTACGCCAACATTTATCTGTATTGAACTTCAGCCTTTTCCCTTCATGTAGTTTTTCCCAGATACCATATAATCCATTTGTTTATCAACATTTAACCGAATTTAGTTGACATTCCCGTAGTGGATCTACAGTCTGTGTTAAAAAAAATTGTACAGCCGGAAAAAAAATATTTAGGTGTGAAATGTTTTGAGATAATGTGTGTATGTGGTACCAAAATAAAGTCAAGAGATTTTTCTTGCTGATACAATTTGTTCTGTATAATGTGCTTTCGTAAAACAAAAGTTATGCTAAATTTTGTGCGAGGAGGAACAAATCGAAATTGAGCACTTTATGACGATTATGCGAAACCTATACACACGGGCATGGGACGGCGTGCGAAAAAATGATTTTTCTTGATTGTAGAAAACTAGTCATACCTCAAAAATTACAACACCAAATGTGATGCAAAAAAAAATGCAGGTGAAAGTCTGATCTTCCTGCTTTATGAAAATACCAAACAGCAGGCTGTGATCAAACTTCATACCATAAAAAAATGTTTTCCACTTGTACCATTTTATTTGATACAGACTGTAGAAGAACATCTAGGGTACATGCAGGTAATATGGGCACCCTAAGCTCATTTACCTAATTTGCATAAAATTACGAAATGACACACAGTCTAATCTTTGTTTATATGAATCAATAACTACTGCTCTAACTTTTATTGTGAAGAAAACCCATTATCACCAACCCCCCCCCCCCCCCCCCCCTGCCTGCAATATTCAAATGTTGACGTCATTACCAAAGTGCCCATATTACCTGCATGTGCAGGTTATATGGGCACATGTATTTTATGTATGTTATAAAAACTACAATGACTCTACCATGTCTGGAATTTGCTTAAAATATTGAAAATCATTAACTTTGAGATATGATTCGAAATTATATAAGACCCTTCAGTAAATCCTTTGACTATATATTTTAATGTTATGTATTTTGTATATTAATTTTTGTTTAATATAATTTAAATATTATTTTCAGTATACAAGTCAATATAGGCCTACAATAACTTATTTATATCAAATATATACTGTGAATATACCCCCAAAAAAATCGTAGCAAAGAGATTGATGCCTCATCCCAATACTAAGTACCAGAATCATTACCGCCATTTTGGATGTCCCATATTACCTGCACTAATGTTGCTGTGTCAGGCAAGCATTCAATGCCACATTGCACCCCTTCACTAAAACAAATTGACCTGTACACGCTAGTATGATCAAAATGAAACTATAAGCTTACTAAATAAACAAAACAATTGAGTTTACCCCCTCAAACACTCTTTCACCATCACATTCTGTGAAATATCAAATTTTACATCAGGGTAAAAAAATGCCGTACGTTTTACCTACCTTGTTGGTTTTCAGCAATTTTCTCAGAGAAATTTCGGCATCAGATGCTCTCACGACGATATAATTTCGAATACAGTTCATATGAGCAACATTATGGTGCTCACACCGGTCACCGGTCGACGATCACGACATGATCTGCTTCAGGTGGCCCATATTACCTGCTGGCCCATATTACCTGCATGTACCCTAGGGCAAATGGAATTTCTTATCGTTTTCACAGGATTTTGGACATTATTGACCTTTAAATAGTTACCCCCTAAACGATTAAAGTTCATTTCCATATATTTGTATTGTTTTATGTTTAACTGACACAAGTTCTGTTAAAAATATTTCAGCAATATGCCACCCCATTGTGTAAAGAAATATGTGATTTCATCATTTTGACATTATTTTAGCCAAAATCGACCTTTATTGACCTTTAAACTTTTAGGCCCGTATGCTGCTACGGGGTTTAGAGTTTTACGGCAATTGACAATAGAATCGAACAATAGCACCGTACGAGAAAAAACTCCCAGCACGAAAAAAAGTTCCCAAACGTGTACAACTTCCGTACAGCTGGAAGTTTCTAGTGCACTGGAACGCACAAAATAAAAATGGAAATCCATTGAAATAATGACTCAACAATGATTGTTTGTAGCCGCTTTATCCTTTGACTACCGAGTGTTGTGCATTGTCGCCGCGTGTTTCCGCCCACCTTCATTTCCTTCCCTTCAACACACCGTTCAACAGAGTGAAAACCACTACGAGATATCAGACACCGGTTCAAATCAGTATCACTATGCGATAGGTTCAGGTGTTATAACTTTCACGAGCATGGATAGCAATCATGAAACGCAAGGAAATGTGGACCTGGAATCGACTGCAAATGCATACGACGAAGCGCATCGCCCAACAATGCAAACAGAATGTGGGCACAGATGGGAAATGTCGATCCCTTCCTCCTCGGTTAAGCTATGATATTAGCTCTTCTACTCATCCTACAACCTCCGGAGGGAATGCAAGATTGAACAATTCCCACGTTGGGGTACGTTTAGTAGACGATAACTCAAGAGCAGGAGAAGTTCAACCAGGAACATTAAATACAATTTCGTCCACTATTACCCAGCAAAAATACTCGATAGACGCAGATAAACGCATTATATCAAGAACAGATGAGAGTATGCAACATGTTACCGAGTTCGATATAATTAAACCTGATTCGCTAACTCCCGCAAGTGCCCTGACCCTTGTTCGGGGACCAACTTCAGATACTGTGCAACATGACCAAGAGTAGAGGTCAGTTATTTCCCAAACTCTGTTTCCGCCGTGTCAACAAGCCTTTCAACAACCCATTCAACAGTGTCAAAACCACATGCAAATTGAAACCCCCAGCACGGATTCGAATCCATACCACTATGCGATTGGTTCCGATATACGATTGGACATGCCTGAAGATAATGCTTATGAAAGAGCGGATACCCCTACAGTTCACATGGACAACAGGAACGGTGGGAAAAGAACAGAAATGATGTCCATGCTCAATCGCCCCTTACCACATAGACCTATTTCTGTTGGCATTCCCGAAGGGCCAGCCCTTCCCCCAAGAACAAGACACGGCCCAATTTCTTCTTCTACAACCTCCACATTGAACGCCAGTTTAAACACTTCCCATACAGGAGCATGCTCAGTAGAATACAACTCAATAACCGACGAAGTAGAAGTTCAATCAGGTTCCTCGGTGATCATGAACTCCAATAATACACATCATGATGGCCTAAGCGACGAAGGCGAACACATCATACCAAGAACAAGTGAAAGGGCTCCACATGTTGCTGATATCATCCTCGTCCCCGCTGCATCCTCAAGAGCTAGTGCATACCATGGATATTATTCGGCAGATGATTTGCAACTAGGAGAACATAATAATGGAGCCCCCATTCTACTTTCTAATCCGGATCCGTTTTACCATTGCCTTGAGAAGGAAAATCAACAAACATGTAGCGACGCGGATGGTTTGTTGGAGTATGGAAGCAACGATCCTCATGATGATAGAGATGCGTGTAACAACAATGCGATGGTTGATAATATATTGTACAACCCATTACCTTTCTAATCGAGAGATGTGCTGTGAGTTTACAATTCCTGGTTCGAATTTTAAGTGACTATATAGTATCACTATCAGTCTCCTGAATTCACTTCGTGAGAACTCTTATAGGAACAACATCGGCGAAGATCGTATCACTAGACCACATGGTAAGTAATGTTGAAATGTTCCACATTAAACTATATATACATTTAAACTACAAATATTCACGTTATCGCGTGAATTTTCAGTAACATTGTACATATTCTAAATGTTGTAAATTTATTTCGCACGCTGCTAATACAAATACAATTATCTGTTTAAATAATTGATTGTTATATGACGACATTGGAAATTTCATTTTAAAGTGTAGTGAGCAGAGAGATATATAGATTTGGTAATCCGTGTACATTATACAGGGAAATGTTTCGGATCTTATTGTCAAGGAATAAACGTATTAGCATATTGTTTTTTTTTTTATACGGATATTGATGAGGTTGAATTGTATCGCGTTTATTCTCAGATATATTTGTATTTTCCTTACATATAAAGATTTAACAAGTGATTCAGTCCTATTATATTGCATCATGATTGGTAAATAATTAGTGCACTTTACTTGTCATTGCAAACCTTGTAGTAGGCATATACGTAATATAGTAATTAAGTTGATGATTGTAAATAGTATTGTAATGATATGTATAAGTACTCTATTGCTGTATTTAATAACGATATATAAGTATCATTATTTGATTATGTAATTCATATTTTTTCTCTCTCCTTCTATCATGATTGTTAAGCGCATTGGAATGTTTAACTATGAATGCTCTTTATAAATGTAAGTTCTTATTTTACTACTAGGGTAGATGTAGGGAATACCGGACAGTAGGGAATATCGGACGGTCACCACATGTCCAGCCCTAGCTGCCAACATAAGATCAACTGAGTTGAAATACCGGCATCTATTGGTCAGGTGGTCTGTCTGGGAAGGTTGAATGCTGTATTCGACAACAACAAGTGAGAAATCTCCGAGAAAACTACTACAATCTGTCAAGGTAGGAAAATTTGCAGCCTGAAAAATGGCCTGATGTAAAAATTGACATTTTAGAGAATGTAATGGTATAAAAATAGAATTGGGGCATGACCTCTATTTCATGCATTATAGACATGTGTGGAGGGTGGGCCAAACGTGTATGGAGTGTTTGCACTGTACAAAGCCTGTGTATTGGGGTGGCAGTGTGTTGAAAAGTGCTAGTCAGTCATTTTTTTTTGTGTAGGGAATACCGGACACCACATGGACGGTTGTTTGTTTTACTATCGGGTTGAGTTGCTAAGCATGTAGATCAAATAGTAAGTTGCATATATAATGTATAATATTTATGTATTAAATTGTTTGACAATTTTGAAATGTCTATTTCTCTTTATTATTATTGTGATATGTCATGATCTACATGAGCTATAAAGTTATTCTGAGTGTTTTTAAATTTTGTAGTAAAATGCATATAATCTTCCAAAAATGAATAATGTTATAAATAATCAATACAAACATGTTAAGTTGATGGTTTACATTCAAATCAGTGCTTCCAGACGGATCTTTATACAAAAAAAAAGGTAAAAACATACTGTCCGGTATTTCCTACACTGTAGGGAATGCCGGACAATTTACGATGACGTCATTATTTGCATATAACTGCCTCAACAAATATTTGATTACCTCAATTTTTTTGGAAAATAAAGTTGAATGATGTAGCTAAGCAATGAGAACCTTTTTCTTTTGTGATTTTATTGTTTTCATGTGCTAATTAAGCAAATGAGCTTAAGTGGCCGGTATTCCCTACATCTACCCTATTATATATTTGAAATATATTCACTTCGTATGAACTCGTATGAAATCTTATAAAAACAACATTGCCGAAGATCCTATTACTAGACCAACTGGTAAGTAAGTAATGTTGAAATGTTCCACATTAAGCGATGTGTAGTTTAAAACTACAATTATATTCGTGGTATCAGTGAATTATCAATTACATTGTACATAATGTTGTAAATATGTTTCCTATGCTGCTAATGCAAATACATGATAATTTGCTCAAATATTGGGATAATGTAATATCATCATATCGTTAAACGACTACGAATATTGTATTTGAACTTATCGTGGGCAAAGAGATAATGAAGATGTAGTATAAAAATGCGTAATACAAATTCGGGGGAATCGTAAACTTCTATATGAACACGTGGAAATAAGTTAGTGTATTGATGTTCATTACATGGAGGCCTACAAAGACAATATAACGGTTACAGCTTCCTTCTGTGTTAAAGATGTGGTCATGTCTCAGTTCAAAGGAACGTATTGAAACATAATGGCCCTCTATAAGTCTGATGTTTCGTGTATAGGCTTGCGATTAACAGAGAATCATACTTAAATTTTACCTAACCGTTTGTGTTTGTTTGGTTTTTTTTGTTATGTATTTTTGTTTTGTTTTGTTTTGTTGTTTTTTTTTAATGGAGAAACAGATATATAAGTATCAAGCTGTCGTGATATACAATAGCCCATACGCATTCATTTATGCGGATTAAATTTAGAGTATTATGATTTTACCGTATTTGTACACGTAGTGATATACATTTTAGATGAAATTTGTATTTTTTTTTAATTATTTTTTTTTGGACATATATTCAAGCTACAAAAAAAAAAAAATATGTGGAATAATTAACGCATATCTATAATTTCCCTTTCGCTAGTAAAGATCTGCAAAGGCCAATGTATACACTATAAACTTAAGTTTAATCGCCATAATGTTATTGATGCTTACCATAATCTGAATGTATTGATTAGCATGCACAAACTTATGTGTCATAATATAATGCGATATGTTTAATAATAATCCGGATTTTCATGAAAAGCAAATGGCATATATTTTGCTAAATTGAAATACTTTTATCATGAATATATTGTTAGAAAGTAAGGAAATGACAAATTCTTAGACCATTATGAAAAGTAATGTGCAATAAAAATTGCCACCCTTGACTTGAAAAAATAGCATATTACGGGTACGAAATACAAAAATTCTTAATATTGTTGAGGAATGATGTCTATGCATGTACAAAAGCATTTTTTTTTAATTTAATGAAGTTTTGTAGTTTGTATTGACTGCAGTACTGCTGTGTATATTGTGCTTACCGACTTTGATGGTTAGGTTATGGTTTTAGGGTTTAGTAAAAGACAATTGCTCTACAAATATTTTCTTTGAATGCTGATTTACTCATTAAATTGGATTTTTTTTTTTCTTTAGATGACTTCAATCATATTTCAGCTTCTCGACTAGTAGAAATGTGAAGAAAGAGTGATTATACAATGGTTTACTTATATAAATATGTAAAATTTCAACATTAGTGTGCAGAGGGTTAATGAATTTCGTGAAATAAAATCATAAATATTTATTTTTGTCTTGTTTTGACAGTGAGGTTAGAAAGGAATTTGTCAAAAAAAAAATCCTGCATAGTTCGGATGTATTTAAGGACGTTGCACAGTTGAAACCAAAACCATGAAAAGTTCACCAAATTTTGCACAGAGTTACTTTGGTATATATGTATACCAAAAATGCAAAACATAATATAGGTTCATGTGCTTGTTTTTTTGCTACGAGACTTTGAAGTTGCCATATTTGGATGGCATGTAAAATACGCATAATTCAAGAAATTGGCCTCTGTTAGACCTCGCGATTGCAACAAACGAGTTAAAATCGTCATTACTTTGTCAAAACCGTATCAAACTTTATCAAACCTTCCCGATTTGTTACGAATTTTATAGAAAGATGGGGACATTGTTTAAACTGGCACATTTGTACTTATTTTCGAGCCAGCAGCGCCCTCATGTGGCAAAAATGGTGCGTAAAATGGCAAAAAACATATTTTTGAGGCTAGGAATCTACAAGAAAATAAAAAAGTATAGTTCAAGGTGCACTTTTTTTAAAAACCATGACAGTCTCATCAAATTTTGCAAAGTTGTAGAGGGATTCATCATAAATATGTAGAAACTTTAAAAAAGGGGGGTCCATGTGCTCGTTTTCGAACTATCGGCGCCCGAATATTCGCAAATCGGCTTGAAAAGTCGCAAAAACGCGCCGAAAAAGTCCAAAAAGCGTGAAAATCCACTCTAAATTACACTTGATTCAAAATTATGCTCTCAAACATTCAAAATCCATGTCATTTCCATAAAGATTTGCAAAGTTGTAGAGGAATACATACTCAATGGGTAGAAACATTCAAAAAAGGGGGTCCATGTGCTCGTTTTTAAGTTATCGGAGCTCGAATACTTGCGAATTGGCTTGAAAACCACAAAAACGCGCCGAAAACGTCAAACAAGTCTGAGAATCCAACCTATATTACACTTGATTCAAAATCTTGCTCTCGAACATTCAAAATCCATGTCAATTTCATCAAAATTTGCCAAGTTGTAGAAGAATATAAACTAAAAGAGTAGGAACATTAAAAAATGGGGGTCCATGTGCTCGTTTTCAAAATATCGGCGCTGTAATAGTGGCGAGTCGACTTGAAAACCACCGAAACGTGCCAAACATACTCAAAAATGTGAAAACTCTATGTAATTTTTGACTTATTCAAAATCTTGCTCTATAATATTTACAATTCATTTCATATCCATCGCAATCTCTAGAATAACACGAACATGCACCAACATAAATGCTTTACATATCTCTGCAAGTAGGTAAATAATGAACAAAAAGAAGGCATAAATAACATATTTATAAAGTTCATTTCTTTTAACTCTTTGAACGCTGAATCGCCCATGAGCGCTGTATATTTTCCATTGTGACGTAGTAAATAATGCGCGCCCAGGATGCGCGGTCATGATGCGCAGAAACATAACTGTGCAACGTCCTTAAACCATAAATGTACAAATACCATGAAAATATTGATTTCACATGGAATAAATTACATCATGAAACGGGTTGACCCTGTAACATATCCCATTGCAACTTTTGGTGGTAGACAATCTGTCAGTATACCACTCGACAGAAACAAATTTTACTAAATTCATAATCTGTATACTAAGATAGCTATAGGCTATGTCGTAAATTTCCGATAGAGAACGTAGAAATTATAAGGCTATGTATGTTTATGCGTGTGTATATATTTAAATTGAACATAGTAAAGCGAGTTATACGCTGTACACAGACAGTGATCTGGTTGAGCTACAATTACTTTGTTGAAGGTGTCTAATTCAAACATATGTTTCATTGCCATAATGTAATATTAAATAGCTTTGTCTAAGCACTAATCTCACTCACGCAATGTCCTGTGTGCCTGTCCTATAGGATGGTTCAAACATGGGCAGATGAACCCTAGCTTATTGCAATCCGATGAAAGAAAAACACAGATCTGAAAGATACTTGTCCAGGTTGCTTTTGGGTGTTTAATACTGACCGAGCAAATCCTCAAGATTTACTTCTTACACGAATAGACTGGCCCTAAGTGATCGGAGCACTTATGCCTTCAGACATTAAGGTAGACGACCATTGACTGAAATACATAACTTTTTGTTTTTTATTGTTCGACATTCAAGTTTGGATATTAAACAGCGGTGAGGTATGTCAAATGATTTTCAGACGCATACAATAAAAAAAGAAAAAGGTTCATATCTGCGAAAACAGTATCAAAGTGCTTTTTTTTTTTTTTCTTTTTTTTTTTTTTACTAGGACATACCAAATTAGGTCAATTCATTTGCGGTGAAGAAGGTTGGTGTTATTTTAGTTGATATCTGAAGTTGTGACACAGAAGACAAATAATAATGCAGAAGTCTGGCAAGGTTCGGATTATGTCGTTAAACTTTAAACAAAAAAGGATATTGAGGGGGGGGGGCGGTCATTCAGCTTGACCAGAAACACACCTCCATCTTCTAAAAAATTACTCATGACATTTAAATTTCTTATTCTCAATATGTACAACATGATCTGTACAGCACAGATCATCAGTCATGAATGACGTGCATATGAATAAATGGACGAAATTGAGGAATTTATGGGGCAAGGTTTTGGGATCTTATGGCTAAAATTGAGAAGAAATAGTAAAATGATGCTAGACTGGAATAGACTGCATGCTGGTATCGCAATAACTTTGATTTGTGATGATATAAAGAAATTGTCAATATCATTATGCGCGATGTTTTAACACCTTCCAATCATTTTGTCATTCACATAATCATTTTAAAATAACTTTGATTATGCTGCAAAATATGGTTTACAATGCATAAAATTATGCACACGTCGGCAAATGCAGTAAAGAAAGGCATGTGCAACACACGCCAATAACAACTAGTTAGCTGGATCAACTTCCATTCAGTAACTGCTTATACGTAGTCTGCAAGCACAGACTCAATTTGACACTTAAACAGTCTAGAGTGGAGACTAGCCTCCAAACTCACTGTCTGTAATGGGAGAAGCTATAGTACACGAGTGAATCTAGTTCTTAACTTCAGACCCTAGTAGTACATGGGCTAGGGTCGAAATGCTGCACCCCCCCCCCCCCTGCGACTCATGTTCATGGGTATCCTCGTGTAGCTATGGGTCTGGTGAATCGGAAAATTGAGTTTAACAGAAAAAAAACTCGTTCCCGAGGGACCCCCCCATGGAGTTTTTTGACCACGCCCATTTTCCTCCCTGAAATGGTTTATATCAAGGGTATGTACAAGAAAACCATGTATAACTTTTCGAGATATCATTGTTATGGAGCAAGTGACCCCTCAAAATGTTGGTCTTGAATAGGGCTACAAGATTATATAAAGATTTTGCAATTTAATGTAACGTAAATGTCACGAGAGGTCAAAAGGTCACAGAAATTGACCTCTGGCAGAACGCTTTTTCGGTTAAAATATGAATAACAAAGTTTCAATTACTGTCAACTAAATTTGATTATCATAAAGCCAAAGTTAATGTAATAGAGCTCAAGAGAATTTATTCCTCTTTTATTTGACGTATAACACATCTCATAACTATCACGCATGACCGCGCCGTGTTCATTTTTACAAAAACGTTACATGACAATTTTTACCAAAAAGTAGCCATTTCCTGTATATGTCTGCCTACTGTACGACGTGTGCTATGGCATATGTGAAAGCTACAAACAAAGTTTTTTTGATTTAGAAATTGTTAAGAACTTAATAAACAAGGTGCAATGATTCGTCAGGTCACTCTGATGGCACACATGACCGGCAATATGTAACATACATATATCTTAGCAACGGTTGCTATGTTACTTATTCTCCCTAGCAACAGGCTATTTAGATCATGTTATTTCGGAATAGATTTTAATTAACAGTTTCTGAGCATCAGAATAGTATTCCATTGGTCAGTTCACTCCACTGCACTATAGTTAAGGCTAGTAACGGTTGCTAAGCAACACATTTTTTTATATCAACTGGGCACAGCAACTCGATATCTTCTGACAAAGAATTAAATCAAAGTTACATAACTGTGTTAATTTGAACTCCATGACTTTTTAAAATTATATCCATGTACATGTAACCATGGGTCTTGTGAATAAACACAAGCACAAGCTCAAACACACCCACACACCCACGCCCTTACACCCTCTCACACTCGCACACACCCTAAATAACACACCGACATACACACACACTCATATTTTATACGGTCCCCCATGACTTTTGAGCGCATGAACTTGTATGAAATTATGATTCATCGCACACCATTGGTCCTGGTGAATATACACAAAGAAACAAGCACGTAGCACACAGCACGACTCACCAACGCCTCTCACACTCCAAACTGTTTCACAAACAAACTCCCCCCCCCCAGCCCCTGCTCAACCACACCACACAATAAAGCACACGACACACATATTTTATGAGGTCCACCATGATCCCTTCCGCATGTCCTTGGCATCGAAAAATGTTTAGATTATTTGTTTCTGCAGTGAGCTTAGTGGGTATTCAAGACTAAGTTAGCTCCAACATCAAGTGGCTTCTTGAACTGCAAAACATTAAGCGCCTTGGTAAATGTTGAAATTTTCTTACAGACTTTCGTCCGAAAATGTGATCAGGCGAGTTAAAAAATCTTACAGCGTTTTAATTTCAATTGACTGATAGCCTCCGCCCATTTGATGTATCGTTGAAAAGTTGAATAGGACAATTAGACGCCAATTC
>CALNVZ010001060.1:53050-107258 GCA_940671915.1 Paracentrotus lividus
GATGCGAAGGGTTGGAGTGATGATCCGTGGTGAAAATCTCTTCCTCTCCTTCGCTAGAAGACTCCTGAAATTCTTCATTTCGAGAATCTAACAAGATCGGTTCCTTATTAAAGAAGAGTATGTTGGGCTGTACATCATGCACATAAGTTGTCTGCGTAGGCATTTGAGAGGCTGACGAACGTTTGCTCGCTTCTAACAATTTCTTGTACCACTCGAGAGCTCCCTCCGGAGGTTCTCCTAGCTCCGTCAAAATCGAAGGCGTCGAAGACACTTTCGCGACTGGTGGAGGGGCTCCAAGAGCTGCTGGAGCTTTGGATTTTGTGTAGACAGGTTTTGGTGAACTCGGAAGTAACTGAATTCCTGACCACTGTGCAGAATTGGGTTCCACTGTTTTGAACGCTCTGGTGTAGTTCGATGATGAATTAGAAGAACGCTCCATCAAACCCGATTCAGGATTAACCAGCCATTGATTTGATCCTTCAAAAGACGAAACTATATTATGATTCGTTCCATCAGACAAAACCTCCATTGGAATCGAAATCATTCTGCGATTAGAAGTCGACGCGATCGATCTATTTGAGATCGAATTGGGTGAGGTAGAATCCACAGAAAACGATCTTCCAGAAGGAATCGATCGATTGATGATCGATTCTGAAAAAATCGGGCGATTTGCGATCGATCCCGTTATCGTCGAACCGTCAGTGATCGATACCGTTTTTGTAATCGATACTGGATTTGGCGATCCCTCTGTGATCGATCCCGGGGGTATCGATCTTTTAATGATCGATCCCGGGGGAATCGATTCCGTCATGATCGATCCCGGGGGAATCGATTCTGGAATGATCGATCTAGGGATAATCGAATCGTCGGGAATCGGATCTGTTACGATCGATCCCTCCGATATCGATACCTTCTGGATACCGATCGTCTCAGACGATACCGATCCTTTATCGATCGATTTAAGATCTCTCTCAGGGGGCAAGGCACTTCGATCGATCAATCGATACTACAACTCCCACGAGTCCCAGGTGAACTGAGACTCATACACGGAGTTGCCGTCCCCGATCGCTTACCACAATCGGTTTCGGGTGCGTCGCTGGGTCGGCCGACGATAGGCGACTGAACCTTCCCCGGGAGTTCACTGTGTGACTCCGACGACGCTTACCGGGGGCACGCAGGACCGTAGTGTGGGACTTACCAGCTGCCACCGGTCCGTACGCGCGCCCGGGCGGGGTTGTGAATCCCGACTTATTACTGCTCGAAGATCTGGAACTCCCGTCTTCTTTTAGCCGGTGGTTCCTTCCCAGCTTCGTCTAGGTCTTTCCCGAAACGATGTGGTGTCTCTAAGTTGTCTTCAGAAAAAACAACGTCTAGAAGAAGGCTTCTTAGACTTCTGCGATTTAGAAACTTTGAGCAGGAAATTTTCCGTCATTCTGAAAATAAAACACAGAAACGTTATTATACAAATGAAAGAAAGACTCAACTACTAAAGTAAGAGAGAGTCAAGAATGCTTAAAAGAAACGGGAGAACAATAACAAACCCCACTAAAACCCAGGCACCGAATTTGTAAGGTGCGGGAATGTATTAACAAAGGGCCCGAACCGCCGGTCCAAAAACTACACAAAGCTAGGTAAGAAAAGGGGAGGCGATGACGCCGATTACACGTCCAAAAAACACGCAAACGGCCCCAAAATAATGACAAAACACTTAAATTTTGCAGATAGGATAGACCTCTAAGAGGTCTAAACAACAGATCACACCAAAAACAAGCCAAAAATATCACAAAATTGCAATATCAAACCGTTTTAGGCGGACAAAACTCGAGGTTGTTACTCTCACGGCAGCGAAAGAGAAAAGAGGAAGATTATAGACAGATTTGTTGGCGGGTAGCCTATCGGGAGAGGGCCCTTTATGTTTGGCGGGGGGGTTATAGATAGGAACATATAGGGACAAGAAATGTTTCTCGGGGTTATAATATTCGGTTGGCAAGCGATTCGAGGACGAATAGCAAAGTAGGCAAATATATCATTCTTTTGAAGTAAATCCAACTTTCATCATCAATCATTTAAAAAACATGACAGTGGTGATTATGACGTTTATATCACTGGAAAGTGTCACTCATTATCATTGTATTGATATTTCTTTCAGCTCATCAATGTCACGCATCACTGCAACCCCATTGTTCTGAAAATATCTTGCAAAATTGTGATTGATGCACTGTCATGCTTCTTACATTATCCACGGAGAACTGAAGGTTCTCTGGGTTGTCGTGAAGCAGTAACATGTTGAAATTACCTGAATGGTAAGATTAACGGACTAAATAAGTAGACAATTCCAATCAATTTATCAAACTCATTTATTTAAAGTCACTGGAATGCTTTACTTAGATTTGTTAGGAACCTTTAAAGCAATTCATCTCAAGGAGCATGAAAGAGAACCTATCACAATTTTGCGAGACAATTTTCAAAACAATGGGGTTCAGTGATGCATGATATTGGTGATCTGAGAGAGGTATCATTAGAATGGTAATGAGTTGTACTTTATAGTGATATTAACTTAGTAATCACCACTGAAATATTTTTGAAGTTATTGATGATCAAGTTGGGTTTCCTTTCCAGGTACATTCACACAAACCACCTCAAGGTGCATGAAAGTGAACCACGCACAATTTTACAAGACTTTTTCAAAACAATGGTATTCAGCGAAGCATGATATGGGTAAGGTGAGAGAGGTGTCATTAGAATGGTAGTGAGTTGCACTTTACAGTGATATGAATTTCATAATCATCATTGGAATATTTTTGAAATTGCTGTCGATCAAAGTTGTGTTTCCTTTTTTCGGAAACACCCAGTATTGTGTTTAAGATTTAACATATGGTCTACCAGGTTCATTGGGGTTCCAAATAAATGAAAACAAAACAAAAAACAAAAAACAAAAGATATTAGGCTACGCTTTAGAACTACATAAACTTGTACATGTACGTCAAGAATTTTGTTATCGTCTTATTCTGACAAGGAGTCATTACACAGTGTGTTTCAAATAAAAGGTAATCCATTTTTGGAGGAGCCATATTCCCAGCTTATCCATTTTAGATATATATTTCTATCATATAATTAAAGACGAACTCTTCAGCTTTACAATGATCCCTTTCTTGAATCACAAATCTAATGCATAATTGAATACATGTAAATTGCAAATGAGAGTCCATTTTTCTATGTTTCAAGAAAATTAAAGAAGCCTGAGTGAATGCTGTCCCTGCTGTCCCAGATCAATGAATAGGATTGCGTGCGATGATGTGTGATTATGAAAGCATCCACTCAGTCTTTCATCCTTTGAGAAAAACTTGGAAAATTTGATTTTGCACCTGACACCTTCATTTGCAATTTATTCAATTACGCGTTAAATTTATGATTCAAGAAAGGTATCATTGTAAAGGTGAAGAGTTTGTCTTTAATTATATCATACAAATAAATATCCAAAATTGATTAGCTGGGAATATGGCTCCTCCAAATATGGATTACCTTTTATTTGAAACACACTGTATTCCTCGTTAAAGGTGATATCTCACCTGCCATGACGCGGCTCCATCGCGACTTTTTAGCGATGTCTCTATATAGTCGCCGCGTATGCTGACACGCAGGAATCTTGAAGACGTTTCCCTGGTGAGATACCATTTTACAACGCTTTAGAAAATATACATGCTCAGGCATCCTTCTTTCTCATGAATGAATCTTGGGATTCTAACATCACGTGGTTTGGTTCAATCGTTCATCTCACGTGTGATGATGGATACAATCTCATTGGAAGCGGAACACTACAGTGTGTACCAGGAGTATCGCCAATCTGGCCAGTATGGAATGCCACAACTCCGATGTGTCAAGAAGAAATAGGTAAAACTGACATAAAACTTTGAAGTAAAAAAAAATCCTCCAATATTGTGAGGATTATCTACACTAAAATGCCCAAGAAAAAATATAATTAGTCCTTGAAGTTATTCGCTGCCTTAGAGTAGATTAAACATTGATTTCCCCCAAAGGAATTACAAGAGGTGACGTCAGGAGGGAAACACTTAAAACAAAACAAACAAACAAACAAAACAAAACAAACAAAAGAAGAAAAAAAAAGGTTTGCTGTCGGGTCAGAAAATAATAACACAAGAATTTCTCTTTTCA
Source organism: Paracentrotus lividus (assembly GCA_940671915.1). Lineage (NCBI taxonomy): Eukaryota > Metazoa > Echinodermata > Echinoidea > Camarodonta > Echinidae > Paracentrotus > Paracentrotus lividus. The sequence continues at coordinate 57,224 of CALNVZ010001060.1, forward strand.
GAATATGGTCACGTCATATTACAATCAAAGAAAATATTTAAAGAAAAAAAAATTAAATATGAAATAAACCTTTGAACATGTCGAAGCTATTTTAAAGATTATTTACAGTTCTGTTGTTTTTCGATTCAATTATGGGTACCTTTATGTTTTACTCATTGCGTTATTATTAAATTGTATAAAGGCAAATCTATTATCTGGTACGTATCTTTTAATAAACCGTGAACAGGTGAGATTTGAAAGTAAACGCGACATAAATCGAAGATAATATAGTGCGACATAACTTACAGGCCACCGACCGAAAAGTCTTCATTTGCGTAACCCTGCCTTAGAAATATTTGATTTTGTACAGAAAGGAAGCTTAAATTTTAGGCCTAATTACTATTGGAGTTCATCTCTGGAAGGCAAAAGGTTGATTGTTTTCTTAGATATTTTGTAGACTGATTTTTGATCCAACCCATCTTTATGCACAGGCCCTTGGATACAGGTATGTGGGAATGTTCTAATGTTGAACTTTGGAACACAAATGCCAATAAGTGTTACCATAAATTAAAGGCGCTACAGAAGAGTTTCATATCTTTGTTAGAAAAAAAACGGAAGATTTTAGCACCCCACCACCCCCCTTTCAATTAATTATGTGACAAATTAGCGAGATTATAGCTTCTTTTTATTGGAGAAAAAAAAATTGTGCGAGGAGAGTAGTCTGCTATCGAATAAAGTGTCTGATCCTCAAGAAAACGTATGTCTGCTAAATGACAGCATGGGTTGCGTTGTTATAAAAAAAATATCTAAGTCGCTGATGCAAACGAAATTAGGTCGTGTGATAATGGAAACCCCATTAAGTGATTGGATAATTTTCTTGAGCTTATAAACAAAATTATTTATTTTTTTCATCTTGTTGCAAAAATGTTTTTATTTTTTTCATTTGTTTGATTTTTCTAGACAACTTTCAGAAATCTTATTGAAATGCATTTGTGTAGAACATCATAACTATACCGTGTAATTCCAGGAGATGGGTTACTCAACAATAGAATTTCACAGCTCGACCTGGGTCCTAGCAAAACAAGAAAATTGTACTGTACATAACATTTTATGATATTTCTGCCAAAAGTTAGCAAAAGGAAGAAATATAAATTGATTGATTTTTTTTCTGTTGACTTGCCTACAGCAACAACGAGGGGCTTATACACTACGGAGCAACCAGGTAAATTGAAATCGAATTTGGGGGTCTTTTGACAAATACATATGTGTGCGAAAGAAAATTACTTTTGCAATTGGAGGATCTTGATGCAACTCTATTTTGCATGCCTCTTGAACATATGATTTAAATGAAGAAAGCTTGAATAGTGCAAGTATCATTAAAAAGGAACAATTGTCTAGCATTTTTCAGCTTGTCATCAAACACCACTTCAATGGTAATACATAAATAATAATGAGGGTTTCGACACTTTAATAAGGGACGCCCCCCCCCCATAATTTGAAAACTACTTATTGACTGATATGTTAAAATAAGACATCTAATTGCACCCCCTTCTGCTTCTCGGAGTCCCCCCCCCCCCCTCCCAATGATTAAATCCAGAATTAAATGAAAATGAAAATGATGCTCTAAACTATTACTTTTGCTCAGTATCAGCTTTTAATATGTGGGACACATAATCAGGAAGTACCAGTTATTTGAATTTTAAATAAGCTTCCAATATGTAGGCATAATTGTAGGCCTATGTAACAGCAATAAAGCTTCATTCGAACAACACACTCCACAAACATAAAACACAATTGTTATATTTTATGAAAGCCAATCCCCCCCCCCCCCCCCCCCCGCTCACACCCACAAAAAAGGAGGGAGCGTAGTAAAAAGGCCGCTTGAAGAAGAAATAATAATATTCACCGTGCAATTTTATTTATTTTACATTTTGTTATGAATAAAGAGAATAACCGAACAACAAAAAAAAATAAAAATAAAATGGAAATTAAACTATTTTCATCGAGTGCCACTCAGTTTAATTGATTGGTTTCAGACTAATTAGTGCAATGTTGGTTTCGGTTATTGATGTTGAATGCGATAAGATCAAGACAATTACTATAACACTTAGAATTCAACCAAGTTTCACTACAATAATGTACATCTTAAAACTATACATGATTATTGACAGCCCATTGTTAAAACTTCGTAGTGTGCCTTGAAAGTTTTCTCTACTACTTAGTACATCATATTTCAAAACTAAAACTGCACGGCCATTTATGTGTGCATAATTAAATTTACTATGATGGATGTCATTGAAGCAGGATGCTGTAAGCATATTTTAAACTAAATTTGCTTTAACCTACACGTATAACATGTAGGAACATTTTTTTTTAAGCCAGCCGTTGCCATAAAAACAATTTCAAGTTGAAGAGATGACGTGTTTCTATCTATCTCTCTCTCTCTCTCTCTCTCTTTTGTTTCAGTGAAATTCAATGAGTTCAAATTAAAAAAATATCCTTGAAAAAGAAATAAAATTCAATTAAAAAAAAAATAATAATTCAAAAGAATAAATCACCTTTGAACCTAGTTTCACGACAAACGCGTATGTGTTTTTTATAAAGATTTTGTTTAAAATCCGATAAAGGACCACACGAAAATAAGACAATTTAACTCTGCTAATTGAACACTATTTTTGTCCTTAGAATTATAAAAATCCCTTTCCGACGTTCACTGATAATATGTGTTCGTAATGATATCTAAATTTCAAATAAAAATTTTAATGATTCGTACTTTTGTACTTTACATTTAGATATTACAACCGCTTTTCAAGAAAACAGTTGGCCTTCGTATACATTCGAATATAAAGGTAAGGAGAATTTATCCCAGTATTACGAAGTGATAAGATAAATGTAAATTATATCTTACCACAATGTTTAAATTAATTGAACTGAATATTCAAAGAATATCATTACATGTGTTGTTCTCCCCCCCCCCCCCCCCCCTCTCTCTCTCTCTCTCTCCAACTCTCCCTTGTGCGCTACCAGAAAAAAAAAATCTGTACTTAATAAAAAAAAATGAAAAAAAAATTGCCTACAAGTTTAGGTCTTTTGATACTATTTAACCATAATAATGTTATTAATATTATTGTTTGGCCTCAACTGTGCGTGGGAGGCAAAATGTGAACTGAATCACAGTGAATAAAAAGTATTGATCATGGTGTGCAGGTAAAAAAATATAATGAAATATCATATTCTTCCCTATTTTAATTAACTTAGATATTGTTAAAAGTAAAATCACTTCCAGCAAATCATTCATCCATCCTCTAGGACCGCAACTGCCAGAAAACAAAGTGAAGTATAGCGCATATCAAACAAATACATTTCAACAATACGTTTATCGCTCATTTCTGTGGAAGGAAATCTAGATTTGTAGGAAATTAAAAGGCATATGACAAAATTGATATGTACACATTTAGTATTGATTACTTTTATCAAGGTTGTCAACGCAGTACTTCATCCAATATCCTGAGACCAGCTTTAAAGGGATCTACATATGGCCTGGGATTTATCATTCTCATCATATTAATATCCTGTATCGCGAACAGAGCAAAGGAAAGAATAGCATCATCAAAGAAACATTGGTCTACCTCCCAGGTATTTGCTCCTCTCTATTTTTGTTCACCAAGTTTAAGGGCGATAGTGTTGTAGTAATGTAATGGTGGTATCTCACTTGTCATGATACAGACTCGAGACTAGTTTTGGACAGGTTTGTGACGGATTTCATACGGTTTTGAGACTAGTCGCGGATACATCTCAGAGACATCTCCCGAGTCTACGTGACGTTTCATGCTTCTCAAAAATCAACATGATTAAATTTGACAATTTTTATCTGAGACATCTCCACGACGGTAAAAATTATCGGAGAAGTCTCTCAGTGTCCAAGTCGTAAAAGAGGTCTCTGCAAAGTGAGACACCACCGAAAGATCGTAAACTTTCAATAAATAAGATTCTTTGAGAACAATTACATGTACATTGGGGTCAACTAACGTTCAGATTAAACTAGTGAGAAGAGTTAACGTAGAATGTGTAGTTAAGTTTCTCCCCGGTGTAATTCTTGGTATAATAACTGTTCCATTATTTTATATTTCATAGCATCTCAACATATTCAAAAGTTGCACACCTTATTTTTGCTAGATAAACGACACCGATATTACGCCTATGGATGGAGAGCGCGCTGGCAATACATCAGAAATATCGAGAGGTCCACGTTTACCTCACACTCCAGGGGCTGCCGATAGCCGGCTTACAATTAGAGCAGAATCGGTCTTTTACGAGACAATCCCGGCAGAGGCATTCAGCGGACCATCCAAGGTAACAGACGAAGTAGAGGAGGATGAATTTGGGTATGTCCTCCATAATCCTCCAAGGAAGGCAGAAGGATCATTGAGGCACGGCCTTAATAATCTTGAGGAACAGATTCACAGACATCAGGAAGTAGACGAAGACGGTTACCTCGTTCCTAATGTATTACAATGAGTGTAACCCCTTTCAGCTTCACTTCGACAAAATGGAAAGCCATCCATGATCTGCCATGTTCAAACATAAGTTTTGGGGAGTACATGACGTACGTTACATATACTTTGGAACTTACTTGTTGGTATTATTTTTTATCCATTAGAAAGAAAAGATTACTTCAGTTTCAATAAGCATGTGTATAAAATTACATTTAGTATCAAAGAGACAGTTGGTCTAATTTTGTTCAAAATAATGTGTTCACAGTTTAATAAGCGATAATAGAAGCCACAATTATTATATTCTATATTATTATTGAATTTTGTTCACTTACAAGTTGATTATAATATATCTAACGAGAATGGACTGTATGGAAATTAATATTTTTCCATTTTGTATTATGTTTGTTTTTGTGTTTTTTTTACATGGAAATAGGGATATGATGAAATTAGATAATAGATTCCTATTGTTCAAGAAGTGAAACTCTGCCCTACCTGTTTCATATTTCTCATGTTAATTTTTGAAGAATATAAATCAAGTTTTATCAAATAGGAGGCATGATATCAAGAGCAACAACAGATTCTGTAAAATCAAGTGTAGAACCAAACTTTGTAGAAATGTTGCATTGCCTATGGTCATGTGTCACAAGTTGGGGTATAGTAAAAGGGTGGAGGCGTTACATTTTGGAGGGAAAATTATCACATTTTTTCACATAGCATGAAAATGATGTACAGTCATAAGCTGTGCAATGATTCATACTGTAGATAATTTATCAGGCTACATATCTGTGAAGTTTCAGCTTTGTTATGCTCATAGATTTAATACAAAGAAACTTTTAGTGGAGTACGGTAAGGGGTGGAGGATCCTACGGTGGAGGATCCTACGGTGGAGGCACGTGTTAAAGCATAGGGAATTCCTATTATTGTTCCTTTCTTATTGTTTGCTGCGTTATATCTTTGAAGCCAATTGGTCTTATGGATTGAGTGATATCTTTCTTTTGGGAATTTACGTGGTTCTAGATAAATGTGAAGCAGATTTTTCAAAAGTCATTTAATCAATTAATTAATCAATTAAAACATACTTAATGCACACATCCTCATAGACAATGCATTGCAGGCATCAACAATTGTCACATGCAATTTTATAACAATAATTGTTATTTTTCGCCATTTTCTTTGCATACATGTAAATACACAATTAAGTGGAAACATATTACTTGCAATAAACTTTGTTTAAGTTGTAATCCAAGTGTAAAAGACAGGATTTCTGCCCTTTTTGCACTATTTTTCGTTTTTTTTGTACTCCCTGTAGCGCGGTTAGAAAAAATAATTTTGTATTACAAGTTTATATTTTTTACAGGCATAGCGTCTTGTTAACACAATCCAAGATGATTCGTTTCATTTGGTGAAAAGATTAAGAAATTATTCACCGGTAAAATTGTGAAGTTTTTCAAACCATTTTTACCTGTAACACTCTGTATAGCTTTTATGACACACCTTATACAGGGACAAAAATATGTTAATTATCTTCCTTTCAATCTCTGCTTTCAAAAGATATATACTTTCATACATGTCTGACTTACGACTAAGAAACTAGAGATGTTTGATTGTGACAATGTACATTTCTACAATTTTTTGGACATGTAACGCATTTTCCACCCAACTCATGACATGTGGCCCTATCTATTTTCCTTGAATTCTATGAATACATTTGTCTGTATACTATTGAAAATCAAATCTCCACAGAAGGCTTCACAAATTCACCTTATATTTTTGCTGTTACAGGTACTTAACTCAGCAAGCATGGCTATGTATTATGACAGTGTACATTTATTGTCTGCATTATTTTAACAGTTTTCTTACAAAATTATCAAATACAGTCAACTTCGCATATCTCAAATTCATTATCGCGTATAAAGTCAACGCAAACAAATATTCTGCATTTTTGGTAATATGTTTACACGTTAAATTTCTTGCCTAACATGAATTTTACAATTCGAATTCCACAAATGTCGAACCACTCTCTATGTGCCTAACATTTAAAATACAAAATCCAATTAAGTCAAACTTGGATTAGGACATGTTGACACCTTGTTTTTACGAGCTTGCCGTCTCCCCATTTTCTCGTCTCTTTTTTTCCTTAACACCATGATCGCACTCTCTATACTCAACTAATAGGTTTCTCTCCCCTCTCCTCTCTCTGTTAATTGCGATCTCCATTTATTCAATCTCTCACTTATAGTTCCATATATCTTTCTATATTTTCTTTTTTACTCTCCAAATGTTTCACTCTGCTCATGTTCGTATGTATGTGTGTACATAGCGAAGATGTTTTTATTTACACTGGAACTATTATAATGACTCTAGAAAGATATCAAACACAGACTTTCACATTCCTGTGCAGTTGGCCAAGACTACTGTGCATAAATATTTGATTCATCAAGAAATGTGGATTTATTATATGCACTTTTTTGTAAATTTGAAGCTTTTTCATTTATTTATGTCATCACATTTGTGTGAATTCAGTTGAATTTCTAGCAACATCAAAAACTTTCCTTTTTTCTGTCACGGTAAGATCAAACATGCAACCTTATGTTAGTATGTCACAAGAGTTGGAGATACATGTAAAACAGATAAAATAGAAATAAAGCATCAACTAATAAAAGGGGGGAATCATACAAAAATAAGAACAAGAATATAATAATATAAAGGATAAATCAAAAAGCCTATTGGAGGAGAAAACTGTTTGTAATGTTACATTGTCGTGTACTTTGATATTTTGATTGAACAAAAATAGAACAAGAAACTAAATGCAAATGCAGACTCATGTAGATTGTTTTTAACAAATTTAATGTACAGGTATATTTGTTGATAACATTGTATGAAATAAGAATAGTCAATTAACTTTTTACAGAATATGTATCAATGTCATCAAAAGGGAAAAAAGAATGACAACAAATTGTATAACCTAAATTTATAAGTTGGCACCATATTTATACTTCATAGCACAAGTATCATTACTATTATTTATGAAGAAAGATAGGAAAGTGCCAACTTCGTGACTGGTAGTGTGAATTTAATTTCAATTTATAAGATTTCAATGCAGGATACAAATTTAGATTTAAGTGACTTTTCCTTCAGGGGACATGAAAATCACATTTAAATTAATCTCCATGACAAAATCTTCCTGCCCACAACGAGCAACGTCAAAATTAATAAATGAAACCATTAATTTTAATATTCTTTGGTCAATTTTTGCATTTCATAATACACGTGCCACCTCGTTCATGATCATAAAAGGGCCTAATTTACATTGTTGGTCGAGTGAGAATTGGGGATTTAAAGAAATATCTAACTGAATGATTAATCCCAAGCATACAGATTATTCAGTAGAACTACATGTGTACATGATGCCACCACAGGAAAACTGTATTGCTTAAAGGGATGTAGTAACATTGAATGATATTCAAATCACAATTTCTTGATTTAGCTCATTTTGTCAACATAATTATAAACTTATAGGTCAGTCTGGTATCTCTTCAAAATTACAAGTTAATTGCTTGCTTTACTTTCGAGATATCAATGATTTCATACTCAAATTTAGTAAACCATCTCGTGGTGGAAAACAAATTGCCATGTGCTTTTCAAGACACCCCACTTCCTGTCGTGTTCCCCCCGACCCTAGCGGGCTGGAGGGTTTGCTGCAAAGGGGTTGAAAATTCACTCGCGTTTGGCTGTTACACTGTTTTGTGGTAGTAGTAAATGACTTCCATTTGATCTGAAATTTTCAGTAGTTTGTTTTTACTATTAGAGCAATATAATTTTATTCATCTTGATCTAATTGCTCTTGTTTTTGAAAGCTACTATTCCCCTTTAATTAAGGTTTGTAGTCACTTCAAAGGAGAAAGACACTGATTAATGAATTGTTGAGTATACTCATTTTGACCAATCTCTAAAAAAATAATGAGGAGTGACGTCACAATATTAAGGGCCCAACTTGCTCGCATGTATTATGAAAAGCGAGAATTTGGACAGGGTTTAGATTCGTGCTGGGTATTGGGCTCAGTCTAGAACTTACTGAAGAGCACCGGTCACTTTCATCTATTGAATGTTCAAAGGTAAAATAATATTATTTTTTTTTGTATGAAAGAACATTTGAAATGTTCCAACAAGTTTCTGCAATTGCATGCAGATTTTCTGAATAGTAATCAGCATTCAATTATATCTGGCCTCTGATTTTGTTTGTGTGGAAAATATCAGCTGAATTTATTTCACAGAAAATACATTTCTGATCATGTCATCATGTCATAATAAAAGTCACAATTCTGCTACATATGAACTGGTTTCTGATGAATTTGTGTTTCCTCCTGTCCTGATATGCAACGTTTTCTATCCTTTTTTTAGTTCCTTTAGAAAAATTAATTTGAAATATCATTCTGTCCTCTGAATAAAGAAGTGTGTGGTAGGGAGATGGACATCATCAACATTTTCTACCTCAACTCCTATTACATAATATAAAGCTCTGACAAAAATTATTAGACCAAGTTCTTTTCGCTTTCTTGGACAAGAGCACCCTTTACATTTGTAATGAAAGTCAAATACTCACATGTAAGAGATAAAATTATTGACGATTGTATAGAAGTACAGTCAGTTTGTTTTTATTATGCTACCACACAAAGCAAACAAACACACACACTGAAACTCTTATGAAAAAAAGCTTGGTCTTATAATTTTTTTCCCTGAGTTATATAATAATTATGTAACGATTGCAAAAGGGTGTCAGTTCAACCACATACATGTAGGGGAAAGTACCCAGAGTTATTGTAATGCAGAATGTACTCTTTGTGGTAACTGGAGTCTACTGTATGTGCCAATTGGCGAACGAACACGCTGTCGAAATGTGCTGATTTAAAAATAAAGTAAAAGAGTCTAGTAGCAGTCTAAGAGGTTTTCATCTTTTTCATCTGCTGCTGCAAGGATATCCATCATGAGTGACACTGGTCCCTCCACATTATCTGCCTCCCTATGCTTTAATAGATCGATCCAATCACTATCAAACAACTGTACAATCAAATCAGACATTGACGATTTACTATCGCTAACATTTATCAAGGTACATGTAGGAGTGTCTGAGTGTGTTGCTGTTGAAGGTGTGTTCGTTTCAGTGATAGAGGTATTTGATTCCTGGCTCTGGACGGTTTCATTTGTTGTTTGCTCATTTTTAGGAGAACTATCTTTATTCACACTATAAACATTGTCATCGGTCCTGCCTTCTTGGCTAGTTTGAGCAGCAGATTCAAGTTTCTCAAAAAGATCATGAAGTTTCATTTTCAAGCTCTGCAGCATTTCATATGCTCTGCGAGCAACACTCACATCTTCATCACGGCTTCCTTCAAAGAGTCTTGCCAAGCATCCGGTCCTAGAGAAAAAACTGACAACCTCTTTTGTTTCCTTTCCCTCAAGAATACTTTCAATTTTTCTCCTTGATATAGAATAAGATGAACTGATTGATGATGGGGCACTTGAATGGGTATATCCTGGAACATAATGATTCAAGAGAAGATGAAAGAATTCCAATCCACACAATTTCATCTCCCAGTCAAAGTCTCTCATCGATATGGAAACCGCATCTAGGACCATTTCACCTACAGACCTACACTCACCTTTCACCTTTTTTGTTGGTTTCTTCTGGTCCTGGGCCTCAGGATCTGGTGGCAGAGAGGAGGATTTTGCATCAGATTTTCCATCGGATTCTTCAGAGACTGCCTCCCGGATCATTTCACCTACCGTCACAAACCTTTCATCCGTCATCTCGCTCTCAGGGCTTTTGGGCTCTTTGGATCCAGAGCCCGTCTCCTGAGCAGGGCATGCAGGATCTGTCTCCAGGACAGTGGAAGTACTTGCACTAACATTTCCTGCTTCTCCCGACTCCTGAGGAATCACAACCTGATTGTCCACTACCTTACTTACTTTGATGTCTTGGAGTGATGGGGATGTATCATCGCTGCCCTTAGACACGAGGAGGTCAATGCTCTCCTGCAACCATGGTGCTTGTTTGACCCAGGTCAGGAGACAACCAATGGCAGCTCTCCGTGGGAAGGCTTCGCTATCGGATTTGATAATCTCTGCTATCTTGCCAACACGCTCTACCTGCAATTAAAGTCAAAGAAATATTCACTTTGATCATTCACTAATTCTAAATAGCAAAGCCACCAAAATATGAAGGCCATTTGTGAATGATTATTTTAAAAGACGATGTTAAAATGTGAAGCAATATTTCTTACTCTTCTTATTGCTAAGTTAATGTGAGACCACAGTGAAAAATCTTAACCAGAAAGGGATTTATCTTAAAAAGCTATCAAATTCAATATTGCTACAAGAAAAAAAAAAAAAAAAATCCAAATTTATCATGACTGTCTTTTTTGTACAGTTAAGCCAAGGCTAGTTGATGTTGACTTTGGTTTCAACAGATGTGTATACATGTTAATTAGATAAGATAATCCTCTGGGGATACACTTCACAATCAAACAGATATGGCTCAGTTTCAACCAACTCAGTCCTCCAATAAAAATTTACCTGTGTAATATGACAGCTGGAGATTACATTTTATATAAGATTTTCTTCTGGGGTTCTCACTTTAAACTTCACCATTAAAAAGATGTGGCTCAGTTTCAAACCAACTCAGTCCTCCAATATAATTTTACCTTGGTTATACGACAGCTGGACATTACATCTTCCCACAATCCTTTGCAGCTGACAAGGACAGAAAGTGCTTGGAGTGAGCTTGCCCTGACATAGCTCTTACTGTCTTCTAGACTCTCCCACAGTCTCCTATGAAGGTTGTTCCTCTGCAGCCATCCCTTCACATTATCTGCATCATTGAATCAATGTAAATGGATATAAAATAAGGAGGAATTTCCTGAATTGCCACAAAATAATTATTATTACCAACATATTCATAATCAATGCATTTTTTTTTTTTTAATTCTCGAAAGTTTCATGCCACGAAAACAATATAGCAACAATTTGTGACAGTTTCTGGGTTTACACGTACATGTACATGCCCCCTTTTGGAGGGTTTCATTTCATCATTTAACAAAAGTGTGATATTCAGTCACAGATACTGTATGTTTCATAAATATTATCTTATGAAACTTGACTTGTGTGCTGTTTATTCATCCTTCAAAAAATTTTACTTAACAATACATTGAACTCCACAAATGCCTTAACCTTTTAGCACCTAACTGCCCGAGAACGCCCATCAGTTATACTCACTTACCACCCCAACCGCTTATCTGATGCACGCCACAGTCATGATAATATAAAAATTGTGATCCAATGCCCTACTGTTTCCCAATCCAATGAGATGTGTTTGCTTGTTCAGGGACATTCTGCCCCAAATGTTTTTTTTAAGTATTTCTTGTGAAAACCTTAAACCAACACAGCCACAAACGCCTTTCGTAGGGAAGTGCCTTTCCACGCAGTCTTTAAGGTCGCAGGGGTTAAATATGCCCCACAAAGGTACTGAATCCCATTAACCAAAAACAGTGATATTGAGAGAAAGAAGTTGAATACCTACCAGATGTTTCGGAGTCATAACTTCCCACGCAGGCTAGGTGAGTCCCTATTCTCCATTCTATGTGCACACATGCGTTCTCTGAGAGCATACCAACTTCCATCATTAGGCATCTCTTTGGTATTCTCTATGGACAAGGATGCTTTGTGGGTTTCCATGCATGCAACAACGATCAGGACAATCGTCAGATTTTCAAAGACCTGGGAGAAGAAACCGAAACGGAAAGTAGTGTAAGAATAAGAGTGAGAAATAAGTATAGATCCTTTCTTCTCCTGATCTTTTGAAAAAAAGAACCTGTTCATTTATACTACGAGATGATGAAAAATTATGTTAGCGTACGGGGCCTGTTGTGGTGCGTGTCTTCCTCTCACTCAGCGCTCTCTCAGACCCGTTTTACGTCTTTCGATCTCTCGTCTTCGATCGGATTCATGCACAAAATATAGTCTGGCAAGCAAACAGTAACGTGACTCTCAACACGAACTTCACTCACTACATCACAATTAATCAATCACTCGAATATCTGCTTACCATGCAGTCAACAGAAATCATATATACAATTCCGAAGATTAATCAAAGCTTTATCGGCAGAACACAAAACAGTCTCACCGCCACAGCGGTCGACACAACTGGATCAACGCATGGTCGCTTCAATATCTCCCACAATCTAACGCTCGCTCTACAGTCCTTAAAGAATCAATGTTAACATATTGTAATCATCGTTGATATGAGTAATATTCCATGGTACGTAAATGCCACATTATAACTACACAAATCCATCCAAAAAACGGATCCATGCAATATGTAATTTCATAAGATGGTATCATGAGTATAATTTTCATATCGCGCCCACCTCAAACTATAAAATGCTTTTACAAAGAAAAATAAAATAAAATTCACAACAAAGTCAGATTTTCTACATGTGCCTAATTGAGGCACTTTGGGGGCTCTCTTTCAAAGAATCAGATCTGTCATGGCCCAAGCCAATTACTCCTTTCTGACCTTATTTTTCATTCCCATGCCCTGAATTGATTGTGTTATGTTTGTTGTGGTTGTTCTTATTTCTTTTTTTTCTTTTATTTTTTTTTTTTTGTTTTTTGTTTTGTTTCTTGTTTTTGTTTTATGTTTATTGTTTTTTTTTTTTTTTTTTTTTTGTTTGGCTGGGCGTGATGTCGGTGATGTTTGTTGTTGTTGTAAAGTGATGTTTGTAGTTTATAGGATCGTAAGAAGATGTTATGCTTCTTAAAAATCACTAATCTATATTTGAATGTGTCGTCAAATCTTTATTAAAATTTATTAATGAAAATAGGTGTACTAATTTATGTTATATGTCCAACTTATTTTGCATAGGGTCTGGTGAGGTTTGTATGGAGTATTATCTTCTCTTCATTCTTGCTTTACAACTGTGTGTCCTAGTATAAAATCTTTAAATATCCTGAGAAGTACTATCCGCATTGTGGCCCGAGTGTGTCAATGGGAGATCATCAAGTTGAAGCTTATGTGAGAAATCGTTGTATTAATGTATAAAATTTGTTTATGGAAAACAGTTTTATCCAGGAAATTAAGACACAATCGACACTTCTTGAAAAGGTCACTATATAGCTACACCCAAGGGAACGCAAATAATGAGTGAATTGGGATTCGCGCAGTTCGACTCTAACGCTGCGTCAAAATGGTCCGAACGCTGGATATCTCTGCACTCCGATCGACACTTTATAAAAAACATGCCAGCCCCATCTGAACTAATGTTTTATTCATTAATAACTCACCGTCACTATCTTGCATTCCAGCACCAGTGGTTTTTTGAGTGTTAGTTTCCTCAACTTAATAGTTTATTGGATATGATATATGTTATCATTCTTGACCAATTCGATTGAAGCTTGTCCCGCTAATATCTGGTATCTCACAAAATGAGATTGTAAAGTTGGTATAATACACCCGTGACAAATAGAGGTTCTTTAGATCCTAGGAATACAGGGTCCTGTCCTCAATCTTCAATGGATCTAAACTATACCGCGAAATACAATGTTCAAAAACGATAGCAGTTGGGATCCTCATATTGAGGGCACCTAGTGTAGGAAGGGTAACGCATCTGCTATGAGAGATCATTCACGACGACATGGGCAAGAAAGTGAAAATTGAAATACTATTATAAATTAATTGCAATATTTGTGTTTTTTAAAACAACACTTTTGGATATAATTCATAAAAAGAGCCTCTGTAAAATGTCCCAACTATTCATGACCTATAAAAGATTATATATATCATGGAGTATATTGACTTGACTTTTATCATAGACTGCAAATAATACATAAGAAAACTGATAAGATGTCAGTTAGGACCGCCTGTTTGTAATATGTGGAACATCCGATCGCACCAAAACAGCACCACCAATCCTTGGACACTTTACTGAAATCAAAATAGGGAAAAGACGATACAGTGTTCGCCCTCCATCGTCAAAGCCTGGATGAGTAACGAAAATCAAACATTTCACGCCCTGGCCGTGCAACCAACATCGATATGTTAGCACTAAAGGCAATAACCGAGCTAACGCTCAAGCCTGCGCGAGAGTAGACTAAAAAAGCAGCCAAAAATTCCACCCGAACCCCGCAGTATACATTTTCACCTTGAAATTGTCATAACGCTGCACAGAATTACTAAAGATGTTAAAAATATAGCACCTAGTCTACAACAAAGCAAGGACACCAATGGGGGATGTGGTCAGTGTGAAATACAAATTAACAGGCAATCATTATTGGCTTTTTTAGCTTTCCGCATTTATGCGTAAGAGTTATCAGGATCTCCTAGACTGTAGTCAGGTGTAGGTGAGCGCAACTATAACTGAAACTAAACAAGAAATCAGTCCCACCAGAAAAAAGTCACAGTCATCTCACTCAATTTTCGGTGTGCCAACATATGTATGTGTCAATCATCCCCTTGCATTAATGGCGGGACGCGGCAAAACACGCTTCGGAATACTCGACAAACGACAAAGCCCTATTGGTACGCCTTCGCATGTTATCCCCCAAAATTATCGCTCAGCTTCATCCTTTACGCCAATGTCTTTAAATGGAGAGCATGCCGTGTATAGGTCGCTTAAAACATACATCTCATAGCTTCCCATATAGAGTATCGCCCTATGTCTTCGCAATGCATGAAAATCGAGGTCTTAAGCAATTCAACACAACAGACTTTGAACTACCATATTTTCTTTGATCGATTTGATTAGACATGTTTATTTCCAGAAAAAATAAATGGCATAAGAGTCATAGTCTGCCGATCAAACTAAAGAAGACAACAATCAAAGAGGAAAACAGAAAGAAATTGCTTTGTAAGCTTGCAGGTCAAGGCTTGATGTCTTTTCTCCTGTTTACAGCAATATGTGTTGTGAAAAATCCACTTACTACCTTATTTCCAGTTTCCACGTCATAGAAGTGGGGATTCCTTGGAATATGCACCAATTTATCATTATAATTCATAAACATGGAGTCGCTTATATTTTCATATTGCCGAAGGCGTCAAAATGAGAATTGAACTAGTGGAATTTTCACAAAACTATATGTAATACTCTTTTGTTATTCACTTCCACGTATTTTAATAGGCAGGATGGCAATCTACCTATTAGCTGCACCGGCCCTGACAAGTTTTATAACGTAATCACTAATAGAAAAATATAATAAAAATGTTACATCAAAGTCACCGTTAGGACTGCTTGTGCTAGATCAGCAAGCCATGACAACAATCTCCTTGAACAACAGGATTGATACTCGACGCTTTCAAGCTTTATTGATTGGTCGTTGTCTTTAGTATGGAGCTTTTGAAGCAAGAGCAGGGCACGCTAGATGGAATATTCATCTGCTTAAAGCACGGCAGCACAATGCAGTGTCAACAATCCTGAAGTTTTTTACAAAACAAAGTAAAGAAGAATAACGATAACAGTACCAATATAACTTTCTCATCATCTTCATTTCTCTAACTCACCCTTTATTTCAATAAAGAAGATATTATGAGCCAGAATATCAATATAAACCACCTTTACATAAAAAAGGATATCCAGTGATAAATTCCACCTAATCGTTTCAGGTATGATACTTAAGCTCATATATATATCTCAAATCACTTTGGGAGTTTTTACCTGCAAATATGTCCTGTCCAAATCCCAGCTTATTTAGGTTTCCCGGTCAATTTCATTGTTTTGTCAATCAATTGCATATTTGAGGCATTCATTTTCGGAAAAAAACGCTGATGCATCGAAACGTTGCCAGTCAAAATCGTATTCAATCATCAAAACTAACGATTGTTGTGATCGATTTCGTATTCGAGCATTCTAGTTCACATAATGAGCATATACATTCGGCAATAAATATTCAAATTCGTCTTCATTATGTCGACATTTCATTCCGTATACCCAAATTCGCACTAACTAGAATGCACAAGTAATGAAATTAAATGCCTATATCCGAATTTGAACTTTGCAACCATTACTTTGAGTGGCTAAAAACGAATTTGAGAGCATGAACACGAAATTGTTTGACGAAAGTCAGTCTGTCGCATCAAACACATGAGTTTGAATACACATTAAATGAAAACGGATGATAAATGTATGAAATTGGCCGGGAAAACCTATATTACCCCCAAAATGAAGCCACAGCAGCATATTAAAGTAAAAGTAATCTTATATGTAAACATACATTGGCTGATTTGACACTTGTTACTGGTCAGCCCAGCGACAATATAACACATCATCATCAACTATCCAATAATGTCATAATCTAGACAAGGACTCATCGTGACACCAGATGGTCCGCTATACCCTAGTCATTTATCTACAAGTAGTTAACTGCTTTCTCAGGATTTAGGTGATGCAAACATACAAACCAAATTAATTTTGTCATGATGACAGACAGGGGAGGGGGGGGGGGAATAATAATGATAATACCGGTTTCTTATAAAGCGCTTTACCTGTGAACACCAAAGCGCTTACAGTATATTATTACCCCGGTCATTGGATTCAATATGATCCTGCACTTTACAGTGCACAATCTCCACTCACATAATCTCAATTAGCCTGGGGGAAAAAACACACTTTTTTAATGAGTGTTTATCTACAAAGATGCATATTTCAACTTTAGTTTAGCCATGAAAAAATACATATTTATGCAAATTGTTTTTACATTACTGCATAACTCTACATACAGCTCTGGTTTATACTGTACCTCTTTGACCAGGTCCCCTAGAGCAGACAACGCAGTACAGATAATTGATGGCACCTGTCTTCCGCTGGCCATTTTATCTGTGAATTCCTGTAGGACATCTTGGTCCAATGACAGATCAGGTTTGAGAGGGCTCCGCTCCATGATCACACAGACTGGACCCAGTATGACAGAGAGGGAGCTTGTCATTGCGTGCACTGGATCATCTTTGGGTCTGCAGTTTTGAAGTTAAGATTGACGGGTTGAGAATAATGTACTAGTACCTGCGGGAAAATTAATCCCAGACAACAACCCCCGGCCAAAAATCTCCCCCCCCCCCTAAATCTACACCTTACCCTATTTATGGGGGTGGGGGCAGTTGTCCCGAGGGTTGATTTTCCAGGGGTATTTTTCGTCATGTAAAGAAAATTTGTTACCCAGTGACTAGAAACCAACAATATCTCATATAGAATTAATGTCATTCAAGATAACTTTTGTTTTCTCCATTAATGACAGGTTTACAAACAATGCTTTGTGTTTGTCTACATTTCTCTGAAAGAACAGACATCAAAACAAACTTTGTATTTCTGCATTATTTCACAATTTTGGAATCTCTTTCTTGATATATCAGTTAGCTACCAATTGTTAATAATAAATAATTGCCATCACCATTTATGAACAAATGAAGGGGGTGGTTGCAAAAGCAAAATGAAAATTCTACATTCCAAAATCGGCTAAATGTAGTACACCTAATACATAATGACACAGAGTGGGCTGCCCACAGCAAATCATGGCCACACCTTTTTGGGAAGCCATCTATACTACCAACCTTAAGAACTTGATCACTCGACTTTGAGGAAGGATGCTACATATCTTTACAATGCTGAAGGCGAGATGGATGGCATGTTTCATAAGACCTTTCTTAATCAGCTCATAAGGTAGAGATTCAAGATCCGACACCAGAGATAATGTGAATAGCTTGCATTTTTTGCTGTTGAAAAAAAAACATGAAAAGAAACCTTTAAAACTTTTCAAGTTTCACAGATTATCATTACATGTACATGTCATTGAAATGAGTTCTCTATTTACTTTCATTTTTAATTCCCCCTTATTCTTAATGTTATATTATTTTAGACTATGGGTGTATGTTTTTTATAGTAATTTTTGCTTTCTTGTAGAGTTCCCCTCTACAAATAAAACTTATCGCTCAACGTGGATAATACATAGTACATAAATGTCTTCTTTTTTTTTAGTGTGCTTTTGCTTTCTTGTAGAGTTCCCCTAACTTGGATTGCTATACAGGCTTTACAATTTTTTGATTATAATACATGCGGTCATATACGAAGTGCGACATTTAGCTGAAATGCCAATGAGGCGCCGCACAGTGGGCCAGAATCACCTCAAACTGCGCCAAAACTTATTTTTCTTTGAAGACCACATAATAAATTCATTTTTGGGGTCGGTCTGGGGTTTTCAGACTCGTTGAATTCGATAAGAACATTTTCAAATTCGTGTGACGTCATCTAAGTACTGTTTTCTGATTGGTCAAGGAAAAATATTAATGGTAACGCATGAAAATTTTCATTTTGCTTTGATGAGTGTGACTAATATGTGGTTTCGAGACATAAGAAACACAATGAGAGTTTTTTTTTTCAAATTTCTATGACGTCATTTAAATCCCGTTTTATGATTGGTTAAGGCATATTTCTCCGCAAAACGTTATTTTCCTCATTAACTTTTATAAATAAGACCATGAAAGGGCTTCTACAGACCACTGGGTACAATTGGAGCATTTTTAAATGATTTGACGTCATTGAACTACCTTTTTTTTTTTTCTCATTGGATGAGGCATGGATGGATTATACTTGATAGGTTATTTTAATTCAGTATAAGTTAATAAGGACCAAACTACACCGTTTCGTTAGTTTCATTGAGGTCGTGAAAAATTTGTTTTTATTGGACCAGTACGGCTATTATACACATACCTAGGCAAATAGAAATTGTAGTACAATAGGTTTTTTTTCCTACTTGATAATGATGGAAATTAGTAGTAATTAAAGCGGTATATTTGCAATATCATTCTCCAATAATAAGCGTAGCCTGGTGAATATCATATAGAAGGGGTTAAACAGTAGAAAGGAATACGCTTTGATAGCAAAATTTGGCGATAAAAGAGGCAAACATACTGGTGAAAAATCGGCTCTCGCTCAAAAAGTGGCAGAAGGTGGCAGCCCAATTTGGTATCACTGTACAGTCTGTGTCAAATAAAATGGTACAAGTGGAAAACATTTTTTTATAGTATGAAGATTAATCACAGCCTGCTATTGTTTGGTATTTTCATAAAGCAGGAAGATTGGACTTTCATCTGCAATTTTTTTCATCACATTTTGGGTTGTAATTTTTGAAATATGATTAGTTTTCTACAATCAAGAAAAATCCATTTTTCGCACGCGGTCCCATGCCTTTGTGTATAGGTTTCGCATAATGGCCATAAAGTGCTCAATTTCGATTTGTTCCTCGTCGCACAAAATTTAGCATAACTTTTGTTTTATGTAAGCAAATTATACGGAACAAAGCGCATCAGCAAGGACAATCTTTGGGCTTTATTTTGGTACCACATACACACATTATTTGAAAATATTTCACACCTAAATAATTTTTTCCCGACTGTACCATTTTTTTTGACACAGACTGTAGAGTAGAAACTATAATTAAGGGGCTCAGGGTATTTTTAACGCAGCAATAGGCAGCAATAGTGACCATTTAAGCTTATGAAAGAAAAGTTCGTAATTTTCCATATCCCCCCCCCCCTTTTTCTTCAAAACTAACCTCAGAATTTAATGAGGGTTTGCCTTTAAACTCTACAATCAGTAAAAGTATCTATTCTGAGACAGGTGAATGCAATTTAAAGTAAATCACAGAATTCGTTCAGTGAAAATATTATCAAATTTGTAGTTTACACATACTATACCCTTAAATTGAAAATTGGGATCCTTTGAAGCGAACTGACCTACTCAAAATTATCTTTAAGAAGAAATATTGCACCTACATGATCTAGAGTTTGAAATCTCTGCTTGAAACATTACAAAACTTAAAACTGATTTGATAACCAAATGTCTGTTTTGGAGCAGTTTTGATTGTACGTGGCCCACTGCGCAGCGGCGCGGCTGCTTTTCACTAACTTGGCAGTTTTTGGCAATAAATTGAGCAAACGGGCGGACGGAAAATTGGGTCTAATTCAAAATCGGGCAAAAACGGGCAGCCAAATTTGGTATCTCTGTAAAGCTGAAACTGTAACAAAGCCATTCATAGCATTTTCCGCGCGGCAATCGACGGCAATAATGAACTTATCTCCACATGAAAAAAATTATATAATTTTCTGCCATAATTTATCGGTTTCTTCTAAAATTACTTCCGAACGGAGCAGGATTCTGCTTTTAAATTTTATGGTGAGCTAGAATATGTATTGTTAAACATGAAAATTAATTTTGAAGTGGATTGAACTTTTTTTTGTAGCTACAACCCTCAAAAGACTAAAAAGCGTCATTTACACTAGATTTCTCCCAAAATAGACAATTACCGGTACTTTCGAAGAAAAATAACCAACTAAAAAAACGTTTTCAAGATGAAATATTATATGGAGATGTTCAAGAGGTTGTTTTATTTACTGTGAACATAAAAAACCCGATTTTGTTTTGATCACCAAATCCTAGTTTTGGCGCACTTTGACTAACGCCTGGCCCACTGTGCGCCGTGCCTTTGAAAATGCATATTGGGATCTGAAGCAACACAAAGGCTTCTTTATAATACAACTTAATTTCATAATTGGTGGGCAGTTCCAAGGTAACAGAGTGACATTCAGAAGCAACATTTCAGCATTCAAACAAATTTATCATCTATACTTTAATCTTTATTTACAAAGAAATGTCAGATGTGCTCAGATGTCAGATGTGTCAGAAACCCATGTCTTTTTCTTTTGTTGAGTCACTCACGCACTGTTTTTTAATGATTATTTCAAGGACCAATTGTAAATTCAAATCCAACTGGTAATGACACATGCCACTCATACATTATACATAATGTGGTAGTCGTGATCTGTTCATAACCTACAAGTGAAAAGATATGCGCCCTTCTATCAGTCCAAATGTTGTGTCAATCACGTTTCAATATGACCATGTTCATGTAGTACCTATTTTATCGGATGTATCTTAACTCTCTCATACCAAAATACTGTTATACAGTTATATCAATGTTTTTTTTTCGCTGTGGTTTTATTTTCATGAATTTTGGGAGGCAGTCCTTAGAAAAAAAAATCCATTTCATAATTTGTGGGCAGTTCCAGGTTAACGGAGTGACATTCAGAAGCAACATTTCATCATTCAAACAAATTTATCATCCATACTTTAATCTTTATTCACAAAGAAATGTCTGATGTGCTCAGATGTCAGATGTCAGATGTGCTCGCCTAACAGGCCAACCATCAGCATGATCAGCTTTGTGTATGGAGATTTGTTGAAATTTGGTACTATATTGGCGATTTTATTTGATATAATTTGTTATGTAATGACCTTAGAGATGACCAGGATTCTACTGGACAAGATTTCGATGTATTTACTGCTACAATCTTGCTATGTAAAAATAAGATTTACCCAATTACGTGTTAAGTGTACGTGAATTACATTTCTTTTTTTGGACGTCATTCTGCCAAGACTGATCTTTTATTTCCGGCAGAGACATAGGGTACATGCAGGTAATATGGGCCCCCTAAGCTCATTTGCCTAATTTGCATAAAATTACGAAATGACACACAGCCTAATCTTTGTTATATGAATCAATAACTACTGCTCTAACAATTATCACCAATCCCCCTGTCTGCAATATTCAAATGTTGACGTCATTACCAAAGTGCCCATATTACCTGCATGTGCAGGTAATATGGGCACATGTATTTAATGTATGTTTTAAAAACTACAATGACTCCACCATGTCTGGAATTTGCTTAAAATGTTGAAATCATTAACTTTAAGATATGATTTGAAATTATAAGACCCTTCAGTAAATCCTTGGACTATATAATCTTTGAAGGTTTCACTGGTGGTAGAACGATTAGAAGTTGAAGGTTTCACGGTACACCAAGTAATCTTCTTCTGAGGGTATGAGTGGTCCTGAAAAGGACCTACCCAATCTCGACGTTTCGGTGAGCATGTTCTCACCGTCTTCAGGAGAATGAGTCAAAATTGATATCAGAGGGCTATATATACCCTTCTGATGGATCCATCGTTTCAATGAATCTTCCTCTGATTTTGTCTTTCAACTACCAAGTCAAAGCAATTGAGGAAATTCCAGAAACTGATCCCTTGCAAACCACTCGTCAACCACCAGCGTACCCACAGCTTGCCGCCTAGCAAAACAGTTGTTAATCTCAGCCAGCACCAACTGACTGATGATGAGCAACAAGTTCTCTCCCTTGGATTGAACTTTGCAATGGCTCCTAAGCAAGTCAACCGGAAAGAGATCATCCAGCGAATTGAACCTAGCCTCAGACATCTAAGCCGGTCACATGCTGATTCGGTTCGTATCCAGATCACCCAACATTGACTTCGGTTAATCCACTCGGCCTAACCTAACCAAAGCCGAGAAGTCAGGCCTTGCTGAGTCTACGTGAGGATAACTCCATCCACATCCTCAAAGCAGACAAGGGCAATGCCACTGTGGTGATGGATAAAGAAGACTATATGAGACCAAGATTCAAAACCTGCTAAACACTGGGACCTACAGGAACTTCCAAAAGATCCCACACCAGCCGTTGAACGTAGGGTGAATAGCAAACTCCTCTCACTTCAGAGAAAGGATATGCTGTCACAGACCCTATACCGCCAACTACGCTGCTCGTCAGGCATCTGTCCAATTCTCTTTGGGCAACCGAAGATTCACAAGCCAGATGCCCCTCTCAGACCTATAGTGTCCACTAGGGGTTCTCCTACGTACAAACTGGCCAAACATTTGGCGGCTATCCTGCAGCCTCTTGTCGGTCAAAGTGTACACAACGTGACGAACTCCAGGCATTTCATTGAGCAAATTTGCCAGATGACTGTTTCTAACAGTGATCTTCTCATCAGCTTTGATGTAGAATCTCTGTTCACGAATGTACCGGTAAAGGATGCTTGCGCTATCATCCTCAACAAACTGGAATCTGACAACACACTCTCTGATAGAACCGATTTGTCTCCCACAGACATCCATGAATTGCTTGTTCTGTGGCTCGATTCTACCTCGTTCAGGTGGAGAGACACCTTTTACAGGCAAACAGAAGGAGCAGCTATTGGGTCTCCCTTGTCCCCAATAGTAGCTAATCTGTTCATGGAACACTTTGAGGAAACAGCACTACAGGAAGCGACTTGCAGACCCAAGGTGTGGCTTAGATACGTGGACACACCTTCGTAGTTTGGCAACATGGAGCTGAGGAAATTAACAACTTCCTGCAGCACCTCAACTCTCAGCATGAGTCCATCAGGTTTACCATGGAATGGAAAACCAAGGGCCATCCCCTTTCTGGACACCATGATTAGAGGACGCCACAGGGATCCCTGTCCCACGAGGTTTACCGAAACCTACACACACTGACCGGTATCTAAACTACCGGTCATACCATCACCCTTCTGTCCTAAGATCAATAAAACAAAACATTGGTCAAACGGGCACATGAAGTGAGTGACCAGACCCATCTACAGGGGGAACTTGAGCATATCAGGCATGTCTTGAAATGCAACAACTACCCCACCCACAAGATCTCGACTGAGCTTCCGCCGCCGCGGGGCCCACCTGAACACCAGCCTAAGTCGAGAGATGTCCTCCATACCTGGGGGCGGCCTCTCACAAGATCCAAGGATTTTGAAAGAAGCTGACGTGAGGTTCGTCACAGCTCTCTACCAAACTTCAATCTATCCTTTTACCACAAGGAAAGCGACTCTCCAAGGACCTCCCTGGAGTCTACCGCATTCCATGCGAGTGTGTAAAGTGTATATTGGGAAACCGGCCGTTCCTTTGCCACCCGGCTTAAGGAGCACAAACCCATGGACGGCGAGACGAACGGGAGAAGTCTGCGATCATCCACCATGCCACACTTGTGAGCATAGGGTTCTATGGGATGAGAGCAAACTAATCACTCAGGTCCCTCACTGGTACCAGCGACGTGTGAGGGAAGCCTTGGAGATTCAGTCACACAACACTGTTCTCAAGATAGCGGTCTCCATGTTAGCAATATCTGGTTGACCCTCCTTGACAAACAAACCAATTAACTTGTCTGGCCACAACAAAGATACTAAACTAGCTGTTTCCAGTTAGACGGTATCGTTGTGTAGCCAACTGGTTGACACTGGCCACAACAAAAGACACCCAACTAGCGGTTCTACAGTTAGACAGTGTCGTTGTGCAGCCAACCGTGACCCCACACAATGGAGGCTCCATTGTTCTAATTTGAGCCTTTCCTTTGCTGTGCAGTCAACCGTACTTCCTCCACACACACACCATATGTGTTGTGTGCAGTCAACCGTACTTCCCTGGCAACCAGCCAATCAGAGGCTTCCACTCTGAGTTTCCGGTGCAACTTCCTGCACTTTGGATCATCAGAAGGGTATATATAGCCCTCTGATATCAATTTTGACTCATTCTCCTGAAGACGGTGAGAACATGCTCACCGAAACGTCGAGATGGGTAGGTCCTTTTCAGGACCACTCATACCCTCAAGAAAGATTACTTGTGTTACCGTGAAACCTCAACTTCTAATCCTTGGACTATATATTTCATTGTTATTGTATTTTGTATATTATTTCTTTTTTTAAATATTATTTAAATATTATTTTCATTATACAAGTCAATATAGGCCTACAATAAGTTATTTATATTAATTAAATACTTTGAATATATCCAAAAAAATCGTAGCAAAAAGATTGATGCCTCATCCCAATACTAAGTACCAGAATTACTTCCGCCATTTTGGATGTCCCATATTACCTGCACTAATGTTGCTGTGTCAGGCAAGCATTCAATGCCACATTGCACCCCTTCACTAAAACAAATTGACATGTACACGCTAGTATGATCAAAAAAAAAAAAAACTATAAGCTTACTAAATATACAAAACAATTGAGGTAACCCCCTTAAACACTCTTACACTATCACATTCTGTGAAATATCAAATTTTACATCAGGGTAAGAAAATGCCGTAAGTTTTTTGTACCTTGTTGGTTTTTAGCAATTTTCTCAGAGAAATTTCGGCATCAGATGCTCTCACGACGATATATTTACGTATACAGTTCATATGAACAACATTATGGTGCTCACACCGGTCACCGGTCACGGGTCGACGGTCACGATATGATTTGCTTAAGGTGGCCCATATTACCTGCTGGCCCATATTACCTGCATGTACCCTACATTATATTTTCTATCAATGGGTAAGCAAGCCGTATACAGCCATGTTGTTGCGTGTAACTGTCGCCTGTACATTCTTTGTAAGTGCTGTACTTCGCCGGTCTTCTCACACGTTTATAACTTAATTCATGTACATCAGTACTTTGAAACTGACAGAAAGATTTATTCCCATCATAAGTACATATCACATCCTATTTCTTATTACAACAATTGCACATGAACTTTTCAACTTGAACTATCATCATGTGGGGACATTCACCCGAACCCAGGTCCCATACACCGTTATTCTGTTTCGGATTTATATGCTCTTCATAAGTCAAATAAAACACCAGCCCGACTCTCACCATCAACATGGAAAACCATCATAGATTTAGAAATTTCTCGAAAGCCGCTCCACGTTCATAGGGGAAAACGAGCTGGAAGGAGGAAACAACCTTTTATATTACATACCCAGATGTCACATGACTTTTCACCAGCAACACGTATCTACTCATCTCAACAGACCGTTCCAGTTTTTAATACAGGAATCCAAAATCCATCAATGATATCAGTTATTACTACTTAACATAGAAGAAAAACGACATATTTAACAAACCAAACAGGAGTTAACACTTTTAACTTGCGTCAAATTTCAAAAGTAAATTTTGAATATTCATGCTTTCGATTTGCCTAAAATTCTACTGATAAATTCGAGATCAATCAATAATAAATTCGATGAACTTGAAATTATTGTTAATGATCAACAAATTGATTAAGTCGCCTTGACGGAAACATCTGTGCAAAACTATCAAAACTTCTATACCCAATATACATTTTAGATAAGAACAAATGTATTGTAATTGTTAAACATATTGCAAAAGAGTGTTTAATACATGCCGTAAAACAGTGGAAACTGCACTGAACACGGATGAATATGGCGACTATATTTAAAGTAGGAAACTATAGCTAGCTAGCTACCAATTTTTTTTAGGAAACCAATATTCGAAACCGTATCTTTCAGATTATCATTAGAATGGGAATAAAGTCTTTAACGTTCTTTTTGCTTGTAAAGTGCATCCTTCCTTAATATAGTTGAAGATTACCGCACTGCACATTACTAGCGGTTGATGTTTATAATATTTGAAAACAAATGAGAGTTATAATGAAATCAAATATTATGCTCAAGTTTCAGGAACACATTGTAGACCCCCTAAACAAAAGAAAATCAAACAAAGCAAATATGTTTAACTACAATATTTGGTAGATTACACTGAAAACCTAAACGGGTAGACCGACTAGCTTTAAAGCTAGTCGTAGTGCTGCCCAGACTGACTTGCTTTAAAGCTAGTCGGTCACGACGGACTAGCTTTCCTTTAACACAACCCGGTTATTACGGACTAGCTTTAAAACTCATCCGTCTGTACGGACTAGCTTGAAAGCTAGTCCGTCAAGTTAGTCGGTCAAGACGGACTAGTATTAATGCTCGTCGGTCACGACGGACTAGCTTTCCAGAAAGCTAGTCGGTCATGACAGACTAGCTTTAAACCTAGTCGGTCACGACAGACTAATTTTAATGCTCGTCCGTCGTGACCGACTAGTTTGACGGACTTGCATAAAAGTTAGTCGTAGTGATGCCCAGACTGACGAGCTTTTGAGCAGGATTAGCTTTACAGCTAGTCGGTAATTGTGTAAAAGGTAGTCCGTCGCGCTTTTCTGCCGCGATGTTCTTGCTGCTGTCTTGACAGACTGACATGACAGACAAGCTTAACATGGCTTCACCAGCTTGTCAGAGACGTCAAATCTGAAATGTTAGAAAACATTTTAAAGGTACGATTAAAAAACATCATTTTGTCACAAGAATTCGAGCAAAAAACATTTTATTATGATGATATAAATCAGAAGACAGGAATTAATACAGGAGGCAAAATTAGTTAACATTATGGC
The DNA here is from genome assembly GCA_940671915.1 of Paracentrotus lividus. Classification (NCBI taxonomy): domain Eukaryota; kingdom Metazoa; phylum Echinodermata; class Echinoidea; order Camarodonta; family Echinidae; genus Paracentrotus; species Paracentrotus lividus. Next base: position 84,817 of record CALNVZ010001060.1, read on the forward strand.
AATTATCAAATAATGAGGCAAGGGGCCCAGGGGTCGCCGCCATGGCTTGCATCATCAGTACCTTTTGTTGTAGGCCTACCTGGTTTTGCATTTTCGGCCTATACACTTATCCTTAAAAGCCACTTCAGAATCCCAAAGTCGTACCTTTTAAATCCAATATTCTTTTCTTTCAGATACAAGTTATCTAAAAGAAAAGTGGCGCCTATATTTATTATAAAAATTAAATTTCGATTTTCATAATTTAATGTGATTTTTATTATCGTTGTAAATACATGTTGTTTTTTACACACAACTTATAAATTCATTTGGCAAGACTTAATTTTTCGCGTTGGCGATTATGGCATTAATTTATGTGAAAAAAAAAAACAACGCTATCTGTGAACTGAAACATGAGGAATTAAAAATGAGTACTCACACAGTCATGCCACTCGAAGGAGATCGCCATTATAATCAAAATCTTAAGCTTTACGGGGTATATCGTGTCTGCGCGTCTTTACAGTTTGCTCATTAAATGGAATTCACATACAAATAATGCAACTAATAGTGATGTCCTTTTCGCAATGCGCATGTTATTCAATCCATATTATTGTACCACCTTCTATCCACTGCTGTTGCTAAGCCGGGCATTCACCAGTCCACCAATCTAAAAGAATAGATGGTTCATGGGTTCTATAGTAACGAAGTATTCAATTAGCCTGTATTTAAAGAATGGAACAATATTTCTAACCTACTCGTGAATGGCATACTGTCATGATTGATGTTATGTCGGCAATCGTAAGCTCTCAGATTGTCAAGCCAAAACAACCTTTGTTTGAGAATGTTGATTGTATTGCTAAGCCGGGCATTCACCACCAATCTGTAAGAAAATACCGGGTTCTTGAGTTCTACAGTGTGTTCCCAAAAAAAAGGTAATCGAAGTTCAAAGGTCAGTCATTTGATTTATTTTTGTGATTTGTTTACTAAAATACTAGATAACTCATCAGCTTTAATTTGAGACATTTCTTACGTCCAAACTGTAATGCGTCACAGAGTTAGGGTCATTTGAAGGTGATAGGTACAAAACCCATTTTTTCCAAGTTTTTTGTTTTTAGGATATGAAACCAACTTTGTATAAAATTTTGGATTCATACTTTTGGGGGTTTCGTCACACAAAGTTTCAATGTAATCTCGTTTGTCAAAGGACCTTTCTCACTGGCAATGACATGGGTTCTCGATTATGCATGAGTCTCTGAAATCTCGGAGAGGTGGCAGCGACGTCTCCTGATTCTGCAGCAGGTCGCGAGAAAAATCAAAGAAATGTCAGACATGTCAAATCTTTTAGTAGACTTATTTAATACGCAAGCAAGTTTCTGTGACGTCTTTGCGGGGTTGCCGCGACATCCCTTAAGTATCCATGACGTCGCAGAGACGTTGTCGGAACTTGCTAACGATTAAAATAAATCGAACGGGCTAATAATTTTTACTTGCTGGCGTCTTAAAGAAGTCTACTAAAAGATTGAACATGTTTGACTTTTGTTCCATTTTCCCTTGACGCCCTGAAGTCTCAGGAGACGTCACCACGACGTCTCCACGACTCAAGAGACTCTTAATTGCGAACCCATCTCATTGCCATTGAGATAGATCCTTTGACAAATGAGATTGCATTTCATTGAAACTTTGTGTGACAAAACCCCCCAAAACTATGAATCCAAAATTTTATACAAATTTTGTTTCATACCCCCAAAACGAAAAACTTGGAAAAAATGGGTTTTGTACCTATCACCTTCAAACGACTCTAACTCTGTGACCCATTGCAGTTTGGACGCAAGACATGTCTCAAATTAAAGCTGATGAGTTACTTAGTATTTTAGTAAACTAATCACAAAAATAAACCATATACTTTTGAAATGACTGACCTTTGAACTTCGATTACCTTTTTTTAGGAACACACTGTATAGTAACAAGGTATTCAATTAGCCTGTAATTGAAAATTGGTGAACAATATTTGGAATCTACCGGTACTCGTGAATTGCATACTTGTCATAATAGATGTTATGTCTCGTAAGCTTTCAGATTGTCAAGCCAAAACAACCTTTGTTTCAGAATGTATGAACTTGATTATGTTCGGAAACAGAATAAATAGGGAAGGTACATTGAAACAACATTGCAACTATTTATATCAAAAGCTAGTCAGTCATTTTAATGGGTAAACTGTCCTACCTACCTACTTTCTTTTTTACCTAGTCGGTGACTTTGAGGGACCAGCATCAAGCTTGACGGATGAGCTTTAAAAGCTGTAGAAACAAGTTCTTGTCTCATCTGCTGCGAATCAGACCATTAAACTTAACCCGGATGTAATACAATAAATTCCTTAAATCAATTGTTTACACTTGTTTTGTAAAACTCATAAGATTCAATAAAAGTACCTGTTATTAAATTGTTATACAGATTTTCTTGGAGATCAACTTCCTTCCTTTAAAAAAAAAAAAAATTATTAGTGAACTTTCTTTATCTGTCAACAAGTCTTCTACCGAGTTTCCTGATATATATAAATGCAGCAAATTACAATTGTAAACAAGTATTACAGTCTCAGACCAATGCCGACAAGCAAAGGTATTCTTAGATGATTTCCTCGGGCTTGAATAGACAGACCAGCATTACATTCTATGGTCTATTCTATTCAACCTGCAAATTAGTTACTGCTTAACCAAATTTTGAGGAGTATGATGCTGCCATAAGAAATGACTTCGTCTTGTATTGCTTTCATGTTATGGCTACTCCTCATCGGATCAGCATTTGGGCTCTCTGAAAATCGTAAGTACAGAAAATTATATATCTGGGGGAAAACCAAAATCGAGGGCCATAAAATTATCTTTTGGGGGGGAACAAATCTAAAGGTCGAGCATAATAACTAATTATTCCCTCATGAACAAGGACAAATATACATGTTTATAACAGCAAAGAAATATTTATAATATAGAATGAATAAAAATGTATGTTTGCTTCAAACGCTGACCTAATGCGGCGGTCACAACTCGTCGTAGGCTACGGGGCACGTACCATCAACGTAGCCTGCGTTGCATGCAGGCCAATTTCTGCGACTTCCTACGGGTTTAAAATTGTTGCAGGACAGGTACTTCGTCGTGCCTGCTAAGTACGTCGTTTGTACCTGCACGTACGTTCGTCTTGCAATTTCTCTGCAAATGTGATGACGTCACTTGCAGGAAAAACGTACGGAGAAGGTGCAGGCACTGTGCAATCGTCGTGCGTGCAAGGTGCGTGCTCGTACAACGATTGCAAGATGATTGTACGTGGCAGGAAAAATTTTCTTTTGTTTTTAATATGAATATTATGACGTATACTCGGGGTCATGTAGGTCACTCTCATGGAAGATTAAATTGCATTTAAAAAAGATACCACTGCAGGGTCTGAGCTCCCACCCCCTGACTGTCTTTGGTTGGGCTGAATACTATGAACCCCATGTGTTTGAGGGGCATGGGTATTATTGAGCCCCTTCCCTCCTTGTCCCTCCCAATTCGTTTTGAAACATCCCGGATACATTTCAAATCTCTCAAATAACATCCTTTAATATATAATAGCCCACTCTGCGCTTTGCAAATTTTAAAGTTCAGTTTAGTTTTTGTAGGAATCAAAGGGTCACTGCTATCTGGATTGGGTCAGCCTTTGAACACCCCCGTTGTTTGTGGGGTGGGTCTTCATTATCATTGAGCCTTACAAAGGGCATCTTCCTATCGGTTTGGACTCAAGCCATTTAACCCCCTCTCCTTTGTAGGAGGCTGCGATATTACTGAGCCCCTTTTCCTGCTTACCGAATATGTTGCTATAAATAACTCTTCAGGTCTATCCTCAAGATCACGACTTTTATTTCAGCTCGCCTGCGTGCTCGATGCCTTTAAGTCAATTATTTTTTTTATATAGGAACCAGAGGGTTCCTTACTTTATCTTGTTGGGGCTCAGCTATATTTCGGGGGCAGGGACTTCATATCCTTGAGCTTCTCTGCTCCCATTTGTTATCAAGTTATAAAAGGAATATATTTATATAAAAATTATTTGCTCCGCTCTAGCGAGCTCGCAACGATTTAATGTCTAAACAGCCCAACTATCTCGTATTTTGGCGTTAGCAATAGTCCGGTGCGGATCAAGGGGGCCCAGTGAAATTGTTTGCTTTCTATTTCATACCCCATCACAAGAAAGGAGGATTCCATGGGGATTCGAATCAAAGACCACCTGATAGTTAGACTGGTACTCTACCGACTGAGCTATGGCGATACCTATGTTGGTGTTCAGCCTAGAAATCCAGATGGAATCCCACCTCCTTTGCTCATTTTGAGGAGCGGGCATGCGCACAAGATGATACAATTATTTTAAACCAAGTTCTTGTCTTTTTTTTCGAGTTAACATGCAAAACCGGGCGGATCAAGGATAAAGAAAATACTTGGGCTCATCCCAAAAATTTGGAAAATTAGGGGACGCAGCCGAAAAATTTCAAATCTAACATGTACAGTCAATGAGTGGTTTTAAAATTATAGGGGGTGCGCGTCCCCTGTGCCCCCGCCTGGATCTGCCACTGGCGGCGTAGCATCTTAATGAAAGAAATAGTGTCCACGTCCCTGTTATTTTTATGTGAAATTTCAAGCAGGCGATGAGTGTAGGGCGGCAAATACCATTTGTAACAAAACAAAACCTGCGATTTTAGTAAACATTATTTGTAAAAATACTCCGGTTCAAAACTTTTATTTATTTTTGAATTATCCATGCATTTAGAGTGACCAGACGTTGATATTTAAGAGTATTTTTTAAAAACATTATCAATATGTTTTGCGCCATCTGTTGTCAGAAGTCAAAGTCTTACATCTGTAAAGATAAATTGGGTATATTTTTTACCTTAAAAGGTTGGAATAGCATCTAATGGTATTGACAATTGTTCTTTCGATTTATTCCAATGTTTAATACCATTTCAACCTAATTGTTTTGACGCCTAACTTGAAATAAATATAAAAACGCCACATTTTTCTCAATTTTTATACTTACGCCCTTCATTTTCACAGTTCTTTTGTCATTTGGGACCCCTAAACCTGTGAAGAAAGTAAATTTTGATGATGCAAATATTATTCCGTATGAATTTCTTTTTGAATTCTGGACAACTTAACAGTGAAATTGGGGGGAATAATTTTGAATTAGGGAGAAGACACAAATACATATATTGGGCCAAATGGCGCCCCAAAAGGGCCCAATAAGAATGATGGAGGGGATTGGGAAATTTGAACCCCACATTTTTGGATGAGTGGGACCCTCTAGAGCCAAATCCACCCAAATATCACTTTGGGCAGTTTAGTCCTACGGAATGACATAACAAACCCCACTTTACATGCATGCAGAAAATTCACATTATTACAACACATATTTGAGGCCTGAGGCATAATATTAATTTCAATTCCCCCCGCCCCATGCAAAATTGGCCTAATATTTTTGTTCTCATTCTCTTTCCTTCAAATTCGACAAAGGACTATTTGTTATTTTGTTGCAAGTTACATAATCATAGTGGCAACCATAATTCAATGAAGTCTGAAACTTGCCTGCGACGCAAGATGAAGGCACTTGTGACGCGCGTTGAAGCAAGACGACTGGTCTTTGCGTCTGTCTTGCCCACTTCGTACGTGCACTGCACATTGCCTGTGCAATGATTGTGCATCAAACGTGCGTTATTTCAACATCAAAACCCCCACCAGAATCGCACGATTGAACTTCAAGCACTTGCCATGCAGGCACGTTGGAGGTGCGTGCGATGTGCCTGCATCGTGCAATGCAGTCGATCGTAGAATCCAATCGCAATTATTGGACATGTCGAATAATCTTCAAAGAGTTGTACCATCGACGTGCTGTCTGAAAAATCGTGCAAACGCTGTACGAATTTTCTACGGAATCCGTCGTAGGGAGTTGCACGTCGATGGTACGGCGAGTTGTGACCGCCGCATAAGACCTATTTTTTTTTTCATAAGGATACGGATTTATTTTTTGCCGAGGACACTACATTTTGTTTTGATTGGGTCATCTCTCATCGTAGACAGTTTATCATTTTTTTATTTTATTTTTTTTTTTACAGAGGGAACCGTCAGACTACGAGGAGGTGCAGCAAATTCAGGCCGTGTATTATGCATTTATGACTTTTTTTTGTTAACAAGTAGAATATATTGAAACCAAAATGTTAATCTTGAATATTGGGTTTTCATCATTCAATGTATACACTTATTGTTAACCCTCTTTCGATCAATATCATCATCTTTAGTTTTTATTATCATCACTGTTTATGTCAATTGTTTAAACTTCTATCATTTCATTAGAATTGCCATGTTGTATTAAGCCACCGCTACTATTTCAATCGCCATTATTCAACTATTATCATTCCATCTGCTACTACTATCACAACGACGATGACGATTCACTACTACTCCAATTACATGTACTACTTCTACTACTACAACAACAACAACTACTACTACTACTACTACTACTACTACTACTACTACTACTACTACTTCTACTACTACTACTACTACTACTACTACTACTACTACTACTACTACTACTACTACTACCACTACTGTTTCTACCACCACTAATACAATTAACACTACTGCTGCTGCTACAACTACCGCTGCTGCTGCTACTACTACTACTATTTCAATAATAATAATAATGATAATGACAGTGATTACAATAATACTTCTGCTAATAACAATAGAACTATAGAACCTCATAATATCTTCCAGTATAACAAATTATTCAAGTTGAAACGAAGCAATCGGCCGAGGTACCAATACCAGTCGGCATTGCCCTTTATAACGGCAGTTGTGCTGGTACTGAGACAAACATTTGGGATTGCCCCGGTTTGACATGGACTGAAGGGAGCTGTTTACACTCAGACCCAGGCTGTTGTAATCTGCGCACGTAAGAGTTAATCTACCGAGTGAGTCAAACAAAACTTTACACCTAGAAAAATGTCAGTAGAAAGAAAACCAATTCATCAACCCCAAATTATTTTACATATTATGAAAAAATAACTCCTCCCACATCTTCTGGTACCATTTTTGTGTGATATATCTTAACACTTGGATGAACACGATGCATTGTTTGCTAACATGCAAATTTCGAATTGTGAATGGGTGTGGATGAAATTGTAACAACAAAATTTGAGCCAAATAACTTGACGAGGGTGTTGGTACAGTTATCGATTAGATTCTGTGTAAAAATTAGAGTGATTCATCAAGTAATCCAGGAATGAGTACACATCAAAAAGTAAACTGTAACTGACAGACCTAAAAAGGCCTCTTAATACTTTTAAAAAGTGATTATTTTTGTCTTTGACGTGTGCTCACTCATGCTTGACTCTACATATCTATCTCATTTTCACACAAAATGTAGTCGATATGTGTAACAACGCCCCTGCCAAGTTGTTTGGCGCAAGACATTTTCGTTAAAAAGTTATGCTATATTAATTAGGATGGAGTTGATTTTTTGATAGCTTTTGTTGTTTTGATTTTACTCCCACTTTTGCACAATTCGAAATTGACATGTTAGCAAACAAAGCGCCGTGTTCATCCAAGCGTAAAGATATAACAAACAAAATTGGTACCAAAAGATGGGGGAGGAGTTACTTTTTCAGAATATTTATATGAATGTGGGGTTTATAAAATGGTTTTAATTCTATTGACAGTTCTCTAGGTGTAAAGTTTTTTTTCTGATTCACTTGGGTATATCTGTATTCCATTTCTTATTTTACTATTTCCGTAGTCACTGAGAATTGTAGTTACATAGTTATGCTCCACCTAAAACTGGATTTTCAAGCTCTCAGTAGACCAATTAAAACAGCTAGAAGTCCACAGGAGTTATGATGTGTCTGGTTAAGGTTTGCAGGAATGATACAAACAATAGGGATGATAAGCCCCTATGCAGTTTGTATTCGGCCTACAGTCATGTTTTCGAATAAAGAGTGATATGATATTATTGAATGTGTTTTCGCGATTTCTTTCATTTTGAACAACAACACACACACACACACACACACACACACACACACACACACAAAAAGAAAAAAAGAGAGATAGACAGAAAACTGATTTATTGTTTCCCTCGCCCACTCATTGCAATGACTCCTTCGATGTCGTTGACGAACTTGTGGACAGAAGAAGCACACTTTCACCTCCATCCCTTGTCAGTTGATGTAGTCTTTGTAGGGAATGCAAAGTATATCAATTACAGGCTTGTCAGTTTGAAAGCCTGGGTTCTTCTTACAGTCTTCTTCTGACGTGTTTATGATTAACTGTGATTAAAGAAAATGATGAAAGATTATAGAGACGACAAAAAATTATAAATAATGTATTATACAATTTAGAAAAGAAAACGGTATGAATGACCGTAATGAAAGTTTGTTCGGGTCATACGCCATTTTTTAAGAGCAGTCTGTAATATGGCGCTTGAAATGGCACCAAGTAGAATCTTAGCTTCAACAGAAATTGTGAGGTTTGTAAAACTCCCCTGTTGACGTCCTGTCTTTTTCTCCTCGAACTGTTTCTATTCTTTAGTTCCATAGTACGATGGTTGCCACAAGGATGAATCAACATCTAAAATCCCAAAACTCTACATGCATGACATGGTATTTTCAGTCTTTGTAGGTAACGCAATCATGCGTTCGCAGGTTCATCTTCTGAGGGTGGAAGTAAGAATTACTGTGCGAACGATATGTCGGAGTTTGGAACACAAGTTGACAATTCGTTCTGTGAAAAGTGTGTATTAACGACCCCAGTCAGCTATGCGGTGGAGCTGGTTGATACAGGGCGGTTTACTCTAGTAAGAAACATACTGTCGTTGCATTTTGTTTTCCCTTTTCCCCATTTGTTTATCTATCTATTTATTTATTTGTGCGGGATGCACGTAACGGCTAGAATGTAACTATTATTTGATGAATTCTAATCTATCGGTTAGGGATTTTTTTTATTTTTTTATTATAGATATTATAATATTCTTGTATCTTTAATGACATGGAAGCTATTTTACTTTGAACCTAATTGCCTGTTCTATTTATTGATGTCGTTAATATTAATTTACTATAAATATTTGCACTAAGGACATACATTAGAGTGTTATTCATGTACCAGCAATTACATCAATGAAACAGCATCCTGCAATTTAAAAACCACTATTTCTATAATAAATTATTACTATTACTTTAAAATTTGCAGCTCGTCTTGGATCAGAAAGTTTCTTTCTCACAAGCAATAGCGGTTCATTGACGTCTCCAAACCACCCTGGAGATTATGATCCCAACGACTTCCAGGACTGGACAGCAACACTTGAATCCACGGAGCGAGTTCAATTCACATTTCCCGTCTTCAACTTTAATTTTGGTGACGTCATCACTATCTCTGCTGGGGGTATGAATAAGACATTTACCTCAAGACGAACGTGGATATCCGATCCGATCTCGTCGTTTGCGGTTCGGTTTGAGAGCGGGTCTTTATCCGGAGAGGGGGTCATTCTAAACTACGATCGTAAGTTAAATAAATTGTGTTTTCATAATTATACTGATTATAAACAATGTAAATTAGTATGGAAATATTATCACATTAAAAAAAAAAAAAACGAGGAAAGAAAATCGGGGCACCAACGGGATTCGAGCCAGACACCTCCTGATTACTAGTCAGGCGCTCTACCAGCTCAGGTAAAGTAAACTCACGCTTGGTCCGTCCATGAAACCCGTTAACTCTTCAATGCCCGAGTAGTCTAAAGCTATTGAAACCTGGCATAAACCCGAAGTATCAAAAATGGATAAAGAGGAAGGTAAAATGAATAAACAGGAGATGAGATGAGAAAAATAAGAAATATAATCATACCCAAACAAGAACGTAGACAGAAAAAAGGAAGCCAAAAGGAGTGATGGCTAAGGCACCTTTTTATCCTGAACACCCCCCCCTGAAAAAAAAAATAACCAAGTTCTTAATATAACCCTTTTACAGTAATGACCCCACAACCAACACTTTCTTGGGCATCTTCTACTTATACGCCGTCAAATGCTGCAACGTCATCATCCATCTTTTCATCATCTGATGCTGTTACGTCTCTCAAAACGACGGCTGAGAACGTGTCACATCTTCCGGTGCCAACTGAAAAATTAGGTGTCAATCTTCTCGGTATTAAAAGGGGTTTTACGTGTTGGTGGTAATAGCGGTAAATTGAACAAAACATAAATAAAATTGCATTTAGGAAAGCAAAACACTCTAAATATTTGGTTACCTTTCAATGATGGGGCATTTTTCCTCCTTATCCAAAGTTAAGGAATGTTCTGTGACTAACAGTCTGAGAGTAAAACAAAATAATTTATTTACTGATTGTGGCAAAAGAGAATTTTTTTAATTGAGTCACACGGGCAATTATATCAATTTTTACATTAGCTATGTATATGAAAAACCAGGAGATTCTTTTATTTTACGATGGTTTACATCTATTAAGTTTTGGTGTTCGAGGGTTGGATGTTGGTCTGTAAAAAGATTTGTATGCGTGTTGTCAATTACAATATTAAAGCGTTGTCATATAGTTGTTACCATTATTATAGCATAGTGAGTTACGTTTTGAGTTCATAACTTCTTTTTTGAGGAGATTTGTCCCTTTTCATTCCAGAGATCAGTAAATATTCAGACAGGGGCACTTTTTTTTTAAACAAAGGGGTGACAAAATAATGAACTAAGGCCCCTAAAAATAAAATTTTAAGAGGTGGGGATTATCAGTGAATACAATTACATGTATTAAGGAGGAGTTAAATTTCTCCGGAAAACTGTTTACATGTTTCCTTTATCCTTGTGGCAAATTAAAAATAGTAATAAGGAACCATCACAAAGGCTAATGAAAGAAACATCACGCACAGAATAATACAAGCTGTTACGCCGTTGCTATTGAGGATGCGTGGCAAAATCAGAGGTCGTGAATATCCAGTAAAATATAATAGAAGTGTGAAAAAAAATTATGTATTCATACACTTAAATAGCATAGGAGGAAGAGAGTGAGAGGGTGAGGAAGACACAGAGTAAGAGTAAAAGTGAAAGGAGAACAACAGGGAAGGACAGAGGGAGAAAGAGAGAGATCAGGATGGAGAAGAATGGAAAAGTATAATACAAATTTATATATATATATGAAGAGCTTGATTCCAAAAGGCGCTAAATCCACTTTTGACCAAAATGGATTTTATAGGTTAATTAAGTGCATCTTAGGCATGGGAATCAAATGCAGTATATTGGATAAAAAAATATTTTTTGGAAGTTTGAAAAAAATTGGTCACAAATATGAGTTTTATTCCAAAAGGAGCTAAATCCAAAACGGTTTTTTTTCCAAAAGGCGCTAAATCCACTATGGTCATTTAGGATTTGTTTATTTAACCACTTTACCTAACAAAATACAATTAGATCTTTTAGCACATGTTGTGGCTACCAGCCTCCATCATCCGTGCAAAATTTTTAGATTATTAGAATAGTTTTCTTAATTTTATGAATATTTTTGGATTTAGCTCCTTTTGGAATAAAACATCGAAAATCCCGGTCTTGAAAAAGATAAGATATTAAAAAAAAAAAAAATAAAAAAAAAAATATTTTCAAAATTTAAACATCAGAAAAATTGTATCTATACTCTGGTAGCAATATTCATGTGTTTCGTTTTGAATTTCATTTATTTATAGGCTTTAAATCTACAAAAATTGGCATCTGACGGAGGTTTTATTCCAAAAGGCGCTAAATCCATGGGAATTGAAATTATAAAAATTTCTTAAAAATTGAAATTGATAGCTAGATTTTTAAAAACGTGATTTAATTATTCGAATACGATAGCTTTATCATATATATCAAAATAAACTTACAATGGATAAGATAAAATGGTAAATTAAAAAACCTTGATTTACTCTAAAACACTAAAAGTGGATTTAGCGCCTTTTGGAATCAAACTCTTCATATATAAAAGTAAACTAAAACGCATAAATGTAAATTCGAAAATATTGGTTTCAATGGAGAAATTCCCAATCATCACCTTCACTTCAAATAATATAATAATTATGTATACGTATTGCTTTGAATATGTACATGTATACATGACATGTTGCATTTCACTGCATGCAGTACATTCAAACAAGGTAAAGTATGTGGTACAGTGTTATATAAAGGTTTCAATACAAGAACATTATGCAGAATAGAACAGAAAAAAAAAATTATAATAATAAAAAATAGGGTAGATGTAGGGAATACCGGCCACTTAAGCTCATTTGCTTAATTAGCACATGAAAACAATAAAATCACCACAAAAAAAAAAAAAAAAAAGATTCTCATTGCTTAGCGACATAATTTAACTTTGTTTTCAAACAAAAATTGAGGTAATCAAAAATTTGGTGAGGCAGTTGTATGCAAATAATGACGTCATCGTAAATTGTCCGGTATTCCCTACAGTGTAGGAAATACCGGACAGTATGTTTTTACCCTCTTTTTTTTTGGTATAAAGATCTGTCTGGAAGCACTGATTTGAATGTAAACCATCAACTTAACATGTTTGTATTGATTCTGTATAACATTATTCATTTTTAGAAGATTATATGCATTTTACTACAAAATTTCAAAACACTCAGAATAATTTCATATCTCATTTAGATCATGACATATCACAATAATAATAAAAAGAAATAGACATTTCAAAATTGTCAAACAATTTAATAAATAAATATAATACATTATATATGCAACTTACTATTTGATCTACATGCTTAGCAACTCAAACCGGAAGTAAAACAAACAACCGTCCATGTGGTGTCCGGTATTCCCTACACAAAAAAATGACTGAGTAGCACTTTTCAACCCACTACCACCCCAATACACAGGCTTTGTACAGTGCATACACTCCATACACGTTTTGCCCACCCTCTATACATGTCCATAACGCATGAAATAGAGGTCATGCCCCAATTCTATTTTTATACCATCACATTCTCTAAAATGTCAATTTTTACATCAGGCCATTTTTCAGGCTGCAAATTTTCCTACCCTGACAGATTGTGGTAGTTTTCTCGGAGATTTCTCATTTGTTGTTGTCGAATACAGCATTCAACCTTCCCAGACAGACCACCTGACCAATAGATGCCGGTATTTCAACTCAGTTGATCTTATGTTGGCAGCTAGGTCTGGACATGTGGTGACCGTCCGGTATTCCCTACTGTCTGGTATTCCCTACGGGTACCCTATATAAATGCAGGAAATAGCATGTATCTGAAGTTCAGCTTGTCTTGGAAGTTTCAGCAATAACAAATAGCAAATATTCCCCCAGCTAAAGAAAGGTACAACTCAATTCAATACTCTGAGAAAGTCTTAAATCGTCCGATAGCACGTTCAACGTGATCCTTGCTGGTTCAATGCGACGTGTCTTGACTGTGGCGTGTGTGTTGAGTTGCTTCCAATGTACAAATGGTGGTATGTTTTAGCGTTGCTCCCCATTTTTGCTCGGAGGTCTCTTATAAGAAAACAACGATCAGCCATGACGTCATCTCCATGTTCAATGTGGTTCAAGCAACCAGATTCTTGTGTGATCTTTTAATCTGATACATTACCTCCAAAGCTGAGAGAGAAAAATGAAGGTACCCCTTGGAAATGTTACAACTAAGAGCTTGGGAGCATGGTGATGTTTACAAGATGAACAAGTTATTCTTTGAGAACAAGGCGTTGATGGGGTTATATATTTCAGTACACTCTATAATTGTTCTTCTATAATCTATCTTCTCTTCGGAAGACTTGCCCTAACTTGTTCCTTTGTTGGCCATTTGATAAGAAGTGGTCGCAGTTTAAGGTCCAGAAAATTGCAAAATGTTCCAATTCCAAATGTATCTGCCAGTCCACGATTTGTAAAACCACGTCGAAGACGGAAAAGTGTCATAATGAATTTTTCATACGCAGTCAATATCCTTGAACGATGTTCCTGAAAAATAAGGCCATTAAAATAAAAAGAATTATTAGACAGGCATTATAAAATCACTGGAAGGGCATCTATATAATCTTTTAAATATTTGTCTCTCTCATCATGATCTTTATTCCTTACATGAATTCATTTGATTTTCAAATTTACTAAATTATTAAAATAGTCATTCAAATTAGTTATTACTATTATTATTATTCTATTCGGCAGAAAGATGACATACAATATTAATAAAATTGATTCCATATAAAAACATATTATTAAAGAACAAAAAAATATTAAGACACTGTTTTTTATCTGGCTGGACTGCCAGGCCTTGGGCAAAGTTAACTAAATAACTACAGTCTGCGGACCGCTCTAACCTATTATCTAACCAGGTGAATTCAGTGTTGCAATGTGACATTAACAATTATAACATAACATTCATAACTTTAAAAATCATTAAAAAAAAAAACAATCAGTTTAAAATGGTACAAATTGTGTTTAAAAAGGCGTTCAAGCAGTTGTTGAGTCTCTTTCAAGTAGACATAACCACACCATATTGGAAAGGTGTCTTAATTCCAAACATAAAAATATGAGACATAATGTACTATAAGCTAATATATAAGTAAATTGCAATTAAATATGTGAAACAATAAAAAAATACCCTGCAATGACAATAATATTGCAAAGCTCTAATTAAAGAAATGTTGGCATTCAATTGGCAAAATAAACCATTTAGTCCAATATCTAAAATAAACTCCCTCTAAAAGGTGAGATTGTTATTCAAAAATGATTTTCATGTACAGATTCAAGTACAGAATTATAGAACATGAAGTGAAAATACCTCAGATCTAGCTGGAGAAGCTTTTGGTGTTTTGAATCCATTCCAGTACCTCATTTTGATGCCTTCTCTTTCATAAAGTTGAACCATGGAGGTGTCTGGCATTCTGCATGAAAAAATAATGAAAAATGAATGTTGAATAAAAAATGTTTTTATTTATTACATTTTTTTTTTTTTTTTTTTTTTTTTTTTTGGGGGGGGGGGGGGCTGCACACCTCATCTTTTACAAATTTAAATTCGATTCGGCCAGAGTTCTTTCGCAATAGCTACCCAAATTGAAAAATATACAGTCTGTGTCAAAAAGAATGGTACAGTCGGGGAAAAAATCATTTAGGTGGGAAATCGTTTCATATAAAGTGTGTTTGTGGTATCAAATTAAAGCCAAAAGATTTTTCTTGTTGATGCGCTTTGTCCTATATAATTTGTTTTCGTAAAACAAAGGTTATGGTAAGTTTTGTGCGCCGAGGAACAAATCGAAATTACGTACGTCTATTGTTCTTGAGCGCCGAATTCACGGTCATTATGCGAAATCATACACAAAAGCACGGGACGGCGTGGATTTTTCTTGATTGTAGAATTAGTCATATCTCACAAAATACTGCACCAAATATGATTAAACAAATTGCAGAAGAAACTCGGATTTTCCTGCTTTATGAAAATACCAAACGATACCAGGTTGTTATTACTCTTCAAACTATAAAAAAATGTTGTCCAACTGTACCTTTTTATTTGACACAGACTGTACATGTGGAAATTGTTTATAATAATATTTTAAACATAAACTAGGGTTAGGGTTATGGTTAGGGTTATATTAAAAAAAAATGATATTTTAATAATAAGAAAATAACAACAAAATACAACTTCCATTTTATTTAGTCAAAAAACACAAGAGGAATAGCGGGAGTCGAACCCGAGTCATCAGCGTCACTGTCTTACTCTCACACCACTACACCAACGAGACGGCTTGCGCACTGCCGAGGATTTTTTTTTAAATTTTTGAATCAATTTTGAATAGCAAAAGGTTGACGTCAGATAAATTATAGAAACGCATACGCACAGGTGTGTTGTTATCGATTTTTTTATTTTTTTTTATTTTTTTTTTGAGTGGCTAACGCAAGAGGAACTCTTTCCTTTGATTCTTTACATGAATATATTCAATGATGCTAATTATCGATCATCATATCATAACTATAATCATTCAGCACGCCATCCGAGTATAGCTAGAGCGTGTTCTGCAACTACAAATTACTAGTATTCCATGATATAAGCATACAAATAATGTGGAATTGAGCATGTGGGGCTAAAATAAAAATTTAACATCACAAATTCTTCCATGTTCGGGATTCGCGTTAAAAATAGAATCTGACATAAACTTACCTTGGTCTTTAAAAGCCTTTCCAACGATATTCTGAGATCGATCTAATTCTTAGGCGTCGCATTCGATGTCGTTTTTTTTAACCATGTCGGCATGTGTCCGTGTGGTTTGACCGCGAATCACTGTTACGTGCGCCGTAGGCCTAGCCTCTGACCATAAATAAGTCATTTGTAGGCCTACATGTCATTTGTTAGTCATTTGACCAATGTAAACTAGTCATTTGTTAAATGACTTGTTTATATTAGTCAAAATGACTTACCTAAACTAGTCTTGACTGAGGTAATTGAGTCACTGAGACTGGACTAATATAAATTAGTCGTTTTGACTAATTTATAAGCACCAATGACTAATTTATGTTTACAGTGCATGTAATTTTGAAAATACTAAACTTTGAACTTCGGTTAACTTTTTTTGGACCACTCTGTAGAGAGCTAATTATTTTGGGGCTAGCCCCATTAAAAAGGAAAATTTGATGAATAAAAATGGTTGACATTTCTTGTACTTCTTGAGGATAACCATCGATTAAGAAGATATACTTATTTTCATGCCAAAAATATGTTAAATGTTGTTAAAATGTCCCTTACGACATAGCATGAAAATGTGTATGGTATCAAATTATCAAATTATATATGATTTCATAAAAAAAAAAACAGTGGTCGTATATCTCATACGTGCGGTGGTTGGCTGGATTGGTGTCACGTTTTGTTCAACATGTTGGTATGTAGAACGGCCATGTTGCACGATAGGGAATGCCATGTTAAGATGATAGGGTGGATGTCTTGAGTAACTTCTGTTTTTCAAGGATAGCGTGCTAGTTAGGGGTTCTGCTGTAATTTTATGGGCGTATTTTCTGTTCTGATGGGGGTTTAAAAAAAAATCTTTGTTTTATATTATTGTGTAGAATATCAGCATTCTCATGAATAGAAAAATAAAAAAAAAAGTGACGGAATTTACGTGGGGGCGGACATTATTTACCTTTTTTTTTCTAAATTAATACGAAATCTTCCAAAATATATGAACATTTTTTGACAAACATTAAATTTATCAGTGTTGGGGTGGCTGGGTTGCATGTTCTATCCATGCAAATTATTGGACTACATGAGCTGGAAATACTAAATTATCTGTTGTGTAGGTTCATTTTACCTCGGAGTATGGCCTCGGTAAAATTAAAAATTCGTTCGGGAAGATCTAGTACCGGGTGTAAAAAAAGAAAGGGAAACCCAAGTTTGAACATCAATCATTAAAAAAATATAGCACTGGTGATTATTAATATTATATCACTGAAAAGTGTAGCTCATTACTATTCTAATGCTCTCTCAGCTCACCCATGCCATGCATCACTGAACCCCATCGTCCTGAAAGTGTTTTGCAAAATTGTGAGTGGTTCACTTTCTTGCTCCTCGTTAAGGATTGTTTGAATGTGTCTAAAAATTAAACCAAAATCTGATCATCAATAATTTCAAAACTATTACAGCGATGATTGTGGAATTATATCACTGGAAAGTGCAACTCATCATTGTTAATTGTTCTTAAAATGTTTCGCAAAATTGTTATTAATTCACTTTCATGCTCCCTGAGATAGGTTGTTTGAGTGTGTCTAAAGAGAATAAGCAATTCTAAATAAAGCATTCCAATGACTATCTATTAAATCGCTTTTATTAAAAATAAAATAAACAAAGGTTGGAAAGAACTACTTATACAGTCCACCAAGATTATCATCCAGATTATTTTAAAATTTTACAGCTCATGAAAGTCCAGAGAACCTTCAGTTCACTGTGGATAATGTAGAGCATGAAAGTGCACCATTCACAATTTCGCAATACATTTTCAGAACGATGGGATTCAGTGATGCGTGACATTAGTGACCTAAGAGAGGTATTATTAAAATGGTAATGACCTATACTTTACAGTGATAAAAAACTTCATCATCACAACTTAAATATTTTTGAAATTATTGATGATCAAACTTGGGTTTCCTTTTAAGGCACATTCAAACAACCTATCCCAAGGAGCGTGAAAGTGAACCACTCACAATTTTGCGAGACATTTTCAAAACTATGGGGTTAAGCAAAGTGTGGCATTGGTGAGCTCAGAGATGTATCATTAGATTGTTATTGAATTGCACTTTCGAGTGATATCAATTCCATAATCGCCGCTGTAATTTTTGAAATTATTGATGATCAAACTTGGGTTTCCTTGTTTTCGATACACCATGTATTTGTCGTGCACATATATCAGTATATTACATCATAGAGCATGCAATACTCATATAGGCGTTAACATTTTTCAAGCTTCAGCCCATCATAAAAGGTTATCATGTATCGGCCATAAGGGTAAGGTTCAGTTAGTACATAGGGTCGATCATCCATTTTTTGTTACCCCTTTCTTTCTTTTTTTTTGTTTTCTTTTTTCTCTCTCTCTCTCTTTTTTGTTTTGTTTTGTTTTTTGTTTTTTTTTTGTTTTGTTTCGGGGGGGGGGGGCGGCTGGTTCAGCTCCTGGGATATATCGTTATCTTTGATGTGATCACTGGTAGGCCATGTATCTTAATGGTATATATTATTAAACTGTTTATCATCAATATAGCTGATAATTAGATTGATTATCATCATCATTATTAATTATAATTACAATCATTCTCATTTAACACAAAAGTAAAAGGGTTATTGATTAATATAAATTTTATCATCCCCAGTATTATTTTCCTTTGACTTTGGCACCTTTACGGATGATACTTTCTGTGGCATGGTACAGAATGTTGACGATGACTTTGATTGGAAGCTGACACCGACCTCTAAGAAACCAGACACGGTACCTACAGATGATCATACAGGCAATGTAGGAGGGACAGGTAACTATAATGACTTTAAACGTATTCGTGTTGCTTTTATTTTTATTCATTTTTATATATTTCTTGTTTATTATTTACATGGGGGAGGGGGTAAAACCAACCATCCTAGTAATTACAGTTCATTGTAATAGAATACACAAAGTCGTCAGGCTGATCCCCAGCAAAACTAAACTAAACAAGTATTTACTCCGTTTATGTTATGCATATATAGGCAAACATATACACTCCTCGATCATAAGTATTAGAACATAGCTAAAATGCGTGTATTTAAAAGTCTTTATAATTATGATGTCATATTTCATTAATGGCCATAGACTTGTCGAATACTTTTGTATACTCTGAAAAAGGAGACTTATCCATTATCATTCCTAAGAGCAGTATTATACTGAAACAGGGGCCTTTATTAAACGACAAATGAAGAAAAAAAAAAGCCACTTAAAAATGAAATTTTAAGATGTTGGGATTATCAGTGAATACAATTATAAAGGAGGACTCATATTTATCCGCTAACTGTTCACACGTTTCCATTATCATTGTGGCAAATTAATAATGGCCAAAAAGGTAGCGCTACAAACATGACAAAGGAAGACAAAAGGAGCAACATCCGAAGAAGATAAATTTATTACTGTCGTTGCCAAGGGAAAAAATGCACGTTTATTCCACAGAATTCCCAAATTACAGCTAAGTTTGTTTAGTATAATAGTGGTATTAGAATTATGTTGTTTACAATAGCAATAGAAATTTTCACACTTCAATTACATTTTGATGGATATTCACGGCCTATCATTTTTGCATGCATCCTCCATAGCAACGACAATTTTTTTTTTCTGTGCGTTTATGTTTTTTTTTTTCTTCATTTTTTGTCTGTGTGATGGTTCATTACGACTATTTTTAATTTGAAAGAGGTATAAAGGTATAATCTACTGATAATTCCAATCTTCCCCAATTTTATTTTTAGGGCCGTTGTGCAAAAAGTAAAATCATTTGGAGGTATATGCTTGTGTGTGTGTGTGTGTGTGTGTGTGTGTGTGTTTGTGTGTGTGTATGTATGTTTTTTTTTGTGTGTGTGTATGTGTGTGTCGGGGAAGGTGGCTAACGCACTGAAACACACAACACATGTCACTGGCGTAAATCCTCTCGCAGTTTATATTCATCCAGCCAATCATCAGGGGATGATGCTTTGTATTATTATGCAATACGGATTTACGCCAGTGACACACATGCAAAAACATGCTAATTTTCAATTACGTTTTTGCTTGCAACTTCTCATCGACAGGAAGGTTTTTATGGGCCGATTCAGATAAAGGAGCTTTAGGCTCGACAGCGATCATTTCAACCCCTCTTTTCAATCTGACAGACGGAGAAGTGTGGCTTACATTCTGGTACCACATTTATGGGGTACGTTTTGTTAGCAAATGATATTGTTTAATCAGGTTGTTTGACTCGAAATTCGTTTTGCCTATCATATTTATATTTAAAAATATATATAAAGGTAAATTATCTTATCCCTGTGGCACTAAGTAGGCCTAGGCCTACAAATATATATTTTTTTCCAATCTCTCAAAATTATCGCTCTTATAATTGTCAAAGTAATAATATAATAATGTCATGTTTGATGTAAATGTGTAGTGGTCTGGTGGAATAATAGACCAGGTTCTGGTCATTTGAAACTTTCACCTTTCTCTATTGACTCGACCTTCTCACCATTTCTCTTTCCATCACAAATCCACTTCCCCAAACCAGGGACTATCCACATCCATGCCAAAATCAACATGCTGAGAGTCCCTGATAGTGATGATGTGCTAAAATAGTATTATGTGTACATGTATGGTGTTGTGAGTGTTGATATGAAAATACAGGATGATCCAGGCAGTGGACTACAGCGGACTGTCAATCACAAGGTACGCGGTTCGAATCCCGGCGAGGCCACTTGACAAGTGTTTTGGCAAGACACTAATCTACACGTGCCACACACTGTATTGCACCTTCGGGCTGCCTAGCTTAGCCGGGTAATAATAAATGAACACTTAACCTGAGCGCTATAAGTACCCATTATTATAATTATTATTATTGTTATTATTATTATTATTATTATTATTGTTATTATTATTATTATTATTATTACTGTTATTATTATTATTATTGTTATTATTATTATTATTATTATTATTATTATTATTATTGTTATTATTATTATTATTATTATTATTGATTTGGGTGTATCTTTATAGGATGAAATTCGTAACACCCCCATAGTATTTTTTTAAAAATAATTATTAAAGAGGCTTTACTTCTCCCTTTTTGCTTTTATTTTCTAAGAATTGACAACTGCAGATCAGTGCATGTCGGAATAGAGAGCAAGTCGTCAGTATTTACGAAGATCAAGGGAACGAGTGGCTTCAACTTAACCTGACCGTGTCATGTGGAGATAACCAGGGCCAGATTACCTTTACCTCAACTATAAATGGACGGAGTAGTGATGTGGGTATAGATGATATCTTTATCTACGATAAGCTAGTACCAAGTAAGTATACTTTTATTATTTCAATAAACACACAAAAAAAGCAACTTTTCCATTTCGTCAGTTTTCGATAATGTTCAGTGTAAGCAAAATAAGTAGGCTTAGTAATAGCTACTTAATAGCTTTAGTCACAAAATAATATATTCAAAAAGATCTGACTTCAATGTTTGCCTTGTTATGTTAAATATATTATAAAATACCCCAAAGTAATTTTTTTCCAATCATTTATATGAGCTGTTCAACCCCTTTGAAACACTCATATGAAATTGATATTACGGATCCCAACATTATATCATCAGCAGCATCACCTCCATCTAGATCTTCTCCTGAATTGGTGACATCAGCCTCTATCTATACTTCATCAGATGCCGTGACACCGCCCTCTATCCTTCCAACAACATATGTTGTGACGTCATCTGATATAAATGTCCAAAACCCGTCACCTTCCCCTGAGAGGTTTAGTGATTCTTGTACTGGTAAGCCATGAGAGCTATGTGCTTGTTTGGTATGGGGATGTAGTTCTTAAACAGTTATGAAAACACCTTTCATTTTTAGGAAAATGATATAAGAAGCTTTGTTTGTGAAATATTATGTATCTAGTGATAATTTTACTTTCATTTAAATTCAATTATTGTATCAACTATCAAAAGTTGTTATTTACATCGCCACATAATAAGGATTAAAGTTTTTCTCTTTCTTTTATATCAAATACTTGTATTATTTTGACAGAGTAAACATTAGCAGGCCTAATTATCATGCTGAAGTATTATGTTTTTGTGCGCCTTGGGTGCATTTTATGAATGCTATTGCTATTAATCTAACATGACTCTATTTCGTTTTTCCTGAATTGTATCATTCATTGATTTTATTATTTTTTTTTTTTTTT
>CALNVZ010001060.1:107280-147667 GCA_940671915.1 Paracentrotus lividus
TCATTGATTTTATTATTTTTTTTTTTTTTTTGCTGCCCATTTTGATTTATTTTTGTTAGCTTTGTTCGTATCCCCACCCAATAGTCATGGTTGTCGAACATTTGTATATCTTTACAGAGCTGGCAATCGGTCTAGGAATTTTGGTCTTCCTGCTTGGGGTCTTCGGGGTAGTCTTAACAATTCTTTACTTGAAGCTCAGGTATGAATCCAGATTGAACATTCTTGGAACTATGTAATACTCAGAAATGCATGCAATATATATACTTTAAGAGTAAAGATAAGTACAAATCAAATATTGTGCTTAGCTATATCATGAATATATCAAGCAGCCTGAACCATGATGTTACAAAACTGTAGTAATAGTTGCACCAGACTCTTTCTATGTGATGAATTTTGATTCAAAGGGACTAAATCTAAAATTTTGAGATTTTGCGGAAATCTCTGATTTCTAAATCAAAAATTTATGGTGTACCACATAATTTTATTTCGGTACACATGGTAATGCTATGACGTAGACCATTTTAATGATAACAAAAAAATAAAAATTACGAATCTTTAAAAATTTTATTTTTGTTGGATTTGATGGCCATTCCGAAGATGTATTTATACAATGAAAATGTAAAGAATTGTATTTTGAAGATATATTTCTCCAAAAGGTTTGCAGTCAGTTCGAAATTGTCATTCCAAAAGGGAATGTTTTAAATGAAACATAGAAAAATGACACTTTCTTGTTTAATGCGATATTGCACATTGTAATTACTTGTTATCTCTTGTTTTCAGGTGCATGCATTTACCTCAAAAATGATCTTTGGTGGTAATATATGGATACAGCCTCATTCCAAAGGTCTTTTTTTAAATCAAACTCTTATTATACTGCATGAGCTCAGGCCCGTAACTAGGGAGGGGGGGGAGGGTCGGGGGTTCGAACGAACCCCCCCCCCCCCCCCCCCCCCGGCAGGCGAGCAGGGTCCGCATGACCAAAAAAAAAAAATAAAAATTAAACCCCCAACTTTTTGGTACAAATGCAGCAGATACTTCAATAGAAATACAAGAAAGGAAGATTAAAACACTTTGCTTTCAGTCCCCCTACATGTAAAATCTTTCGCTCGCGCTTCGCGCTCGCAACTTTTTATTTTGGAGATGGTAATCATGTTTTTCATAAAAATTAGGCAGGAATTACATTTAAACCATGTCGCAGGAATGGTTTTGGTTTGCATTTTGGGTTCTATTTTTATATTTTTGAATGATGTTATATTCAATTTTAGGAAATGATATAACAGAAATAAGGCCAAGTGGCAGAGGCGATGGAACGGGGGCAGGGGGCACAGTGACCCCCACATTTTCATCCACCCTAAAGGTTCCCCTATTCATGACCAAAAAGTGTCCCTTTTCTAAGCTAAAAAAGTGTTATATTATACTAAAAGAAGCCTTTCAGAGTTTTGAAAAGTCCCGTGGACAATTTCTGTTTAAAAAAATTAAAAGGGCCCCTTGTTACTCTATAATTATGTCTCTTAAAACCCCAAATTTTCGGCCCGCGCTTCCATACTCCACAATAAACTACAATTTTGAGCTCAAAGTTTTCTACTCACGCTTCGCGCTTGAGGATATTGGGGTCTAACAGAGGCGGTGAAACTGGGGGCAGGAGGCACAGCGCCCCCACTTTTTCATGCACTTTAAAGTGCCCCTTTCTAAGCTTAAAAATGACCTTTTTTATCCTAAAAAGAAGCCTTATACTCTTTAAAAGTCCCATGGACAATTTCTTAAAAATTGTCACTTACAATACTAAAAAATGCCCCTTTCTTTACTTCATATGTCCTTTAAAACCCCAAATTTTCCTGCTCGGTCGCAATGCGACCTCGCACTGTAAAATTAACAAACAATAAGTACAACAAAAAGGTTGGACCCAGTGCCCTCTGCTGGAGACAAATTTAACCTTGCCAAAAGAATTGGTGTAATTGTGTTTGGGCTAGATTGGGGTCGGCTAGGGGCCTGCAGCCCACACAAAATTCATAGCAAAGATTATCTACAATGAGCCAAGGTTATTATGTATCTTCATCATGGATCCTAAAAAGAGTCTTTAGCTCAAAACTTTCAGCTCGCGGATAATATATAGGCTCTATATTGCACAATTAAATCCTTGATCTCAAAATTTTGGGCTCACGCTTCGTGCTCGCATTCCTATATTTTCATTACTAAATAAATAATAAAAAATAAAAGCCATTAAGATTCCAAACATTTTCGGCTCGCGCTTCGCGCTCGCGGATACTATTAGTAAGGTCTATAATCACACGGATACTAAATAGAGTTTATAATCAAGATCATGCATAGTTTACTCCAAGTTTAACTCAAAATTTTCGGGTCGCGCTTCGCGCTCGAAAAAAAAAATCCTTGAAAAAGGTCCACTTTTTCAGATTTCGAACCCCCCCCCCCCCTGTACATATCCTAGTTACGGGACCTGGAGCTTCACCTATATCAAATAAAAACCTTACTTCCCGCTTTTATATTCTTACAGAAAAAAATTATTCAAAATGGAATCTGGAGAAAGAGGAAATGCCGTATATAGACCTCACAAAACACTGGTTATGCGATGAACTACGATACCATAGGAACTGCATCTCATTCAAAGAGATGCTGAACATTCATATGCGAACCAAACAGTAGTGACCCGCCATCCAACACATTCATCCTGACTCAAGTAATATGAATATGACTATGCTTCTTTTATCTATTTAACCAGGTACGTATATAGGCGGGAGGCGGGGGGGGGGTCGCAGGATATGTATATATATTAATATATATATATAATATAATGGTAGATCATTCAAAAAGCCAGTACATACATGTATGTGTGTTAGAGACAATAAAAAAAAAACACAATCTTGTCAGTCGGCTAAGGTAATCGTACATAATAATAACAAAAACAACAATAATAATAATATTGATAATAAAAATAATGATAAATATATAAATAATAAAATAATAATTAATAATAACATAATTAAATAATATAACTAGAAATAGAATTCGTCATTGGCGAACTGATACGTGGTCATGTCCAAGAAATCATAAGAAATGAAAGAAGAAAGATGGAAGAAAATAAATAACAAAAAAAACATAGGATATGATATAGAAAAAGATGAAACAAAGAGGAAATGCCACAGATGTCATAACTGATATGCGCACAGTACAAAGCAACTGTAGTTATCCTATATAGGGTTGTGTACAATAAGCCACTTAAAATTACATTTCAAAATTATATAAAAAGCAAAAATAACATTATTGGCATATTCGTATGTTGTGTTGTAGTGACCGAGGAAAGACATTTACATTAAAAAAAAAAAAAAAAAAAAAAAAATGTGGGACATACGGAACTCGAACCCCATGGTCCTTTGATTACAAGTCAAACGCCTTACTGATTGAGCTAAAATTTGCCTATATGGATTACACGTAGAACGGAAAGTTCGAAACGGCAAAAAAAAAAAAATTCAATACGGCAAGTTTAATATAAGTCATGATTCCAAGTTCTGATTTTAAAAAAACATACCATATGTTCAAGAGAATTTCCTTGCCTACAACCTATTAAAATTTCAGAGAAAATGAAGCAGAAATGATGGAGGGAATGCTCATTAAAGTCGGCATGCTGTTTTAAGTTCAACAAAAACTCTCTCCCTTAATAGAGATTACACGCAAAAATGAGCAAAAAAGACATACCTTTAAAAATTGTAATTTTTTACAATGATACGTTTCTTTAAACAAAAAAATAAAGGTCAAAATACAGAAAGAATATATCCTCAGTTACAACATATCGAAATTTGGATGGTGAAAATTGACCCAATATTTACGGAGTTACAGTCGAGATTTGCCAAAAATTTTATGACGTCATAAAATAATAAATGAAAGTTTTGAGTTTCGACGCCATTTTGATGACGTCACGATATTTCAGGGGATAAAATGAAAACATGAATCATGTCTCCAACTTCATACTTTATTGAATATGGACTATCTTAAGAGCTATGGGAGGATTTTTAAACGGCATGTTTTTGCATGTTTTTACGTTATTTGCCCCATAGACGCACCGCGCGGATTTTTGAAATCTTGACGCACGTCGTGACTTATTAGTCAGTTAAAATTTATTAAAATTAAATGGAACTGTCAAGAAAATGTCTGGATTGTTGAAATCATTCCTTTTATTCAAGAAAAGTAGAGATACAATTTATGATGATACATTATACAACAAATAATATACATAATACAAGAAATAGATGTGTGTTATACAAAGAATACAGATTGCAAGAAATACCAGTCCATTTGATATATAGGGCAATGCAGTGTCTGGTTATGAATAAGAAGATGAAACAAAAGTATAATGCAGCATAGCATACATAGATGGATTCATTAATACAGATCCGAGTAACATAAATATATTAGAAAATAAAGCCCCTTATAGACTCGATCATAATTATTTAAAAAACATTTCCTTTACAATTTATATTAGTAGTTTTACTATGTTGTTTGTTGTTGTTTTTATTTTTTCTTCAGATACCAATTTAGACTTATATTTTATATTTTGTTATGCAATAATAATATTTCAGAAAACATTTGTGGAATAATAAAGATGAATTGAATTTGATTGGAATTGAATTGGATTATTATCGGCAATACAGTACATTGTATTTTTATTCATATTGTTGTACTGGTATTTTGTAATCACAAACCAGACCAATTCTTTATGATCTCCCCTGATTTAAGGGTACATTGCATTAGCGTTTCTGAGAAACACATTAGAAGATGGCTTAGCATACCAATAGGTTATATACATACATCTTAAATCACCATAGTCATATATCGTACATCGATGCTTTAGTAAATATATATTGGAATCTATATTTCTAAAATAATACCCAAACAGAATTCAGAAAATTTCTTAAACTTTCAATTACATTGACATGTGGTATTATGATCCCTAAATGACACAGGTGGGTTAATAGTTAAGCATATTCGTCTAAATATGGAGCTTATTAGGAAGTTAAACTATTATAGTGAATATATAGAGGCATTCCCATACCTGCTCTTTCCTGCTATAAAATATTACAAATGAGGCTAAGATGGCTTGTTTACTCAGTTGTTGTACAAGATCCTGTGTCTCATGTTGCTGTACATTCATCTATTACACGTTTTAGTCTCTGTTTATTTGTTTTTGTCAATTTGACCCCTCTGTCCTACTTCTACCGGCTTCGAATATAACGGTATAGTTTGATTCTTGTATGTCGCGTATTAAAGAGCTTCGTATCTGTCTACCTTTCTTTGGTGGGCAGCATCTACATTGTTTTCAAATGGGTACTGTGAGTTCTAGAGAAAAAATCTTCTTTATATCTTCCCAGACAATTACAAATCGGGCGTTGGTTAGTTTACTACTATATATGGGGGACCGTTCCTCCGGCAAAGAGTAAACCCTCTAGGTCACAGTATACTTTAAAGTTATCTTGCCATTATTAGATATGGGCTTGATAATGACTTGGAGAATTCCGTTGTGGCGCCAAGTATATCGTTCGAGTAGTGTTGGGCAGAAAGCCAGGATATGGTGGAGGGTTCCTGTGGTATTGGGGCAGAATGGGCATTTGTCAGTAAGACGTTTACAAATAAAGTGGAAAAATGGGTTTTTTACGTTATCTATAACCTGTGCGCCCGCACAATGCGCGCGCGGGCGCTTAAGCGCGAAATTTTGTGAAATGTCCAAAATGACCTGAAACGTACCCAAAATTTTTTTTAGGTCATTTGGAGCATTTTTCAATTTTAACGCGTGCGTACGCATCACCTTTAGAGGAATTTTGAATCCTTAACTTAACCCTTGACCTGAAGTTACATTGAACTTAATATGAGTTATTTTTTATTATCAGTTACGATGCTATAAGCAATAATAAGATTTTACAAAATGGCGCCTGGATGACGTCATGTTGACCTGATGACCTTGAAAAACTTCGATGCACATCTTCATAGTGACATCCATTGATCACATGAAATTGAAGGAAATCGATTTGATAGATTAAGAGATAGAGTGGACACAAAATATTGGCTATAAAAATAAAGAAATAATAACGAAACTAGAATTTTAATTCGTCATGGGGACGAATTAGGTGGTCTGTCTTTCAGTCTGATAGAAAAAATAATCAGCACATTAACGATAGGGAATTTGTCAGCTACAACATACTCGAAACTGGGCGAAAACCGACCAGAAATAGGGCTGTTGCAGTATAGCTTCAGTACACGTTCATATAAATTATGTCAAATTTGCAATAGGGTTGTATTGATATTGATTGATACTGATTGATATATATTTACATTGATAATATGATCAATGATAGAAAAATAGAATCAAAGAAATACGTAAAAGATGGTATAGAAAAGATGAAACAAAGAGGAAATTCACTGATGTGATATAATGCGCTCAGTACAAAGCAATAGTTATCCTCAATAGGGTTGTGTACATAAACTACTAAAAATTGCATTTTGACTAATATAAAAAGTAAAATTTATTTTTATTACATTGTTGGCTATTGTTTGTGTGTTGAAATCGACCGAGGAAGACATTCACATGAAAAAAAAAAAAAAAAAATATGTAGACTCACCGGACTCGAACCCACGCAAGCCACGGTCTTTTGATTACGAGTCAGACGCCTTACCGATTGAGCTAAAATTACCCTATGAAGGATTACACGTAAAACGAAAAATTCCAAACGGCAAAAACATTTCAAGTACGGCAAGTTATATAAGTCATGATTCCGAAGTCTGGTTTCAACAAACCTATAACATGTTTAAGAAAATTTCCTTGCCTACAACCTATCAAAATTTCAGAGAAAATGAAGCAGAAATGACGGAGGGAATGGTCATTTCAGGAGGGCTTGCAGTTTTATGTTTCAACCAAAAGTGCTTCGTAATAGAGATTGCGTGCAAAATGAGCAAAAATGACATGCCTTCATATATTGCCATTTTTGACAATGATGCATTTGTCTAAAGGAAAAATTAAGGTCACAAATCAGAAAGAGCATATCCTCAGCTACAACATATTGAAATTTGGGCGAAAATCGACCAATATTTACAGAGTTGGAATCAAATTTGCATAAATTGTATGACGTAATTAAAAGAAAAATGAAATTTTGAGTTCTGACGCCATTTTGATGGACGTCATAATGTTTTTTACTGGTCACGTTACACATAAATTTGATCTCTACTTTATACTGTACATGCTCATGGAAAGAAAATTGGGGGTTAACGGACTATTTTTCGTGCTAGAGCGATTTATCATTTATAGTCGTAGAAAGCTGATCAAGGTATCAAATTTCTCAGAATTTTATTATCAATGCATATACATAAAATAAACGGCGATTCTATGTTGCATAAGGGCGTTACAAGCGAAAACGCGCGCGCATGCATGTGCGCGCGCAAATTTTTGAAATGCTGAAAATGACCTGAAACGTATGCAAACTTGATACTAGGTGATTTAGGGCATTTTTAAATTTTGACGTACGTGTACGCGCACGTCATGACCCTTAGGTGACCTTTGTTGATATGCTAAGGTCAAAGGTCATTTCAAGTTTATGTGTACTAAATATGATTGATCTATGACTATTGATGTTGAAGTTATGATTGTTAATGTGATTTTACAAAATGGCGTCTGGATGACGTCACGTGACCTTGATGACCTTGAAAAGCTTCGTAGCACGTCTTCATAGTGACGTCCATAAATGCAGGAAAATGATTTGAAAGATTTTGAGATAGAGCAGACACAAAATGTTGACTATAAAAATAAAGAAATAAAGAGACTAGAAATTTAATTCGTCATGAGGACGAATTAGGTGGTCTGTCTAATACTGAAATGAAAGAAGAAAGAAGGAAGAAAGATGGAAGAAAGAAGTGCATAAGAGATGGTATAGAAAAGATGAAACAAGGAGGAAATGCACTGACGTGAATTTATGCGATGAGTACAAAGCAATAATAGGTTGTGTACATAAGCCACTTAACCCTTCCGCTGCGGGGCGGTATTTGCGGATTCACTCCCCTGTGACGGAGCCATTTCTCAGCTCGGATAGTTCGGCCGAAATTTTGGGGTAGTTTCACTTCAAAAAGCTGTTATCTCTCTTTTAAATGTGAATCATAAAAAAGTTTGAACACAAAACTTATAAAGCTAAGTTTCTTCTTTAACTTGCTGAAATATGGTCTACAATCGTGGAGAATAAAAGTGTAAATTTTTTAAATGTAAATGTAATCTCTTTTACGGCTTTTCGATATGTTGACTTTCCCATTATGTTTGTGTACAAAACAGCTATTATTGATCGCACGCACGACAGCACGCACGGCTTGACACTGGCAATTGTATGAACTTCCGGCTATTCGTCTCCAAGCACAATGCGTCGTCTGCTAAGTTTGTAAGAAACTCTCAGAGTAGCAGGAATTCTATAGCATGTTATGTAACGGGTCCCTTTGTCATGCTCGTCATTCTTTGAAAAGAGGGAATTCAAAAAGGGTGATGTTAGTATGATTGCACACCAATAATCCATACATATCCTGATGTGTACTATTCAAGCCTGAATTACTGTTTTTATATCATGTTAAAACACGTTTTAAATGGGACAACAAAAATAATAAAACAAAAATGTTGTATCACGAATCCATCTCTCTCTTGTTCTATCTATCTCTCTCGTCTTCTCTTTATCTGTCTTCTCCCATACTCTCTGCTTCTGCCTCTCTATGTGCCTCATAGATGAATGACCATACCCGCATTATTTTTGTAATGTACTGAACTTCATGGAATCACTATTTTTGCTGAGCTCAGTTATAGAAAAGTCTGATATTTACGCTAATTCGCAATGAATAAGTACATAAAAATTATAAACAAACAAACATGGGAAAAATGTCTTCAAAAGAAAAATAAGGTCAAGATTGAGAGGAAGAAAGGTGAAGACGGAAAAAAAACTTAGTAAAACTGATACAAATGTATATAAATTGGAGTCAAACACCCATCCCCCTCGCCCCTAAAAAGAAAATACATTGGCTACATATTCACACATCAGAATTCTGAACAAAAATGTTGTTTGTATGGATATTTCTTGCCACCTAAAAAAAAAAAAACAGCGACATAATACACTCGATATATATATTATTTTGCTTTCTTAACCACATCTCTTTCAGAACGCAATAACGTAATAACAATTTAAATCGTGTTTGTTATTTTATCAAATCCCTGTATCGTTCATCAATTTCATATGTCTATAATATCATCGGGCTTATTATTGTAATCATCGTTGTCATATCATCGTCATCTTCATAAAAAAAGGTAAATTAAATCAAATTTGTAATGCAATTAAAAGCTTGAAGTAGAAAACAAGCTAGTCTAGAAAAATATTGACTTCAAACACCCAGAGGAGAAAAAAGAGAAAAGAGAATAAGATGTTGTTAGAGTGAGAGGGAGAGAGAGAGAGAGGGAGAGAGAGAGAGAGAGGGGGGGGGGGGGGCTAAAACACATGTAGGAAAAGGAAATGAAATGAAAATCCATGGCCCCAGCATCTTTCCGTTTGCTGATATATTCAATAATTTTAGGACAACGAATTAATGACATATTTCTATAAAGACATATCAAAATAACAGAAATGGATGGATGCAATCCTTTCTCTCTATCTCCATTTCTCCTTCCTTATCATCCTAATCCTACCAGTAAAACACGCAATTTTACTCTTTCTCTTTCTATCTCTCTCTCTCTCTCTCCGTGAAAACACCCTTACGGAACCATTGCGCGATAAAAAACTAAAAATGACTAAAGAAACAACAACAGACATTTAAAAAAAAACGAAAAGGAAAAAAAGAAGAAAAGAAATGGAGAGGAGAAACATGGTGTTTACTGAAAATAAGTGATTGATCTAGAAAGATTGGAATGGGACATCACAATCGGCCATATCCACACAGTTTGATACATTTATTATTGAAACATAAAAATATTGTATGTATAAAATTTTTTACTTTTTATCAATATTTTTTTGCTATACTTTTTTTATTATTGGCACACATGTATTTGTAGATGGAAAAGGTCGAAAAAAAAATTCAATATTACATGAAATTATGGGTCAAGTTATCTGCCTGTATTACAATTTTCACAGCCCCTTCATCAGTAGAATTTTGGCTAAGTTGACAGTGATAACTTTTGTGGGATAATCACAAGCAAAGCCATCACTAATTAACAGCTTGTGATACCAGGATGTTGGGTGCCATGACTACGCCTTGGAGACACAATAGTGAGAAGGTATACTCCGGGCTCCGCAAAGAATAGTTATTGGTTATCGGGATGGAGACAATAGACATAATATGGACACCCTGTAATATTCATACTCTTTTTGTTACCATCTCCTATGAAAGCAGATCCACTTCTTTTTACATGTATCATCAAGCACATAGCCTCCTATAATAAGCCTACATAAAATCCTTACATGCTTAGATAAACATTCTAAAATGGGTTCAAATAAACTTTTTAAAAGTTTTTTCAAGAAAATAATAATAGATGCAAATCAGTGGTTGTTATTTAGCGAGTTAAAAAAAAAAAGAGTTCAATGAAATCGTTAATTTGACTTAGTATAAAAGTACATGGATTTGATCAACAGTGATATTTCAAGAAACTACCCGTTTAGCAATGTATTGTTCCTGTCGCGTACTAGTAATTAAATTATTTTCCAAACAACATTTTGACTCGGTATTTCTTTTGATTCACTTTTTGAAAATTACGCTTTTGGTCTTTACTCCTTTCGCTTTTATACTTTTTCATGTCCGTCTTTCCAATGTGTAATTCACTCTACGCCCCTGCCCCTTTTCTTCTCTCTCTCTCTCTCCACCCCCCCCCCCCCTAAAATAACGAAAAGAACGCTCGACCCGATGGTATCAAGCAAAGGATTGTGGGATAACTGGCGCGCGCGTACGGCTGTACGAGTCCGCTTATATCACCCGTTTGTTTATGCACACAAGGATCGTTTGCGAAAAAAGCAGACAAGAAGAGATCCGTGGTTGTTATAAAATCACATTTTTCTTGGAAATTTCAAATTGAAAGGGTATGATTTTTTAACAGGATAGTAATAGTTGGTGTTCTTAGAAGGGATTTCAGTACATTTTTACTTCTTATTCTTTCTAAATAGCGGGTAAATATTGCTCTGAAAATAAATCTATTTTGTGGGCCATATATGGGCCTGCCGTCTCAGCGAGTTACCTCTCAGTGGGCCATATATAGGCCTGCCGCAGCGGAAGGGTTAAAATTACATTTTAATTAATACAACAAAAAAAATTATTACATTATTGGCTATTGTTTGTCTTTTTATGTTGACCGAGGAAGACATTGACATGAAAAAAAAAAAAAAAATAAATAAAATAAAATATGTGGACACACCAGACTCGAACCCACGCGAGCCACGGTCTCTTGATTACGAGTCAGACGCCTTACCGATTGAGCTAAAATTACCCTATGAAGGATTACACGTAAAACGAAAAATTCCAAACGGCAAAAACATTTCAAGTACGGCAAGTTATATAAGTCATGATTCCGAAGTTTGATTTCAAAAAACCTATAATATGTTTAAGACAATTTCCTTGCCTACAACCTATTAAAATTTCAGAGAAAATGAAGCAGAAATGACGGAGGGAATGGTCATTTCAGGTGGGCTTGCAGTTTTATGTTTCAACCAAAAGTGCTTCGTAATAGAGATTGCGTGCAAAATGAGCAAAAATGACATGCCTTCATATATTGCCATTTTTGACAATGATGCATTTGTCTAAATAAAAAATAAAGGTTTCAGAAAGAGTATATCCTCAGCTACAACATATTGAAATTTGGGCGAAAATCGACCAATATTTACAGAGTTGAAATCGAATTTGCATAAATTTTATGACGTAATTAAAAGAAAAATGAAATTTTGAGTTCTGACGCCATTTTGATGACGTCATAATGTTTTTTACTGGTTACGTTACACATAAATTTGATCTCTACTTTATACTGTACATGCTCATTGAAAGAAAATTTGGGGTTAACGGACTATTTTTCGAGCTAGAGCGAATTTTCAATAGGCATGTTTTTGCCCATATTCGGCCTATAGTGAGAGTGCGCGCGTGCGCGTGCTGCAAACTTTGATGGACGCTCATTCCTTCATGTGGACGTATTTCATATTTCATGTTTGCTCTGAAATTTTTGGACTTTTTTTGGACATTTCGATCATTATTAATCTTGTTCTTCAAAAACATTTTGTATGAATCTGGAGAACTTTCTGTGTGGATCTCGTTGGTGTTCTTTGTTTTGGAATTCCATTTGACGTTTTCTTCTTCTACACAAAACTTTGTTTAGTTTTCATCGGATTCTTTAAATTCATCGTCTGCACAGGAGAACCGATGCATCTTCATAGCAACAGGGTGAAGGTGCGTATTTTTTAACATAAGTCATCTTTATCTGAACTCTAGCAATAATTAGAGGAAAACTGTAACATTATCTTCATCAGTGAATTCGCTAATGCGAACTTAAATCGATATTATTTCATCTGAATAGAGCATTTTCTATCCATCTTCATCACGTTTTAGTGAGTTGCTAAGAACCTTACTGCCTAGCAACCAACTTCAGTAATTACACACGCGCACGCACGTCCACGCACCTCGTCCACGCTATCTCATCTAATTTGGCTACACAATTATTATTACTACCATACTTTACGCGACATCTTATGTGTGACGCAACAATGGAGGCACGAAATAGATTCAAAGTTCTGGATGACGAAGTTGCAGCGCGGTCGACATCGCTTGAGCTTGAGGAATCCATCTCGGATGCTATTGCATCATCTATTCCGACACACCATGGAATAGCCAGGAAGTCTGAAGACACCTTGGTCACTGACATCGTCACCA
Source organism: Paracentrotus lividus (assembly GCA_940671915.1). Taxonomy (NCBI): domain Eukaryota; kingdom Metazoa; phylum Echinodermata; class Echinoidea; order Camarodonta; family Echinidae; genus Paracentrotus; species Paracentrotus lividus. The sequence goes on from CALNVZ010001060.1 coordinate 120,199, forward strand.
AGGTTCTGATCGCCATTCAGCCCATTATCATCAAGGCTGTGGCTACTGCAGTTTCGTCTACAATGTCAACGATGATGGAGCAGATGAAGAAGATGGTGCCAACTGGTTCACCTGATGGGTCATCGCAGCCAAGAGCAGTCAATCTCCAGAACGACATAGAGCGCCTTGAGCAGTATGGCCGGCGGGAGAACGTGGGGGTTTACGGAGTTCCTGAGTCAGAGGGAGAGAGTACAACCGACAAGATCGTGGCCCTGGTGAAGGAGATTGGTGTCAATATCGCTGTTGAGGATATCAGTGTTAGTCATCGACTGCCATCTACGAGAAGAAGGGGTCCCGCAGTCGCAGCCACGAGTGGAGCTTCCAGCAACGGCGCCCGTCACCGTCCAATCATCGTAAAATTTGTAAGACGTGAAAGGAAAGTAGAGCTGATGAAGAGTAAGCGACGGCTGAGGGAAAAAAAAACACTTGAAAGCTATCTTCATTGAAGAAGATCTAACTATCCAGCGCGCCAAGCTCTTCCATGCCATCCGCAAAGCGGATGAAACTAAAAAGATCTGGACCATCGATGGACGAATTCACTGTGTCATCCAGCGTAACGGCAAAGAAGAAAAGCACACAGTTGAAACGAGCGATGATCTGTTCAATCTCGGTTGGACTGAGGACCGCATGAAGAACTTTTCTCTTGCAAGACCTGGTAAATAGGAAAATGCAGGCACCAGCCTTTTCAATGTGAACAATATTTTGGATATGAATCATTTTAATTTATTAGGGCTAAATGTATGTGGGTTGAATAAAAAACTTGATCTTGGGATTTTTGAAAATTATATTAAAGATTTCGATTTTATTTGCTTATCCGAAACCAAATGCCAATCTATTGACTTACCATTAATTGATTATACAATGATATGTAAAGCTAAAAAATCCCTAAAGTCATCACACCTTGGTGGGCATCACGGTTTATGTATTATTTTTAAACAAAGCTTGAAAAATCATGTTGAACAACTGGATATAAATATTTTCAAAAGTGAATCTGTTTTGTGGGTCAAAGTGGATAAAGTCGCATTTGGCTTTGATTTTATAATTGGTGCGGTATATTTGCCACACAAACATTCTAAATACTCTGAAGATGATTTATTCGATGATATTGCATATGACTTAATGAAAATCAACGGTACTTTCGATGTACCGGTTTGCCTGATAGGAGATTTTAATGCTAGAACGGGTTCACTTATTGATCATATTGAAGAGGATAACTCCACATTCGAATTCAATGATATTTCTAGAGAAATATCTTCAGACAAAAATGCATATGAAAATACAATTTGTTCAATTCCATTAAGATCTAATGAAGACAAATCTATTAACAACAACGGTCGTAAATTGATAAATTTATGTCAAACTACGGACATGGTCATTGTCAATGGTCGTTTTGGAAGGGATTTAGGTAAAGGAAAATTAACTTGTGCTGATGCGAGTACAGTTGATTATTGTATTGTTTCTTCAAATTTTATTGAACATATTGAAGACTTTGCTGTAGACGACTTTGAAAAATGTTTGTCACATAAGCATAGTCCAATATCCATTTCAATAAAATCAGCAAAGAGTAGGATTTATCCCGAAGTAAAGCATCATGAGAAGAATATTAATAAAGAAACACATTTGAATAAGAAATATTATAAATGGAATTCGGAATCCAGAGATACATTTGCAAATTCCTTAGACGAAAATGAAATACACAGAATTTCAGAATCAATTAAAAATATTAGTAAAAACTCTCAAATAAGTAGTCAATCAGTGGATGATATAGTAAATCAAATAAAACAAGTATATTTTGAGACTGCAACCTTTTGTGGTATGTCACGTCAAAGGAAAACTCATGCAACGAACAAAACTGCTTCTCCAAACACGAAACCTTGGTTTGATAAAGAATGTAAGGATTTGAGAAAGAACTTTTTTCTTTTAAAAACCAAGAAAAAGAAATGTAATGATGCAACCATTAAAACGGAATTGGAATTGACATTAACAAATCACGTAAACAATACAAAGCAGTTTTAAGGGAAAAAAGGGCAAAATATGTTTTAGATCTTCAGGATAATTTGAGAAAAGTAAAAAACAATGATACCTCTGAATTTTGGAAATACCTCAACAAAGCGAATCCTAAACCAAATCATTCTGCTAGTGTATCAATTGAATCCTTCAAGAACTTTTTTGAATTATTAAATAAAGGGGATGGTTCTGGGAATAAAGACAATGAAGAAGATATTTCACGATCTCGTGAGTTTAACTGGGTCAACCATGGTCTGAATTGTCCCATTGTGGAAGAAGAAATAGAAAAACAAATAAAAAAAATGAAAAAGTAAAATGATAAAGTACAGCAGCAAACCAATGATTGAATTGCTAACAAAGCTGTTTAACCTAATATTAGACTGTGGTAAAGTACCTACGGACTGGTCAGTTGGTATAATTTGTCCGATATATAAAAAGAAAGGATTCTGTTTTAAAGAACCGGATAACTATCGTCCAATAACTTTATTGAGCTGTTTAGGTAAACTATCACGTCTATCATAAATAACCGTATTGCATATTATTTTTGATGTTTGTAACTTGATGGGTGAAGAGCAGGCAGGATTTAGAGAGGATTTGCACTCTCCATCATACATTTTGTACTTTATTGTCTTGTAATTATATTTATTCAGAAGAAAAAGATCTATTGCGCATTCATTGACTATAAGAAAGCTTTTGATTCTGTGAAAACATTTACTGTGGTCAAAATTACTAAAAATTACATAAATGGCAAAATCCTCAAATTATCCAAATATGTATGAAAATGCAAATCTTATGTCATGAGTAATGGACAAATGTCTGAGCTTTTTGAATGTAATATAGGAGAAGACAAGGAGATAATCTCTCTCCGTTATTATTTGCTATCTTTATCAATGACTTTGATACTACTCTGAGAGAAAGTTCCAGTGGTGTTAATTTTCTGCCACGTGATTTGAAGGACAAACTCCTTCAGAATGATGTTTGGGTATAACTTAATTTTTACTTTATTGTACGCTGATGACACCATTGTTTTTAGCAGAATCCGAAAAGGACCTCCAAGAAGCGCTAAATGTTGTTCATAAATACTGTGATGAATGGTCTTTGAAAGTAAATACACAAAAGACTAAAATTGTTGTTTTCTCTCGTGGTAAAATTCGTAATATGCCCATCATTACTTTCAAACCAAAAGCTATAGGTTGTAGACGATTACACATATCTTGGTACAGTTTTGAATTATAATAACAGATTCTCAAGCACGAACAAACAAATAGTTCAGGCACAAAAGGCACTGTTTAGTTTGCGATCGAAATCAATCAAGCTGAGTTTACCTTTGATATTGAATTAGAATTGTTTGAAAAAATTAGTACTCCCGATTTTTGCTGTATGGAAGTGAGTTGTGGGGTCTTGAAAGTAACCTTCAAGACGTTGAAAAGTTTTCAAACTCGTTATTACAAAAGATTACTCATGTAAGTAAATCTACTGCTAACTGCATGACTTATGGTGAAGTTGGGAAGCACTATCAGGAAGCTTATTGAATGTAGAATGTTGAACTTCTGGATCAAAATAACAATGAGCCAAAACTACAAAGTTGTCTCACACAATTTATGATATTTTGAAACTGATGTTTGATATGGATATTTATCAAAACCCATGGTTATCAAATATTAAGAACACGTGAGATAAACTAGGTCTTTCTAATCTCTGGTTAGATAATCAGGCATTAGACCCACGGTGGTTTAAGGCAACAATAAAAACACGTCTTGATGATATATATTCTCAAAATTGGCATGCTGAAATGTTTACAAATTCGTTATGCTTAAACTATCGCATATTCAAAGAAAAGTGTCAATGTGAATCACTAGTCTTAAAGTTACCATTCAAACATAGAATTTCATTAACAAGATTCCGGTGTGGAAACCACCGTCTACCGATAGCATCTGGGAGGTATGCTGGTATTGAACGAACCCAGAGAATATGCAATATATGTAACACTGATCACTTAGGTGACGAATTTCATTACTTGTTTGAGTGCCCAGCTTTTCATGAAGAAAGGGCAATTTACATTGATACTTGCTTTACTAGCCGCCCGAATACATTCAAAATGAAAAAAGCTATTCAATTCTTCAAAAACGTCGACATTGATAAGACTTTCGAAATTTTGCAGCATCATAATGAATACGTTCAAGAAGTAGATGAATATTTGTGTTTAACACTCTGTACATCGCCCTCGTGTAAATATGTAAATAGCCATTTAGGGAAGATGGTTTGAGTTTAGTTATTTTGCTTTCCATTTCTCTTTCTCTTTGTCTTTGTTATTTGTTGTGATCCAAATTAAGTCACATTTCATTTCATTCAGTACAAAGGTGCCTTTGTATTGCAATATGATCATTATTATTTATTTACTCTAATCCATATTTAGATTTTAATCTGTCCATTCATGCATTATTACTCTAATGAATTATTTTTAATTATTTTTTAATTATCATTATCATTATTATTATTGTGATTATTATTATTATATATTATTAATATTATTATTATTATTATTATTATTATTATTATTATTATTATCATCATCATCATCATCATCATATCATTAATGTTATTATTATTATTATCATTATTATTATTATCATTATAATTATTATTGTTGTTGTTTTATTATTGTCTCATTCTAGTATTGAAGTATTAACTTCAATTTCCTAACTTGTTTGCATTGTCATCGCCATTGTCATAGCACAGGTATGGGGGGGGGGGGGGGGAGGGGTCGCACTTTGTCCAGTCTAATATACTGACTCATCTTTTATTACTATCATATTCTATTTATTTTACTCATTTACTTTATATTATTATTTATTTATGTACTTAATTTATGTACTTAATTTCAATTTAAGATTTTATTACTTATTTTGTTTATTTTGTGTTTATACTGTAAATAATGTTGTTCCGTTTCCTTGTCCAAATATGTATATGAATCCCCCAATACCTAATATGGTGAAATGGGATGAATAAATTGTCATTGTCATTGTCATTGTCATTTGTAGTCGTAGAAAGCTGATCAAGGTATCAAATTACTAAGAATTATATTATCAATGCATATACATAAAAGAAACGGCGATTCTATGTTTCGTAAGGGCGTTACGCGCGAAAACGCGCGCGCATGCGTGTGCGCGCGGAAATTTTTGAAATGCTGAAAATGACCTTAAACGTATGGAAACTTGATACTAGGTGATTTTGAGCATTTTGAAATTTTGACGTACGCGTACGCGCACGTCATGACCTTTAGGCAACCTTTGATGGTATGCTACGGTTAAGGGTCATGTGAAATTTATGTGTACTAAATATGATTGATCTATGACCATTGATGTTGAAGTTATGATTGTTAATGTGATTTTACAAAATGGCGTCTGGATGACGTCACGTGACCTTGATGACCTTGAAAAGTTTCGATGCACATCTTCATAGTGACGTCCATAAATGACATAAAAATGAATGAAATTGACTTGGAAGATTTTGAGATAGAGTGGACACAAAATGTTGACTATAAAAATAAATAATAAAGAGAAAATTCTGACGAAATTAAGAGGTGATCTGTCACAGACAGACCACCTAATAAAAATAAATTTCTGACGAAATTAAAAGGGGATCTGTCACATGGACAGACCACCTAATAATACTGAACACGTACAGAGCGCACACACCGTTCCATGACGTTCTTGGCGGGGTTTAATAGCTTAGTGAGTGCTTCGGATATGAACATATACACACACACACACACACACACACACACCCACATACACACACATGCATGTAGCCTTTAGCTGTTCTGACCTTCTTTGACAAAAGGAAGCAAGTGATAAAATGTCATTCCTGTAAAAACAGCGGAATATTTCAACAAAAATATCACAATGCTTACTTAACAGGATTATTTGCTTTTATTTATCTCAACATGATATTAGTGTTAATTTTATGAAATTTCATAAGGATCATGGGCAACCACAAATCTATGCCAGTAGACAAAATGAATGGCACGTTATCGCTTCAGTATTAACTTTTCTTACTTTCCTTTGTATAAAGCTCTATGATCTCAAGCAAATTTACGGTAGAGAGATCTGCAAACATGAACACAATATTGTTGAACCTTGGGATGCGAAAAGGGGAATTTACTCACAAAAAAATTGAAAATAATTTATGGGACAAAGGAACAAAAGTGCAGAATATTCACGACTGAACTTGTTATGACTATCACGAATCCATTGAAGCAGATCGGTATCGGCCTGAGCCTGGCAGAACCTCTGGTGATCCCATTTATCTTTAAAAGACAGAAATTAACTCAATTACAATATACATTACATCTGAATGGTTTGATATGTGTGTGTGTGTGTGTATGTGTGTGTGTTGTATCAATAATGATAAAATCATGTATCAAAATATCTGTGTCGATGTATTGGTAGTGAATACACACAAATAACATAATGGTGAAGACCGTGAAGTTTATACCTGTGATTTCGGAACATAACTTAACGTACAAAAGGGTAAACACGAACCATCATTATCATGCCTCAATTTGTGAGGCAGAAAAAAAAAGTAAAAAGATACATACGACGTATGACCAGTTTTACCAGTTTATGACCAATTTATGACGTCATTATGACCAGTATCTGCTTCAGGGTACTTTATAAGTGACGGGTTTCACCATACTCTTATCATGAATTTACAAATAAAACATTTACCTTTCTGCGCAGTAGCTCTCTTTTCTTCCCAAAGAGCATCACCATGATCACGCCCTTGAATTATTGTTGACTCTGCATACTATGTTCGGCTACTGCAGCAGTATCAAGATTTTAGTCAAAAGAGCGAGGAGAAACAGGAATTACAAGCAATAGTTTATAACGTAACTTCTGCTGTTTGAAACGTCGTTTGACAACGTGACACCAACTTCGAAATCAGAATACGAAAAGGACCTCCTTATATGCATTTCCAACGGAATTTCATCGTACTTCACGAAATTTGATCGGAGTTCATCGAAATATCAAATAATTAAAAATGATCTTGAACTACTAGTCTGTGCACGACTGATCAATACCAAACCTCAAAAGTGAGTAATGATATTGTCGATTGGCAAGGTTATGTTGAAAAAAAGTCACTATAAAAATTAATATTGAAATATTGTAGTAACCAGAAGCTATAATTTATGTCTTCGATCTTTCAGTTGCCCCCGATTGTACTTCATGATTAAATTTTTGTTGGCTCCAAAGGTAATTTTGAAAATTAATGTTAATTAATATTTATTTAGTTTCAGAGACGTTAAGCCCCATCTGCCTAGGCCAGGAAGTATTTTTCTAGCGTTTCCCGTATTCCATTTAACGGGTTCTAGGACATCTCCCCCGGAGGACAACTCCCCCGGAGGACAACCCTAACCCTAACCCTAACCCTAACCCTATGTCCTCCGGGGGAGCTGTCCTCCGGGAATTGTCCCCGGGGGAGTTGTCCTCCGGGGGAGATGTCCTGATACGCCATTTAACGTCTTGGTAGCATTTAAAAAAAATAAATAAAAAATCAACTTTAAGTGTTTAATAAGTAACCATAGGCTTAATGTTTGACATTTCTTATTTGGCGAGTTCCCAGGTCATATGCCCCACTTGCCGAAACCGAGATGTTGCCCGTGTCTTACTTAGGATCCATTTGTTATGTAAAAACAAGTTATAACAACATTTAGAATTAGTAATTGCATAAGTAATCAACTTCAAACTTTGAAGAAGGAACTGGAAATAAGTATTAAAAAAAAAAAAGAAAAAAAAAAGAAACACCTTATCACCTTTACTTGATTTATTTATTTTTTACACATGTACTCGAACACCCTGCTCAGCCAGTGGCTGTTCTGCCATCAACATTGCTTCACGTTTAAATCAAATTACTTCAATTACTTCAAGTTACTTCAATAAACATTTATTTCTGATTTCGAAAGGCGGCGATTTTAGAGGAAACACAATCTTGAGGCTCGCCCTGAACAAAAAAAAAATCCATACAATTCACAAAGATGTCACATTCATTATCATAATAGTAGTAGAGCATGGAGCCTATACTAGTATAGAGTGAGTAGAAACCTGTCCAATCATTTAGAAGTTGTTCTGTTTCAAGCATGAACATTCAATTGGGGTTTCATGACATGCCTTGGTAGTGCCATCCTCCAACCATATGTCTGTATTCTTTTTATTTGAATCTTTGCACGCATGACCGAGTAAGACACAATCTTCAGAAGACGGTAAAATCTCACCTGCGCCAAATGTATACATGTAGATAGTAGTATTGTTTATTCAAACCAAATCAAACTCAATAGTGATACAATGCATGACATCATAGAACTTAGAATGAAAGGTTTGGGACCCCAGTGAAGCACAGCTTGTTGATGGGGCCCCTTTACACAGTGGTATATAGTAAAGAGTAACATATTTACAATGAGAATAACTTATGTACAAACACACACACACACACACACACACACACAAATACACATCACTCCTCATAATTTATACCTTCATGTACTACCTGAATGCAATCTGTCGAAAAGGTGTTTTTACACAATATCTTAAACCGAGACAGTGTCACGCTATCTTTTATGTCATGGGGTAACTTATTCCACTCTTTAACACATACTATTCTAAATGATTTCAAGGCAGTTTGGGTTCTCGCAAATGGTTGATGGATAAGGTTTCTTTGACGAGTATGATAATGATGGATTGAAGAATTTTCCACAAACACATCAGTCAAAAATGTAAACTGGCCTTATCGATATTTAAACATTAATGTAACACAATTAAGAGAAACCATTTCATCTAATGGTAAAATTTGCAGTTGTAAAAATAAAGGAGTACTTGGTGACCTATAATCTGAATATGTTATGTATCTAACAACTTTTTTTTTGAAGAACTTGCAATGTATGTATATGGGTCTTAAATGTGTGTCCCCAAGCAATATTGCAGTACATCAAATGAGGCATGACAATAGCATTTTATAAAGTAACTAGGGTCCGCTGGGGGAGGAAATACCGAAGTTTGGATATTATTCCAACACTTCGAGACACTTTAGTACATACACTATTAAGGTGATCTTTCCATGATACATATTCATCAACCGTAACACCAAGAAATCGCACATGTTGACTGCAGTTGATCTGTTGATTACCAACAACTAAGTAATTAACATCATCAGGGATCACCCTCCCTCTAGTCCTAAATAATACATATTGTGTTTTACCGGTGTTTTATAATAGTTTGTTACAACAAAACCATGCAAAGAGTTTACTATTTTCAGTATTAACTGTCTGCATTAGAGTATGAATATTCTTGTGAGAATATAATAAACAAGTATCGTCAGCAAAGAGAGAATATGTAAATAATTGAGACGAGTTGATGATATCATTAATGTAAATCAGAAACAACAATGGGCCAAGGACAGATCCCTGTGGTACACCGTACTTTACATTTCTTGACTGTGATTTAACACCGTTCAAAGCAACAAATTGTAATCGATTTTCTAGGTTACTTTTAAACCAATTTAAGACTATACCTCGAACACCATAATGTACAAGCTTTCTTAAGAGTATACTGTGGTCAATTGTGTCGAATGCTTTTGACAAGTCCAACAAAATTCCAAGGCAATACTTCCCATTATCAATTGGAGTAAATATTGTATTTACCAAATTTAAAACACCCATACTAGTGGAGCAATTTTTACGGAATCCAAATTGCTGAGGGATCAAAATATTATTAATATGCAAAAAGTCATTCAATCTTTTGTAAACTATTTTCTCTAGAATCTTTGAGAATATTGGTAACAACGCAATTGGTCTATAATTCTCAATGCATTTTCGATCATTCTTTTTGTATACTGGAACCACTTTTGCTATTTTCAACATGTTTGGAACTACCCCTTGAAACAATGATTTATTGAATATGTCACAAAGTGGATCTGCAATAACATGAATACAATCTTTTATAATCATAGGAGAAATATCATCTGAGCCAGATGACTTAGATGGTTTTTAAGGCCGAGACAAAGTTAATAATCTCATGTAGGCCTACAGATGTTGGTCTAAAAATAAGGAGGATGGGTTACCCTGATCCAACAATGGATAGATGGATAAAGATTAAAAACAAATGTTGACAGAATATGTGTACACCAATACACCACACACCCTCTCACCATACAAACACACACACACACCCACACATGCCAACACACACACACACACACTCATATATATATATATATATATATATATATATATGAGTGTGTGTGTGTGTGTGTTGTGTGTGTGTGTGTGTGTGCGTGGGTGTGTGTGTGTGTGTGTACCCGTCGCCTCCCAGAACACTTTCTTAAATGATGTCATGTACATTGAGAATATCTATCCCTTTGACTTTCGCACCCTCCCTTAATATCTGCAATGGGTAAATTGTATTTTATAATACAGTTACATATATTGCTATTCTGTGTTAATTATGAGTTATTGTAATGTTCTTAATTCCATGTCTCGCTGTATTGAAGACTAAGTGTTTCAAATATCAAATTAAACCACAATTCATTTGAGTTACACAAAATCAAAACATTTTTTTATAATGCATTGAGAAATTCAAAAACTGAATCTACCTGAATTAAACAAGATATATAGAAAAACATATTAGTAAAACAATTCATTTCAAACTTCTTCACAATGTTTTTCTTTTCAAAGATAATCTTTTTAGATGGAAAATAAGTAGGCTTAATATCATAATTTGTAAATATTGTAACGTACAATAATCATCGTTATAAATAATATTTTACTTGAATGTCGTCAAGTCATAGATATTTGCAAAATAATTCATCGCTTAATAATAAGTTTGTTCAAACAAGAAATTGTGATTGATGAACACTAATGCTCATTTGTATAAGAGCTAAGGATTCAAAGTTTATTCTTACACATATCCACATTTCATTTGCTCAGTATGCAATTTACAAGATTTATATTCTTAACAACTTTGAAATGTAAATATTTGAACAGTCAGACAGTCAGTTTGGAAGAGATTAAAAATTATTTTATGCAAAACATAAAATTCAAGAAACAAGACAGTTTATACTTTAGAATTATACGTATGTTGAATCAAATATCGAATTTATATTGTTTTCTTCTGTCTTCTCTCATGCAATGAAGTACCTCAAAGGGGGGGGGGGGGGGGGATATTGAAGACTATTGTTTGTAACGGTATCTATACATGTAAATAGTTTTATTTGGTGTGCACGATTAGTCGAGGCCCCGGCTTGGGGATGGGGGGGGGGATGGGGGTTATTAATACAGTGAACGTTATTCCTTAGTTACAATTAAAAACTATTATTATTTTTTATTTTTTATTTTTTGCACCTATTATAATTTCAAAAGAAACCCGTGTAATGACTATTGAGTTGAGTTGATAAACAAATTGTTTTACATACTTTTTTAAAGGATATTTCGTTTGGGTAATATTTCCCCCGCCTATTCGCCATTTTGTTTCCATATGGACTTTATACAACGTAAACTCGAACAGATAGAACTAACATACAAGGAATGAATTATAACACAAATAATTGAGATTCATGCAGATCGAGTAGAAGTAGTGTATTGATGTGCTTTTCATCATAGCTGGCGCTGTTTAAATAAAGGACTAAAGGGGGACTGGCGTTTAATCAGGATTAATACTTGTCATTCTTGATAGGGTTATTGCGGGATAATTTCGGTATCGTCCCTTTGGTTTGGGTTGTAGAATGTCTTTTATCTGGTATTATACATTTGTGGTTCTCGTAGAGTAATCGTATGAAAGAATGGTCAATGTATACTCGAACCAATTTAGTTAGTAGCAGGGAACAAACTTCCCTGATTTTTCCCTCGTGAAGTCTCAAAAGTCCCTGATAATGATTTTAACCAATTTTCAGTTTCGCGCTTTTTCTATGTTGTCGCAATAAACTTTTTGGCAGTATTAAACACTAGTCTGACCGATTACCGTACTTTCGAATTTTGGGCCAATCAAAATTCCCTAACTTTTTCATGATTTGTGGTATTTTCAAAATAGAAATTCCCTGACGTTTCCTTGACTGGAAAAGAAGTAAAATAATTTTCCCTGATTTCCCTGATGGTCTGGCAACCCTGTTAGTAGACAAAGTCCACAACGTCCGCAACTAAGTCCAAAATAAAATAAGTTACATGAATATGCTTCTTCCGGTTAGAAAAATGTCCCGTAGCAGCCCCTCAAGTAGACTAAGTTTCGTAAATGAAGCGTCCCTGATTATTACGTATCAAAAAACTAACATGGATTGATTTGAAGTGTAATTTTGATTACCCTTAAGATTACACAATGAAGACATGATATAATTGTGTAATTTTCTTTCAGTTTCAACGTTGAAACCCTGAAGTGTTTTTGTAATTATACAGACACGAACCATTAAAGGGATATTCTTACTAAGGACCTTTTCTCCGGACATTGCCAGAGGTTCTACAATTTATTGAAATGATTAATGTCACATGGATGTTCTAAAAAATAAAATAAAATAAATAAATAAATAAATGATTACGCTCGTGGCATTCAACTGCAATAATGAAGCTTAAATCAAAGATCAGTCAAAGAGATACATAAAAATTAACCCAATTGCAAGAGAATGAGAGTGACATGCTATTTTTTAAATAATTTATTCCCCTGTACATGCTGTATGCATCTAATGAATTAACTGAGACAGAGTGGGGTGCTATCTCACTTCGCGGAGACGTCTCCACGACAGAGTAGAAAATTTCGTCTCCGCGACGGATAAAAAGTATTAAAGACGTCACCTACATGGCGGAGACGTCTCCAATACGTCTCCGCGACTCCGAGACGTCCCCCATTTTATGAAAAAGGATCCGTCTCCGATACTCAGGAGACGTCTCCGCGATATCGGAGACATTGCTAATACTTTTTATCCGTCGCGGAGACGAAATTTTCTATTTTGTCAAGGAGACGTCTCCGCGAAGTGAGATACCACCCTAAAGGGCCTGTCCCACAGAAGGCGATCGTTGTGGCGACAACCTATGCATGTTAGAACCTGCCAGAATCGTGTAAGAATCGTAGGTGACCGAAGATCATCTACGTATCTACGACTCTGTCCACGATAGGCTACGAAAACGACTTGCTTCCACGCAAACAATAGGCTAACAATAGTTGGTATCCGATAATACAATAGCCTCGACCTTCGCGCATCTCGCGGCTCGACTTCTCTTGTCGCAGCTTAAAATCAACCAAAATATGAACTTGAGCACTGTGGCGATCCTTACGACTGACACAGGCGATCGAGTGTTTTCTACCTGATGGCGGTCTGTCGCCTTTAGGTTCGTGATAGTCCTCTCAGTCGCGCATCATAATTTGGGTCGTGAGAGATTTTTGAAAATTTCAAAAATCAGCGGCGACTGTACAGTATCTGAATGGAGGCCGATCCTGATTTTGGTGAATAGTGGTGGCGACAAAGGCCGTAGCAGCTTAAATTTCACTGGCAGTTCGGTTCAGCGATGCGTGCAACGTACGCTGGAGCGCGGCAACCTACAACTGGCCGCCGTTCCGCTCTGCTAAACATGTTGTATCTGGCGACAATCTACGATAGCACCTTGTCGCGACAAGAGAAGACAGGCTACGGTCATTAACGTCAACCCAACTGACGCCGGCTATTGTTTAACTTGTTAAGAAACCAGCGGCGAACAGAATTTTGCTACGTATTTGTTGGCGACAGACGCGATAATTCACAATCTTATAGGCGATTGGACCTGCGCATGGTGGCGATGGGTACTAAAAAGCAGTTCGTAGGTTGTTGCCACAACGATCGCCTTCTGTGGGACAGGCCCTTTAACCTATGCATGTTAGAACCTGACAGAATCGTGTCAGAATCGTAGGTGACCGAAGATCATCTACGTATCTACGACTCCGTCCACGATAGGCTACGACAACGACTTGCTTCCACGCAAACAATAGGCTAACAATAGTTGGTATCCGATAATACAATAGCCTCGACCTTCGCGCATCTTGCGGCTCGACTTCTCTTGTCGCAGCTTAAAATAAAAAAAAATATGAACTTGCGCACAGTGGCGATCCTTACGACTGACACAGGCGATCGAGTGTTTTCTACCTGATGGCGGCCTGTAGCCTTTAGGTTCGTGATAGTCCTCTCAGTCGCGCATCATAATTTGGGTCGTGAGAGATTTTTGAAAATTTCAAAAATCAGCGGCGACTATGCAGTATCTGAATGGGAGGTCGATCATGATTTTGGTGAATGTAGGTGGCGACAAAGGTCGTAGCGGCTTAAATTTCACTGGCCTTTCGGTTCAGCGATGCGTGCAACGTACGCTGGAGCGCGGCAACCTACAACTGGCCGCCGTTCCGCTTTGCTAAACATGTTCTATCTGGCGACAATCTACGATAGTACCTTGACGCGACAAGAGAAGACAGGCTACGGTCATTGACTTCAACCCAACTGAAGCCGGCTATTGTTTAACTTGTTGAGAAACCAGCGGCGAACAGAATTTAGCTACTTATTTGTTGGCGACAGACGCGATAATTCACGAGCTTACAGGCGATTGGACCTGCGCATGGTGGCGATGGGTACTGAAAAGTAGTTCGCAGGCTGTTGCCACAACGATCGCCTTCTGTGGGACAGGCCCTTAAAATACAAACAAATACTTAGCAAAATTTTGTTTGCCGCTGGTTTCTCAACAAGTTAAACAATAGCCGGCGTCAGTTTGGTTGACGTCAATGACCGTAGCCTGTCTTTTCTTGTCGCAACAAGGTGCTTTCGTAGATTGTCGCCAAATAGAAATCGTTTAGCACAGCGGAACGGCGGCCAGTTGCAGGTTATCGCGCTCCATCGTACGTCGCACGCATCGCTGAACCTAACAACCAGTGAAATTTAAGCCGCTACGGCCTTTGTCGCCACCAACATTCACCAAAATCAGGATCGGCCTCCCATTCAGATAGTGTACAGTCGCCGCTAATTTTTGAAATTTTCAAAATCACTTCCGACCCAAATTATGATACACGATTGAGAGGACTATCACGAACCTAAAGACGACAGGCCGCCATCAGGTAGAAAACACTCGATTGCCTGTGTCAGTCGCAACGATCGCCACAGTGCGCAAGTTTATATTTTGGTTGATTTTAAGCTGCGACAAGAGAAGTCGAGCCGCGAGATGCGCGAAGGTCGAGGCTATTGTATTATCGCGGTACCAGCTATTGTTAGCCTATTGTTTGCGTGGAAGCAAGTCGTTGTCGTAGCCTATCGTAGACAGAGTCGTAGATACGTATATGATCTTCGGTCACCTACGATTCTGACACAATTCTGGCAGGTTCTAACATGCATAGGTTGTCGCCACAACGATCGCCTTCTGTGGGACAGGCCCTTTAGAGAGAAGAGAGAGAGAGAGGGGGTGGGAGGGGGAGAAGAGAGAGAATGCCATATACAGTGTGTCCCAGAAAGAACTATACACATTTGAAACGGCTACTATATATATATATATATATATGGTTCTTGGGGGAAAAGATTCATATGTAGAGAACAATCATATCCTCAACTATTATTTATCACCTTCATATGGGGCGCCATGAGGAATTAAAAGTAATAATGGCGTGAATCGGCTAACAAAGACAATATAAACCAAAAGTCAGAAATAAACATCAATATCATGCAAAAATGTAATGGACAACCTTTTTGTTTTCGTTTTTGTCTTTTTGTTTATTTTGTCTTTGTTTTTCGATTCTTTGTCTTTGCTTTTTATTCCTCATGGCGCCCCATAGGCAGGTGGAAAATGCATAGCGAATTCCTGCGCAGCCTCGTTTTTGTGTCCTTCATAAAAAAAGTGGGCATTGCTCATTGAAGCATGCATTATTTTCGGACTTTTTGGTGTCAATTAATAGTAGAGAATATTAGCTTTCTCTACATATGAATCTTTTCCCCCAAGAACAATATATTTTATATTCTGTAACCATTTCAAAAGTGTATTTTTCTGGGACACACTGTAGAGAGAGGGGGAAGAAAAAGAGAGAAAGAAGTGAAAGAAAAGTTTATTTACATTACTTTCGATATAGTCAAGGATCACTCATCTATATAGAATACACTTCCTTGTGATTACTTTGATAATTAAACCAAGGACAAGAATAACATTTTCATAATGATTTTATTTTTAAGTAATATGAAAAGGAAACACCCACTCAGTTTTTTTCATGGTATACTTAGTTTGCCTGTGTTAATCTCATTCTATTTGACACAATTTGCGGTGTTAGCATCTTGTTTTAGAATGTATTTCAGGATCAACTCATGAAACTGAAGAAGAGTCGACATACAAATTAAGGGTGAGGTAAATATAATATTCTCATTTTCTTCATTAAATCATATTGCTATTAAGGAAACAAAAATATTTTAATCGGGAAAAGGCTGCATCGCTTTGTCTGCAGGTTGGTACTGAGATGTATCGAAATTTTAAGTAAATTTAAAGAAAAATCATACAAATTAAATGAAAATCAATGAAGTTATGATTTTTTTTTTTTTTTTTTTTTTTTTTTTTTTTTTTTTTTTTTTTTTTTTTTTAGTGCAACGCTTTTGTGAATAGTGGCATGCAAATTAAATAAGCAAGATGATAATGTCATTTAACCATTTTTTATTTTATATTTTATTATATGAAATAAGTAATAAAATGTACTGCTCTAAGAATAGTAATAATAATAATAATAATAATAATAAACAGTGATGACTCTCTATGTAAGAAGACTCGACATACCAATTAAGATTGAAACATGATGTGCTCATTTTCTTGATTTTGTTAGTTAATCTCAGAAGAAAAATAAATGTAGTGGCTCATTGTTTTCGTAATGGAGACATCAGCGTTTGTATTCAGATGATTTGAAATTCAGAGTAAATTGGGGAAAAAACGAGGTGCAACACTGAAAATTCCTCACATTTCGATAAAAAAAATAGTAAAGTTATATACGGTTTTAAAACTTTTGTAATACGCAAAGTGATGATGTCATTGAACCACATTTTATTTAGTATTATATGAATAACAATTATTCCATTTATCTGCTCCAAGAATACAGAAACATAAATGACCCCTTATGGAATGTTTAAAATTGCGTGTTTAATCATTGCTGTAATATATTCATATATAAGGGATATTTTTTATACACATGTATGGAAACAGAAGGAAATACGATTTCACATAATGAAAAGAGAAAAAAAGTGGGTCAATGAAATCATCAGCTTGCTCGTTTTTTTTTATATATAATTTCATTATTATTTTTTTTTTTTTTTTGCTGGAGGGCCGTCGCCTAAGAATTGCTCAAGCCATTTCTTTTGCAAAAAAATAATAAAAAAAGAATAAAAATAAAATGTTATAACACTCGTACTAAGAATGAGAAATTGAATAATCCATTAGCCTGGTATATTCCAATAAAGATTATTGTTATCAATATTCTAATTGCTAATGTAATTAATGTTTTTGGTTTGTTTAGTTCATGTTTGATTTTTTTTTTTGCCTCGGACATTTCTCCCTTACAAACTTGTTACCAGCCTTTTTAACTTCTCAATTTAAAGGCAAAATGTTATTCGTTGGGAAGTATATTGTAGATTACGAACTTAAATTCAAATCATCTCTCAGAGATGATCTTCTAATTCGAATTAGAAGAAGAATTTGCATGTGAAGTGACGGTACCGGTTACTATGATTGTGCCGCCCCCCCCCCCCCCCCACTCAGGCGGCTCAACGCATACCATATGCTTGTTCCGGGTTCTTAGAGATACCCCCTTTAGGTAGGAAAATGGTTTAAAATTTTGACCCCTATCACGGGCTTTTGGAGGGAAGATACCCCTATAGGTAGGGGAACGGTTTAAGATTTTGACCCCTTTCACGGGCTTTTAGAGGGGAGCGAGCAAAATCCACACCCCTATCAAAGGGTTCGGGAGGGGAAGAAATCAAACTTACCTTCTATTACAAGTTTTTGGACAGAAGCTCATAAAGAAACAACCTAAATGAAAAAAAAAGTGCAGTGGTGAAGAGTGTCTATAATTTTAGTAGGCCTACTTGCATGGACAGGACTATCTCCAGAGACCTTCTCATGCTGAATATACTTCAATGGAGAATTGATGTACTTCCCATAGCACTTTTCTTTACTCAGGGTCCAACTAAGAATGTCTCTAGAACTTCTACAGATGCAAAAAGAAGGAACAAAAGACTGACTTCAGTCATGTGTATAGTTATAATTTATTTCTGAGGGACACATCAATTGACACATATGATCAATTTGAAGAAAAAAAAATAGTTTTTTGACACATTTGCAGTACAGATTTCTGACAATTCTTCAAAATCTATGATTACATGCATCTTTTAGAAGAAATATTGAAGAGCCCTCCACTTATGGGTCGTAAATAAGAAGCTGCAAATAGATAACTACAAAATAAAATTGACTATGAGGACTTCCTGTTTCTTTATACCCACACCATTATTCTTTTTGAAATGAATCACAATTGAAACTTGATATACATAGATCTGATATATATAAAAATATCTGACATGACAAACGAATTCCTCTGGTCCAATAACTTAATGTCCTTTGTCTTGAGCTGTTTTACTGACTTCTGATTAAACAAAATATCTGATATAATAAACAACAATTCTCTGTACCAAAGAACTTGTTATACAGAGTTAACACTGAGCTGAATACATGGAACTAAATTTGCTAGCAGCATATTATTTTGGGTTTCTGCTACACAGTTTAGTATTTTCTTTAGGCCTTTCCTTGTGATATATGTAATCTTGAAACAGAACTAACCCTTGGATCTAAATTGAAAGCATGTCTGCGCCTTTTCAATGGAAGGGAATTTTTTCAACGATAACCCTGCCCTCAATTTGTGAGGAAGCATAATTTATTTAAATATACCTTCAGAACGTGGAATCGGTCTTCGAGGGGGAGAAGGACCCGTAGAAGGAACCGGTTCAGTGCCACATGATGGTGTCTCGGTCTTGTGGAGATCTGAAATATAGTGAAAGTTGCATGTTAACACTGAAATCTTGATAAATGGGTCTGATTGATTGAATATTTTCCTTTATATACTTCATTTTAAGAATCTTTAATAATCCTGTCTTCTGATTGGTTGAAAGTGCAGTCATAATCTGACCTATGGCCGCCATAGTCCTTTTTCCCGGTTTTACCGGTCAATAGAACATTTTTACAGTACTTTTTGTCCGTGGGCATAGTGCGATCCCCATTGTTTACGTACGTGCAAGGCTGCTTTATTTCAGATACCATAATTTGCGGCGCGATTTGGTCGATAATTTTAGACAACTCCGCTGCTTGTGCATCAACGCGCGCGCGCGCAGCGTACACAAATTCTTTCGTCGCGCTAGAACGGATCCCAGATTTCTAGTTGAGTGTTAAGCCTGAATTCCGATGACGATGTTGATCTAAACAAGCGATTTAGAGGTTAATCTTTCTCGGCATTTTGCAGTTAACTGTAAGTAGAATGCAATTGTGTTGCCTGTGCATGTGGCGAGCATGCATTGTGGCCTGCAGAGCCAGAGGCTCGAACTGACTTAACTTTCATGACATGTTCTAGGCTAGTCTAGATCTAACGTTATTTTAGAATCTAGATCGTAGACTTCACTTAGACTTAGTTCTAGGTCAAAATTAGACTATGTTTGTTGTTTTTAGATTCGGCATATAAAATATATATTGACTGCTTTTATTTTCGGGACATGGTCGTTTCTAGACTGCTCTCGGGAATCTCCGAATCTGCCATAACCCGCGACCTGCGGTCTTGGGTTATAGCAGATGCGGAGATTCCCTTGAGCAGTCTAGAAATGACCATGTCCCTCAAAGCAGTCAATATATCTATATTATTATGTAAATTTATACTACGAGTAAACCTATGTTATTTCATGTCACTCAAAATCAACATCTCATTAATATACCGCGCCATTGAAAGTAATGTGTCATGACTTTGTCTGGTTTATTTACTTGATGTATTTCTGCAGGTGTTGCCACCCCCCCCCCAAAAAAAAATAGATAAATAAATAAATAAATAAAATAAAATAAATTAATATATAAATAAAAAAAATAAAAAAAAAATAGCTAAAGCCCGAGATAACGGACGGTAAACTTTAGAAGGCAAACTACACACTCAGCTCAGACTTACAGGTCCATGCTGAAACTATTGCGACATGGTCGACTGTTACTACGACCATGGACCAATAACTTTTTAGGTCCATGCTACGACTAGCCCGGCAGCGTTCCGGGGCTAGGTTGGCTGGAGAATGACTACAATAATCGCATCTAATGTTTGGAAATGTTTCCTGGTGTTTGTTTCAAGAATTCGCTGCAGTCTGAACTGGCACAACGAACAGACACCCAGAAGCTTTCCCTGGCAGTCGTACATGATTAACGAGTAATATGTTGATTATTTGTCTTTAGTACAATGTTGTACATCAACCGATCTCAAAATAACAATCTATACTAAATCATTTGCAAAACTGGTCGCAATCTAATAATATGTATCTCAATCCTACATGTTTCCTTCTTGAAAAATCTGCCTCCTCCTTAAATTCTCTCGATCAAACAAACGGGACATTCAGAGCCAAAAATGGGCTTGTTTGAAAAAAAATGTTAAATGAAATCTCAATCCTTATGTATATTCTTTAAGGCACTACGTATCTTCAACAAAAACATAAAAAATAGTTGAAATAACTCAATTCATAATTAATTTATGATCATATTCGTCGGTAACAAACGGGTCCAGAAAAAAAAATGGTGTTTTCAAATTTTGACTTTGTTCACATATAACTCTGAATTTAACAAGTAGATCTAAACTTGCATAATATTATCCTCTAAAACATGTAATAAACATTGTAAGGACATTTTAACGTTAATATAACTTCGAGTTTTCTGGCAAGGTCAAGTTTTGAAAAAATATGTCACGTAACACACGGGACAGGACTGTAACACACGGGACAATTATTTCCTGTAATATTTTTCATTAAACATTTGACGTAGTCGAGGCGTAGCAACATCTTTTGTTAAAAATCAATGTGATAAAACAAAAGAAACAAAATACAAAACACAGATGTAAAAAAAAAAAACACTTATTTTATTTCATTTCTAAAGGTTGGAGGGTGAGTAATAAAAATGTATAATTTTACATCAGCTCAATAACTTTTGTGAGACTATTTCTGAGACCTGAATATCTTAAGTCTAAAAATATGGAAAACTGTGTGCTACGTTCGTGATTTTTTTCACCTGAGTTAGCCAAGGAAATATAGAAACAGAAACTACATTATATCAATTCTACTCCACGTGAAATCAAAATCTAACGTATGACATTAAATCTTAACATAAAGACGCGTCCATTATTTGAGGAGGGGAAACGCAACATTACATTCATGAGTTTAGTGGAAATACATCTGAGCGGCGCAGAAAATTATACGGCTCTACATTAATGTCAACGAAACCCGCGCTATAACGGCGGGAAGCGACCGATTGACAACTGCATGCAATTATTACTTAGCGTACAAAAACTCATCGCCTAAGGAAACTTCCCTGTGGTAAAATGGTATTGTCAGTCGATCCGTTCGAGCTAATTACTCATGGACATGAAATAAATAATTGAACTTTTATCATAGTTTTCGTAGGTAGATGCTTCAGACGAGATTGGGGAAACAGACATTTTGGCAAGCCTATAACACCATTGTGCTAAAGTTGTAATCAGAATCTTTATTTCACATAGATTGATGTTCCTAACGATTATTGATATAAATAGAGATCTTGTCACATCTTGCGAAGACGCCGTCCACATGCGATATGCATGTGATATGCGGAAATATTCACCCATCGAGTAAAGATTCGTTTGTGATAATGTTCAAAGTGACAGGACTTTTTTTTTAACCAGTCGAAACGAATGTACCATATTTGGAAAGCTGAGAATTCAAGCTTTTAAAAACTGCTTGATCATTAAGGTGTAATTATAATTATGCGTAATCGAGGAAGATGACTATGCAGCGCTTGAGCTATTTTGAGAGCAAAATTGGCCATATTGTACAGGAATTTGATCTAACTAGGATTTAGAATTGACACAAGTGACAGGACTTTTTTTCCCCCTTTGCAATAAGTTATTCCTATTTTTGAAAAATTCAGACTCTTAGCGTACTTATTCAAGTTGATCATTTCTTTGAAAAGGTAGTTGCTCGCCATAATCAAGAAAACAAAGTGAAAAAAAAACTGTGCAAAATACAAAATGTCTATGGCAGCCTTCGCTTTGCGTAGAGTGATAGAGCCCTCTTCCCCTTAAGTTTACAACTAGAATTGATATGATTTTCCGGTTGTACTCCTATGACAAACCTCTTTTTTAAATGGTTGAAAATAACATTTTCCATGCATTTTTTTCTTTCTTCATGAATATCAATGAGCCTTGTGACGTCATATGACCTTGAAATGATTTTTGACCTCATTTGCATTAAGTTCATTTTATACCCTTTATGGTGATATATGACTTATTATGTTTAACTCTACAAACCCACTGACACACTTGACACCAAAATGGTCCAAAAAGTCGAAAAATCACCACCAATTGGGAACAAATATTAGTGGAGCAATAATACAGTCCAATTTAAAAAGGACTTTACATACTGATGGTATACTCAAATGGTGCAACTGAACACTGAAAATGAAATCAGACATACTCCCCGCAAATTATTGAGAAGTTTGATAAAATTAAGAAATTTGTTTATATTTCATAATTATGGGGGGGGGGGAATGAAAATCCAGTCTCATATGCTACGGTTCAGATACGTACGCGTGTGCCCTAAAGTACAAATTTATATAGAATATCGTGAACGTTTATAGCATCACGACAACAGGCCGGTAGGGGACTTTTTTGACAATTCAACACTTATTCAGAGTAAAACCTGAGGACAAAGGATATCAAAACCTTTACAACATGCAAGAACGGGAACAGGAAAAAAGAGCCAGGCAATGGAGGAGTGGGAGAGAGAGAGAGATGGCGATTATGATCACATGACTCTGGCGTCGTGCCAAAAGTCGTTTTCAAGGGCAACAGCAAGAGTTGCTAATTTAGTGCGGTACACATGCCTATATCCGATCAATCATACTCATGCAGAGTTAAACTGAATCGTACTTACTAAGTGCATGAATCAGATTGTATCAGTATAACAGAACTCCTGTACTCGAAAGTTGCTTGATAATCTCACCAAAAGTAAAATTAACGTTTACTTTTAAAGGGATTTAAAACATTTTCTTGTAAGCCCTGTTTTTTTTAGTGGAGGCGTTCAATACGGCAATGTACTTAAATAGACGTTTGAGTCATACGCAAAGGCGTTTGTTTACGTATTCTGCAATGGCGCCCAATTAGTTTACCACTTTTGTATCCGCGAAAAACGTAGTTCTATCAGTAATGACAATTTACCTTTTGAACGTATAAGTTACATACAAATGCAATTACAATATAACATAGGAAGTACAAACAAATGAACGGATAAATCAAATCATCAATCGGTTGGAAGGATAACATGTTTAACAATTTAGCATGAACTAGGATGACACGATTCATCCGCAAAGTATCCGCTCTAGTCTGCGCAGCAAAACATCTACCTTAATAGCACAATTTATCATAAGTGTTTTTGTTATCAAACATCATTAATCGTGATCATGTGCAACTACTACACATACTACAAGAATGTGTGATGTGAAAGCTTAAACTAAATAACACAATGAGTATTCTAATGGGGATCGTCAAGAAAAGCGATTTATTTAAAAGTTATTTGGTATAGAAACCAAGACTAATTCGACTAAAAGCTACAGTCGACCTTTGAGTAGAAAATGATCCTTTTTTTTGTTTTTTTTAATAATTGTTTTATTACATGGCTAAGCAATAGGAGGAAAATATGTTCTCGTCTTGTTGAGCTTTTTTTTTTTTTTTTTAATGTGTGTTATTCAATAAAAAAAAAGTGTACAGGTGATTGAAAACATATTGTATGAATAATTACAAAAAATGTTTATAACAACAAAAACAATAATAATAATAATAATGATCATACTAAAAATAGAGATAATAAGGAAAAAAGGACGAACTATATTACAAGAGGGCTATTATATAGAAATGTTTACAGTGAACATAATAGACAGAGTCTATAGACAGAATACGGGGGGAAGCTATATCATTTGCCTTCTTTTTAAAAAAACAAAATGTCAACAAGGAAAAGAATCTAGAAAAGGATATTGAAGATTTAGAGAGAAAACTAATATTATGTGATGATAAGATGGGTACATTAAATCAAATAAATGAATTAAAATCAAAACTTGAGACTTTCCGCTCGAAAGAAAAAGAAGGTATTGCAATAAGATCACGTATAAAATGGGTGGAGTATGGTGAAAAACCGTCTAAATTCTTTCTTAATTTGGAAAAACAAAATAATGTGAATAAAGAAATACGACAGTTAACGACTGAAAATAGTGATGTCTTAAACAAACAAATTGATATACTCGAAGAGGTGTTCAAATTTTATTCAAATCTTTACACGTCTAAAGAAATAGATGAAATTGATCTCGAAACATTATTAAATTATTCTGACATTCCTAAACTATCACCACAATTATCCTTATTGCTAGAAGCTGTCACACTTTGAAACACCAAATTTTGAGAAAAAATTGCCCAAAATGGGTAAAAATAACATAATACCCCACCCCCACAGTAAAAATTCTAAATATAAATATTACGATGAGACCAATATTAAAATATGATAAAGCCTCAATTTTTAAAGAAATCAATACGAATTGCTCAAACAAGAAACCCCCATAATGAGGTTTTGTAGTGGAGAAGTACCTAAGTCCATGATTGTAGTGGAAGAAGTACTTAAGTCCACGATTGTAGTGGAAGAAGTACCTAAGTCCACGATTGTAGTGGAAGAAGTACTTAAGTCCACGATATGGTTTATTGATTATCGGAAATTGATAAGCACGAAATTACTCAAATTTGGCATATATTATTCTTTTGTGATAAAAATCAACTCCACCAAGTTTGAATCTGAAATTTCAAAAAATGTGATGTGAGGAGTAATTTGAAATATTCAACGCTCATATCTCAGAACTAGTATATATGTGACTATAGTACTTCTTCCACTACACTCTTCAATTGTCCTTTTTCAAGCATAATTTGGTCAAAACTTGAGCAATGGAGTTTTTAACAAGTTACATATAAAAATCAAACTCACTAACCAAAATAATTGTTTGGTTTAATTGGGAACCACAACAGAGTATTTAATTGTATTCTATTATGTAAGACAAGAAATTATTATAGCTAAGTAAATCAAAGTACCACTGTTCGAAAAAAATTTGTCAGCCATGAAAAGGTATTATGATATGGAAAAATATATAGCCAGAACAAATCTTAAAGAAAATCGTTTTGAAAGAAATGGCTCCAATTAAAAAAAATGCTTTTAGAGTAGTTAATCTGCGTTGTTATGAAACTGTCCTTGTAACTTAAATCGATATTAATTTATTGTTGCTATATTGTAATAATTTGCATTGCATTTGCATATATGTGACATGATAATTCATAGATAATTCTTCAAAAATTTGTTGTGAAATCACTTTGTTGATTTTGTTTGTTATGTAACAACTGTATAAAATATGTTTTCTTATGTTCAATAAAGGAACCCTGTGGAAGGGCAAAAAAAAAATAAATAAAATAAAAATAATAGACAGAGTACCAAGCACTTCTTTATTATGAACCGATATGAACTAAACTAAACTAAACTAACTATTGATGAATGAACACTTGAATATTCTTTATAAAACACGAGAGTGGGTCGAAAATGAAAAGTGAAAATCTTACCTCCAAATAGAAGTCATCGTGAAATACAATGTATCCATTGTGTCGAAAGTGGGGGGGGGGGGGGAGGGGGGTGGGTGGTTATGAATCTCCCCCAATAATTCGAAGGGGAGGATTGTGTACAATAACCTCCCCCCCCCCATATTTCGAGATCAAGGAAACAAAATGTATCACAATATGTGCAGAAATCTAGCCATTACAAATTTATTATAATATGAATACTTCTATGGTAGTAGTATGTCCTACTAGATATTTTAATGTCGTAAATGCATAGCTCTATCATTCAAAATCCAAAATGTTCTAATTTTACCGTTCATCTTCCTGCTTGTCCCTAATATAGAACACAACAGTGTTAAATTATTTGCACGGATGCTCCCATATTTGCGAGAGAATATAAAATGTGTGGACTAGGTATTACCCATTCAAATCGATAATAAGCAGGGCGTTAACATATCAATTCTAGTTGTAAACTTAAGGGGAAGAGGGCGCTATCACTCTACGCAAAGCGAACGCGGCCATAGACTTTTTGTAATTTGCACAGTTTTTTTCACTTTGTTTTTCTTGATTATGGCGAGCAACTACCTTTTCAAAGAAATGATCAACTTGAATAAGTACGCTAAGAGTCTGAATTTTCAAAATAGGAATAACTTATTGCAAAGGGAAAAAAAGTCCTGTCACTTGAGTCAATTCGAAATCCTAGTAAGATCAAATTCCTGTACAATATGGCCAATTTTGCTCTCAAAATAGCTCATACGCTGTATAGTCATCTTCCTCGATTACGCATAATTATATTACACCTTAATGATCAAGCAGTTTTTAAAAGCTTGAATTCTCAGCTTTCCAAATATGGTACATTCATTTCGATTGGTTAAAAAAAAGTACTGTCACTTTGAACATATCACAAACGAATCTTTACTCGATGGGTCAATATTTCCGCATATCACATGCATATCGCATGTGGACGGCGTCTTCGCAAGATGTGACAGATCACTATTTATATCAATAATCGTTAGAACATCAATCTATGTGAAATAAAGATTCTGATTACAACTTTAGCAGAATGGTGTTATAGGCTTGCCA
This sequence comes from Paracentrotus lividus, assembly GCA_940671915.1. Lineage (NCBI taxonomy): Eukaryota > Metazoa > Echinodermata > Echinoidea > Camarodonta > Echinidae > Paracentrotus > Paracentrotus lividus. The sequence goes on from CALNVZ010001060.1 coordinate 147,231, forward strand.
AAATGTCTTTTTCCCCAATCTGGTCTGAAGCATCTACCTACGAAAACTATGATAAAAGTTCAATTATTTATTTCATGTCCTGACGAATTTCCTCGAGAGATCGACTGATAATACCATTTTACCGACAGGGAGTTTTCTTAGGCGAGTTTTTGTACGCTAAGTAATAATTGCATGCAGTTGTCAATCGGTCGCTTCCCGCCGTTAGCGCGGGTTTTGTTGACATTAATGTAGAGCCGTATAATTTTCTTCTCCGCTCAGATGCATGTATTTCCACTAAACTCATGAATGTAATGTTGCGTTTTCCCTCCTCAAATAATGGACGCGTCTTTATGTTAAGATTTAATGTCAATACGTTATGCTACAGTCACACAGACACTTACGTATAGATACGTCCGGTTGCGTCCAAAATTATTTCATCTTCTATTCTATCATTCTTA
>CALNVZ010001060.1:156089-174349 GCA_940671915.1 Paracentrotus lividus
CCACAGGGGAAGTTTTCTTAGGCGAGTTTTTGTACGCTAAGTATAATGCATGCAGTTGTCAATCGGTCGCTTCCCGCCGTTAGCGCGGGTTTTGTTGACATTAATGTAGACCGTATTAATTTCTTCCCGCTCGTGCATGTATTTCCACCTAAACTCTATGAATGTAATGTTGCGTTTCCCCTCCTCAAATAATGGACGCGTCTTTATGTTAAGATTTAATGTCATACGTTAGGTTTACATTTCACGTGGAGTAGAATTGATATGTACTGTTTTAGGATGATGTATCACAGTATTTTCGTCTCGCGTTCGCACTTGCTGATGAGATCTAAAATCAGGCAATGTGATGACAAAAAACATTAAAAATATCTCATTTTCATTGATATATTTAGCAAAATATTGCTTGTGCTTCGCGCTTTATTGTTAATGAGATAAATATCATCTTGAGCATAGCACAAAAAGCGCTTTAAATGCATTGTTTTTAGGTTGATATATCAAGACATTTAAGCTTGAAGAAAATCGACAAAAAATAACGAAGTTATGAATATTTAAAATTTTGATTCTGTGACTTAACTTGCGAGGTGCTGTGTAATGTAAATTCCATAAATTGTCTTTTTTCAGAAGAATATTAATCATTTCATCTGTGCGGTCGATATAATATATATGATATTATCATCAAACATAATTATGTTCATACATGCCTCTATCGAATTGACCTATTCTTTTATGAAGAACCATGAAAAAAAAAAAAAAAAAAATATCGAATTTGCATACACAACACAAGTCATGGGAGATCGAGCTACTCGCATGCGACTTCACATAACTTTGAATGTTCATAACTTCGATAAAAATATTTGGTCATTTTTCAACTGTCACCCATATTTTTCTTTTATTTTTGTGCATTTTTAAAAACCAATAAAATTCCAGGGTGAAAACAATTGTAGGTATGATTTTAAAAAATCATGAACAGGTCGATCGAAGGAATACACACGTCAAACAACATAAATATAAATGGGTGGAGAGAGAGAGAGAGAGAAGGAGGTGGTGTGCTATGACAGAGATAGATAGAAGGCGAATTAAGAGAGAGAGAGAGAAAGAGAGCGTGTTGCTGACACAAGACCGAATGAGATTCACGCAGTATATAGAGCTCGTCTGCAAGTCCAAAGTCCAAATTTTCTAATTAGTCTGCCAGTCCAAACCCTTATGTACATTAGTATTTATGGAATGAGACTGCACTGTACTATAGATACTCGTTTGTTCTGTGAATTTCTACCTTCTTATTTTTACTGATCTGACATCGTCAGAGACTTGAAATTTGAATAAATATCCGAGGCTTTGGGCAGGTAATGAGTTCCGTTGTCAAAATAAGTCAATGTTTGCAGACTAGCGTAATCCCACTCAGATTTCCAAGATTCGCTCACTTTGTTGACTAGACTCACTCGCGAGCAGTTTCGTTGGCTTATTTTGAATAAATGGCAGAACAGTGGTGTAAAAAAAAAAAATACGCGTCCCGCGTCGCGTGCCCCCAGTTAATATAACTGAAGACAAGCATCACCCCTCAATAGTCCACGACGGTCTTTAAAAATTGCCTGAATTAAGTAATAGATCTAGATCGAATTCAAAAGCCGTTAACATTATAACTCGCCGTTTCGTTGATGATGATAACTTTTAAGGGACTCGAACCAGTGACTATACAGTCTGTGTCAAATAAAATGGTACAGTTGGAAAACATTTTTTTATAGTGTGAAGGTTAATATTAACGTGGTATTGTTTGTTATTTTCATAAGGCAGGAATATCACTCTTTCTTCTGCAATTTTTTTCATCACATTTGGTGCAGTATTTTTTGAGATATGACTAATTTTCTACAATCAAGGAAAATCCATTTTTCGCACGCCGTCCCATGCCTTTGTGTACGATTTCGCATAATGACCGTGAATTCAGCGCTTCAGAACAATAGAAGTGCGTAATCTCGATTTGTTCCTCGTCGCACAAAACTTAGCATAACTTTTATTTTACGAAAGCAAATTATACAGGACAAAGCGCATCAGCAAGAAAAAAACTTTTGGCTTTAATTTGGTATTAAAAACACACATTATATGAAAATATTTCACACCTAAATGATTTTTCCCCCGACTGTACCATTTTTTTTTACACAGACTGTATAATACACTTCCCCTAGGCCTATACTCCAGAGGCTACATATGCCCTCTTTTCAATCTAATCGTTCCTTAAAAATAAGCTGGCATAAGCCTATAAATATCCAATTTAGGTCACTTTTTTAAAAAAAATCCGAATAATTTGTTCCGAAAATTTTCAACTCGCGCTTTGCGCTCGCTCAATTTAGTCCTAACTGGAATTCGTTCATAATTTTGTGTTTTACATTCATTAGTTGGCGTTACGTCATCATGGTGTTTTATGACACTTTCCCTGCTCGTATGAGGCTACAAATCCCCTGTTTCTGTTTTAGAATACTTGTACTTAGAACACACTTGAATTTGTTTATATTTAAATTCATGACTTGGCATTGCGTAATGATAATCCCCTTTTAAACGCTGGTTAAAAGCCCATCCTCCTGTTTCAGGTGATTGGGTTGTTTTTTTAGCTCGCGCTTCGCGCTCACAAAATTAAGTTTGAACTCGAATACGTCCTTTTTACATGCTTGGGTGTATATTGGCATTACATTATTATGGTCTTCCTATTAAAAAAAAATAAAATAAAATAAAAACAGTCTAAAGCCCCTTCCGGTTTCGCGCTCGCATAAGGCTACCCTATTTCAGGTCAATGTTATTATTATTATTTCTTTTTTTAGCTCGCGCTTCACGCTCGTATAATAAAACTTGAACTCAAATTCGTCCATTTACATGCATGTGGTTATATTGGAATTACATCATGATGGTTCCCCTTTTCAGAAACTAGTATACCACACGGCTATAAATACGCAGTTTCAGGTTTACTTTATATAATAAGGAAACTTGCAGCACGCACTTTGCGCTCGCGGATAGTATAATAACAAGCGAAAGTCGTTCATATTTATTATGCATGTCCATCCAGATACCAGGAGTTTCATATATGCAGATGACCTTTGCATCGCCTCACAGTCTGACTCATTCGAGGAAGTTGAAGCTGCACTTTCATCTGCCCTGGATGGTCTTATCCCTTACTATGCATCCAACCACCTTCGCGCAAATCCCTCTAAGACCCAGATCAGCGTCTTCCACCTCAAGAATAGGGATGCCAACCGCCAGTTGAAGGTTAAGTGGTATGGGAAGGCCATACAGAATACTCCAAACCCAGTCTACCTCGGGGTCACCCTAGATCGCTCCCTGACCTACAAGAGTCATATCTTGAAGACGAAGAAGAAAATCAGTGCCAGGAACAGCATACTGAAGAAGCTAACTAATTCAAAATGGGGCACTGATGCAAGCACCATCCGCACAACAGCCCTTGCCCTTTGCTACTCAGCTGCAGAATATGCCTGTCCTGTGTGGGGTAGATCAGCCCATGCTTCAAAGATAGACCCATCACTCAACAGTGCATGTAGGGCCATAACAGGTTGCCTGAAACCAACTAAGGTAGACGATATCTACATCCTGAGTGGCATCGCCCCTCCTCACATCAGGAGGCATGTTCTCTCCCAAAAAGAGAAACTTAAGCAAGAAAATGACCCACTCCACCCTCTCTTCAACGCCATGCCTGCAATTAAGCGCTTAAGATCTAGGCACAGTTTCCTTCATTCTATCGTTCCCTTGAACCAAAGCCCCCACAACCGTAGGCTAGACCTTTGGTCAACCCGCCTTGCGTCTGCACCACACAGTGTCAACACCAGTCCAAAAGAGTCCCTCCCATCAGGATTCCGTGAACCTTGGCCTTTCTGGCTGTGTTTAAACCGCTTGCGAGCTGGAGTTGGCCGTTGCAAGGCTCTAATGGTCAAATGGGGCATCAACACTGAAGGATAGCCAGTTTGCGAATGCGGAGAGGAGGAGACCATGAGTCACCTCCTACAATGCCCTCTTCTACCTTCCCCCCTGTTCCCCAGCTGATCTTACTACCCTTTCGCCTAATGGGATCGCCTGCGTTCAGTATCTAATGGGCAGAGTTTGAATCACATTCTAATTCACAAATAAACAAAAATTGAGAGAAAGGACTCGAGAAGAAGAAGATGCATGTGTTTATGTCATGGGTTCCCCTTTTAAGAACCTTTTAAAACCACCCCACCCCCGAAAATCAACAACGTGATTATATTCTATTTTATGTGTCACCTTTAGGAAAATGGGACATTTTGAAGATCACCCCCTCCCCCAATCGCTAAAACAAATCGACATCGTTCCATGTATGTACCAAACCCGGCTATTCTCTCTAAAATCTCCGTTCTTCTTGACCTAAACACATGTCATGTGTCTGGTCAGCGACCAATTTAGGTAAATTGGCTTTAAACAATCGTATCCCACATGCATCTATGTCCAATTTTATTGAATCGGTTAGACATTCCTTACATAAAAGGACATTTTCCGTGCTTGTATTCACAAGAAAACTTTTTTTTTTACCAGTTCATCCCTCAAGCATTAATAAAATATTTTCGCCCTCCTGTGATGATCTGCAAAGGAAAACAAAACAAAACAAACAAACAAAACAAAAAGAAAGACACATAAACACAAACACACACACACACACACACACACACACACACACACATATATATATATATATATATATATATATATATATATATATATATATAATATATATATATAATATTTCAGGAAAGACGGAGTTTCCTTAGTGCCCAACTACTGTCAGTTTCTTGCGCGAGCAATCATCAGGTTGGTGAAGATTCGTTGGAAGAGAAAAACATTAATAGTTTGAAAGGAGTGGATAAACAGTTACTAAAAGAAGCCCACGTCTAAGATCGATTACAGAAATAAATTAGGAACTAGACAAACTGTAGCTAACTTCAGTTGACAAAAAAAGCAAGTGAATAATCGATTCAATAACGGTTCCATCAACTATTTGATATACTACAAGGCATAACAATAATGTTGAGAAACTGTGCACTGCGTGTGCGGGGAAATCAACCTATCTTTTAGGGCGGTTGAGAAAAAGCTTTAATTTGAACTTATTTCTGTTCGGCATGTAGACACAAGCTCAGTTCGTTTGTTGAGTGATACTTTGGGGCCGCACATGCAATGCACAGTTTCTCAGTAAGGCATAGGTGACACTTTTAGTCGAGTTGTTGTAGGGTTTGGCATGTGGACGATGCTCCAATCGATGTTAAAGTTCGTGTTGGTGTCCTTGAGTTGCCACACGTACTTGAGAGTTGGGTTGCATTGGCATTGGATCTGTGGGTCAGTGAGTGCTTGTGGTTGGCGTATCTGGATTTGAACGTACCTTCCGTGAGACCGATGTACTCCATCTGCTTATCAGTTGTTAAGACGGTTGCTTTGTAGATTATTGATGTGCTCAGGCATTTACCGTTGAGGGGGCATTCAGGTTTGCGGCGGCAGTTGCATTCTTTTTCGGGTGTTTCAGAAGGGGGTGTCAGGATTTTCTTGTTGTGCTGGGAGATGATGGACCGCATGTTCGGCATACAGGAGTAGCTAAGTTTGATCGTGTTTCTGTTGAATATTTTGTGGAGTGCACAACAAGAAAATCCTGACACCCCTTCGAAACACCCGAAAAAGATGCAACTGCCGCCGCAAACCTGAATGCCCCCTCAACGGTAAATGCCTGAGCACATCAATAATCTACAAGCAACCGTCTCAACAACTGATAAGCAGATGGAGTACATCCGTCTCACGGAAGGCACGTTCAATCCAGATACGCCACCACAAGCACTCACTGACCCACAGATCAATGCCAATGCAACCCAACTCTCAAAGTACGTGTGGCAACTCAAGGACACCAACACGAACTTTAACATCGATTGGAGCATCGTCCAACATGCCAACCCTACAACACTCGACTAAAAGTGTCACTATGCCTTACTGAGAAACTGTGCATTGCATGTGCGGACCCCAAAGTATCACTCAACAAAAGAACTGAGCTTGTGTCTACATGCCGACACAGAAATAAGTTCAAACTAAAGCTTTTTCTCAACCACCCTAAAAGATAGGTTGATTTCCCCGCACACGCAGTGCACCGTTTCTTCAACATATTGTTATGCCTTGTAGTATATCAAATAGTTGATGGAACCGTTTATTGAATCGATTATTCACTTTGCTTTTTTGTAAACTGAAGTTAGCTACAGTTTGTCTAGTTCCTAATTTTATTCTGTAATCGATCTTAGACTGGGCTTCTTTAGTAACTGTTTTATCCACTCCTTTCAAACTATAATGTTTTCTCTTCCAACGAATCTTCACCAACCTGATGATTGCTCCGGCAAGAAACTGACAGTAGTTGGGCACTAAGGAAACTCCGTCTTTCCTGAAATATACTCGCTCCGTTTCCACGTAGAGCACTGTTGGACGTTCCATGGTCTAACTTACGGATATATATATATATATATACAATGGTGGTCAAAATTATTAGAACACCTGAACCTATATACACAAAGTCTATGGGATTAACAATGCCCTAGTTCATTTGCCGAAATCAGATTAACGATATCTTTTGTGTGCCATGAGCTTTCATGACTTTTTAGCATGGGGTCTTACGTATATTTTAATACCAAATTTATATAGTTTCAACCATCTGGCAATGCGCAGCATTAAAAACAGTTGCGCTATGCGCTGTTGGTTTCCCCATAGACTTCTGTATTAAACATGTAGTCCAAATGCAAAAAAAAGTAAAATGCCAATTAAATCTGCCGATTGCTAAAAAAAAGTATTTAAGGTAGAAGTATGAAACTCAGCAGGCGTAGTTATTCTAATATACCTCAAATACATTCTAAGTTTCAGCAAATTTGGTCAAATGGGGAGGATGGATTCGCCCCCACCCTTGGTGGTGAGATGACCAAAATAACCATGCCCATTGAAGGTTAAACGTGGTGTATAGTTTTGGTAGCAAAAAAGGAATTGGCACAAAACCGATCAAATGTAGTTACATGTTGTCCACATTGCACTAAAAGATATGTGTGAGAGATCTTGTGACATTCCTTTCATTATTTCCGATAAATTTCATTGAATTTGTTTGAATGAAGCGTAATTAACTGCCGTTTATAGACCTCTGCTGACAGCTTCGCACGCCGAAGGTTACGGCATGAATTAGAGCGAACGATCTGTGTGTAACACCCACACAAGAGAATTCCCATTGGTTTTCCACGTGAGCGCTAACCTGCGACGGGTCCCCGACTTATCTTTTTTTATCCTTATATTATGAAATAAAGACACTAAAACAAGATTCCAAGTACTATAATTTGCTTTATTATAGTTCTTGGATTCAATCTTTCATAATTTATCTTGGTGTGAATCAAAATTAATTTTTCCTTCTCCCGAAACTATACACCAGCTTTAAGACTATATTTTTAACTCTTTATGCGCCAAAAACCGGCCTGTGCCACATTATTTCAAGGACACGCATTTAAGGCCAATCTTTATAGAGTGTGCTGAATCAACTTGCTATAACTTTTTACTGCTTGAACCTAACAAAAAAATATTGTGTAGCAAAGTTGTAGAGTATGAAATTTCCGTTTTGATGATGCAACACTCGTAGCATTATTTATTATAATTTTTATAATAATCATAAATATATATTGTTTAATTTTTTATATTTATGACAACTTTTAATTCCTCCATAATGTCTTATATACCAATGAAGACATACTTCCAAACCAAATGCATTAGCAAGGTGAACTTCTAAGCTTTCTTTTGGTATATCATACTCTCATAATAACAATAAAATACTAGGGTTATAGTTTATTTTTTTTTAAAGTTCAAAGGAAAAGAAAGATCAAAGTGTCCCTCACATCCACTCTTGACAAAGGGGGTAATCCCTCCCATTGAATCCCCCCAGCCCTGTCATGCCTGTAGGCCACTCTTGACATTGGGGTAATCTCCCCATAGAAATCTTCCTCCCTTGACAATGGGGGTGATCTCCCCATTGAAACTACCCTGGTCCTTGAAATCTTCCTCCCTTGACAATGGGGGTGATCTCCCCATTGAAACTACCCTGGTCCTGGTCATTGTCGATATCCGGCTTAGCGGGAAGTGAAAGGGAACATCAGATGGAGCTCCTTATTTTGTTGCCATAAATCAGCCTTTAAAATGAAGAACTTTATTGATTTTTTTTCCACAGTGTATGTATACAAGTATATGAGGACTTTTAACAAGAGCAAAAAAATAAATAAATAAAAACAAAACCAAAAGCGATAAATACGCTTTTAATTCAAATGTAACAGTATGACGAAAAGTAGTTTATCCAAAAGCGTGACTTGTATACAATGCAAACAATACAGAGCGCGAATAATTGCTGCCCGCTACGAGCGGTAATATGAATGTCTAATTGACTTGTGTACTATTGTGCAAAATTGCGCTCATGGCACCCCTACGTACGTGCAATTCTGCGCTCATGGCACACAAAGAGTTAATTTAATGAAGACACTCCTTGTATATGTATATTTTTTTAAAGGAAATTTCATGAGCAATTCAAATATGTCATACGTCACGTCGAAATGAGAGACTAGTCGCGATTTTTGAAATCCATTTTATTTGATATTATTGATCCCTGATTCATTGCCTTGAATTTGATATATAACCCGACTGTAAAGAGTAAATAGAAGTGGAGATATTAGCCTCTGAGCGCGAGGAGAATTGTGCTCTTGGAAATCAAAATCAAGAGAAAAACGTCTGCGAAGTTTGACTTCCGTTTGACTCCGCGCCAGAAAAATAAGAATATTTTGTCACCTCTGTACTCACCGAAATGCCCTAGCAACCACTTGTTACAAAAGTGAAACGATTGACCAATGAGGAGGCTGCATTTAGATATACAGAGAACAATACTCGTAATATCAACCAATTTTAAAACCATAGTTTTACCATACTTAAAATTATTATTTATCGGAAGAACTTAAAGTCGATAATGTTTCGAATTAAATCCTGTATGAAATAAAGTCGGAGCGGGTACAATTACGTAATTGATTATTTATTGATTATTATATATATATATATATATATATATATATATATATACACACACACACATGGGAGAACAGTTGACAAACCTGAAGTGGCTACCCTGGGTAAATAAAACGATATTATTATTATCATTATTATTATAATTATATTTCAAAAATTGTCTGCTTGGCATCTGTAAAATACATGAATCAAAGTTGATATAAACGAAGAATGCCGAAAAACATAAATCATGTGTGTGACATTTTAGTGGGTCACGTGTGTGATATGGTTCTAGGACATCTCCCCCGGAGGACAACTCCCCCGGGGACAACTCCCGGAGGACAGGTCCCCATGAGGACAACTCCCCCGAAGGACAACTCCCCGGAGGACAGCTCCCCGGAGGACAACTCCCCCGCAGAAAATCTCCCCCGGAGGACAGGTCCTCCCAAGGACGAGTCCCCCGGATGACAGCTCCCCCCAGGGACAACTCCCACGGAGGACGACTTCCCCACCGGATATCTCCCCCGGAGGACAGCTCCCCCGGAGGACATCTCCCCTGGAGGACAACTCCCCCGCAGGACGTCTCCCCCGGAGGACAGGTCCCCCAAAGGACAACTCCCCCGGATGACATCTTCCCTCACTTTAAATGCTTTATATATTGATTTTGTGCCAACCCCTTGGTTTTTCTTTCTGTTACAATTATTACAGTACTTTTCGCAGGGAGTAACCCTTCTGCAATGACAAGCGGGGTGGGAATTGGAACCACCCCTTCCAATCTATGAATGGCTACTCCTTCCCTCAAAAGGTTGTTACGTTTGGCAGAGTCAGAGGTACCCCATAGAAATGTGACCCTCAGAAAAGGAAAATTAATGAAAATGCAAGAAATAAAAGAAATGTTGAAAAAAAAGAAAGGATACTAAATGGGGAACTTAAATATGAAGCTACAGGAGTAGAAAAGAGCACGAAGGGCAAGTTAACCTACATATCTTTAGTCGTCTTCAGCAAGGGGGAGCGATGAGCCATGATAATTAAGCTTTAATTAATAATTAACCACACCATAAACAAATTAGAATGGGGGTAAAAGTTTGGACGAGAACACAATTTTTCTTTATATAAAAAAAAGGAATTCACAAATATCAATTTAAACACCATCACTTGTTTTGTCAGTTTTACAAGGATTAATGTAAAACAATCATTGTCATTGGGTTTAAGATTTTAATAATAATAATAATAGTGAAAACTAATAGAGCGCACACACCGCCCGAGGACTCTCATGGCGCTAGCTCAGCAACAGTTCTCGTATGTATATACAAATCCATATTAAATGTTAAATTTTACAAACAATGGTTTTACATTTATCCAAAAACAAACCGAATATTCATATCTGAATGGTGTGTGTTCATAAGTATATGCACTTGCACAGCTTTGCATTCATGCCGTGTCTTCGCTATCATAAGAGGGTTTTATTACAACTACTGTTGGTATGAAATTATCTCCAGAAGTAGATGAAAATTAAAACATGTCGACATATCAACCAATAATGTTCAGTATTTCCGAAAACATATCCGATGAAAAACATTTATAATTCTAAAACATTTGCATATTTGGGGCCTATTTTTTTCTTCTGCGTGTGATGTTTCTTTCATCAGCCTTTGTGATGGTTCCTTATGACTATTTTTAATTTGCCAAAAGGATAATGAAAACATGTACACAGTTTGTGGAGATATTCGACTCCGCCTTAACAATTTTATTCACTGATAATCCCCACCTCTTAAAATATCATTTTTATGGGCCTTTGTTCATTTGTCGCCCCTTTGTTGAAAAAAGTGCCCCTGTCTGAGTATTTACTGATCTAAGGAATACAAAGGGACAAGTCTCCTCTTTACGAATGTACAAACAATTTCGCAAAATCTATGGCAGTTAATGAAATATGAAAATATATAAAAGACTTGTGAATATGAAAAAATGCACACATTTAGCAATATTGCCAGTGCTAAGTGGGTGTGTACAGTAAGTTGTAGACACTTCTTTTCCATCCTTTCAGGAGATGGGGACGACTCACTAGACTTCAAGATCTTGTTCAAATAACTTTAGCTCTCATTTTTATCTCTTCACGTAACAATTAAGATGAGGTCAATTATGATTTGATGCGCGTATTAGTTGCCAGGAGGGCATGTATTCTCTCGGCCTAGTTGAAATGCTTTCCAGAGAGGAAAGCATTGCTAGAGCCTTTGTTAAGGACACTGGACTCGCTCATAAAATATGTCTACCAACATGAAAACCGGCTGTGCTATAATGGTCGAGTCTTGAAAGTGGTTGACATACGTTGAAAATAAATTTCTTATTCTAATTAAAAAGTGACCAAAATGACCCAAACTTAATGAGTGGGAAGAATAATCCGTTTTAACGCAGATCGCAACAAGCATTGAACTCAATACAAGTAATGCATTGTAGACTGAATAGTATATTACTTGTATCCACTTTGTCGGTTTTTACTATTTTGACACACACTGGCCATTCGCATTATAGGAATGGTCAGTGCGGGTCAAAGTGGACATTACAATGATTAAATCACATTAAATACGATAGATTGTCAGAACTGTCATATTTGTGCATGAATTTTGTTATAAAAACAAATATCACACACATTTTTTTTTTCAAATAGTGCATTAGATGGCTGGCATACAAAGTAGGAAGTGGAGAGTGTGCACATATTGTGTGCAGATACATCGGAATCTGACGACCTGGTTCATAACAATGTCTTTTGAAGTGCTTACAGACGCAGTCTAACTAAGTTTTAGGCGCTGTATAAGTTGTGAATAGTATTTTATTTCATTTGGGCTAATGGTCAACCTTTGGGAAATAAGTGACCAATAGTGACCAGAACCTATGGTATGTTGAATAAGACCTGTATTTTTTAAAAATCTGCATATAATTTTAAAGGGGATAAATCGGTCCCATTTCTCCATAAGTCAACTCGACTCCTTCGTGAAATGAGTTTGAACGAAAGGATAATTAATACAGTACATATGTACCACCACATATAGCCTATACACTAATACATACGTGTAGAGCGAAAATCCTGCAAAGCTGCAAAATGGTCACTTTCGGTCAAACTGGCTTAAATAACCATGGCTGTGCAAATTTACATGGAATTATTGTTTGAGACCCAAGGAAGTTTTTTTTAAATGGTTTTGAGGTGAGAAAACCATCGTTTGGATGACTCTGATGGTCATTTTGATCTACCCCCCAAAATGATAAGAATGTCATTTTTGGGCCGAAATTGACCAAAATGACCCATCTAATGACCCACTGAGTCAATAAAAACAGTTTTTCTAGAATTAGGGCACATTTTTACATCAGATAGGTCTTTAACATTTCATATCGGCAACAAATTATAGAAAATAAAATTCTCTTGACCACAAGTGACCAAAATGGTCATTTTTGGTCAAAAATTGGCCACAAAAGCCAAAGTATCGCCCCTGCGGTCAATAAGAGTGGCATATTTGGATTCAGCGCAAAATTTTACTCTAGATAGGACCTTCAAACCTTCCCCAGCAAAAATTCTGATTAAAGGCCCTTGGCTCCTAGAGTAAGTAGGCCTAGGCCTATGTCGATGACTTGACTATCGTTGAAAGCCGTAAACATCCTGAACCAACATCTATGCAGAATGAAAACGAAAAGTTATGTATATCGTCACAACAAACTAATATGCTTCTCAATCCACTAAAATGTTCAACGATGACTGTTTCATTCATGAAGGAACCACCCCAAATTTTACCTTTGATGATAGGCAATGATGTCCTTAAAATTGTCTCTGAAGCAAGAAATCTTGGGTATCATTGTACAAAAAAATTTGAAATGGAATGCCCATGTCACTGATTTGGTGAAAAAGAGGCAACAGGAAGTTGTATAATATTATGTTACGTTGCCTGAAGAAGTTTAATCTCCCCACATGTGATTTGTTAAAGCCCGCGTCACACTGTCCCGATGGTTAGGAGCGATGGACACACGATGGCGGAAAAACCCAAATTTTGCTCTAAACACGATGGCATTACGAAAGCACCGCAAAAGCATTGGGCCATTTTGGAGTACTGCAGGCTGTTTAAAAAAGAATGGAGCAATGGGGAAAAAGTAATTAAATCATGAAATCTTCTGAAATAATGTCTGTATTTGGTACCACATTTAAAAAAAAAAGTGCGCGGAGAGGAGCTGATCGATATAACACACATTTATTTTTTTCCGGAGCAATGAATTCGTGGCCACTATGCGCAAAACCTAAATATAGACCATGAAAAAGCATGCCCAAAATAGAATTTCTTGATTATAGAAAAGTTATCATATCTCAAGATCTACAACACCAAATGAGATTTTTTTTTAAATAGTAAATGCTAAAGAATGTCTGATGTTCCCCCTTTATAGAAATATTGAATACTATTAGATTGTGATTAATTTTTATAATAATAAAAAAATGTTTTTCAACTTTACCATTTTATATGATACAGCCTGTATAATTAGCAATCTTAATCTTTCCAATTTCATTTCTTTCGAGACCTGTAATAAAAATGAAATGGAAATTTTTAATTTCAAAATCCTTTGTATCGAAGCTGAAAGCAAAATAATTTTCTCCCCAGAAAAGGCTTCATTTCACCCATCTTTGAGATTTTAACGTTAACTTGATAATAACAACATGATTATGACAATCATATTCATGATGGTACTGATGAAGGTGATGGTCATGATGGTGAAGGTAGTTGTGAGATATATTGTTGATGGCGGTAATGAAGATAATATATATTTTTTTTTAATCTTAGTGGAGGATGGGAATTAGTATGAAGTTGGTAGGGGTTGGTAGATTTGCTGGTGATGATGATTATGATGATGATGATGATGATGATGATGGCGATGGTGATGCAGGTGGTGGTTGTGATTATGCACGATGATAATGAAGATGACGAGGATAATTGTAAGGGTGGTGAACAGCACCACTACCACCACCGCCATCATCATCATTAATATCGTTGCCATTCGTTCTCATTATACCATGATTTAAGTTAAAGTCAAGTTCTAAAATAAACATATTTTTTGAAAATATTATTTTCTCTAATCTGTCCAAAGTAACATTCACAAAATTGATTTTTACACAAAATTGTCAAATTTCATTTTCTCTGAAAAAGATAACTAAATTGGATGACATTCTAAACATTAAAAAAAAATTAATGTACAATATTTGTGTTGTTGCCCCCCCCCTGATTTTCACTTGAACTGTTTCCGACCAATCTGAAATTGTCTCTGGTTGATGTATATTATTATCCACTTTATCTTACCTTGTATTCCCTGTTTCACTATGTAATTTACTCTGAATGCTATGTTTTCTTGATCGAATAAATAACAATAATAATAATAGAGTCTTATTTTCTCAATTCTGTGTTTACCAGCTGTCTTCTTCCCCCTGCCTCTCTACCTTGGTTGGGGGGGGGGGATGTTTAATTTCAATTTCAGTCAAAGACAATACAAATATAGCTCTACAGTACAATGTGTTTTGCTCTCGATGAATTACACTGTTCGTCATAAAGGTGGAATATTTCATTCTGGCTCCAACGACGCTATGTTGCTCCGGCTTGAATTTCTTGAATGTGTTGGTCACCGTCACCGCTTTTACTCTTTCGGGGTCCCGGCTATATGTTAGACGTTCGCTCAATCCTTTCCAGGGACTTTTCTTCCAAATAGTTTGCAACCCCCAGAAGATGGCCATTTTCGTCATTTTATTTTTATTTTGGGGCCCCATTTTCGTTTACGCGACCCACCAAGGCACCCTCAGTCCTACTCCAAGTAAACACGTCTGAGGTGTAGAGTTGTTATTGTTCGTTAAGTTAAATCTAATTATATGGTTACAGGCTTGACTCGTTTGTGTAGGGGAGGGGTCAAAGTTTATTTTGATTGGGGTTCAACATTGATTTTAACCATTTTTACACCATGAAAATTTCGATCTTCCCTTAATTTTATAATAAAATATCAACATGACATAATAATAATCAAAATATATCAAAATATCATCAATAGTTATCATTTAAAATCTTGCCATCATGTCTAAAAAGAAAATTAGGGAAAATGATAATAATTAACGGTTAAAGGTTGTTTTTTATTTCTTTTGTCTTAAGCATAAAGGTTGAATACAATATTCCGAATTTTTACCAATCATACTTTTTTGTTCAACCCCCCCCCCCCACCCCTCCTAGACAAGAGACCCAAGCCTTTCCCCCTAAATCTAGATTTTACTTAAAAACCAATATAAACAGTTCACCTCAGACGCGTTTACTGGGGGAGGTGGGGAGGGGGGCTTGATCGGCCGGGTAACCAAAAAGGGGTCCCAAAACGAGAAGGAAAAAAATGACCAAAAATGAGCATCATGGGGGTTGACAAAACTTTTTTTGGGAAAAAAAAATTCGTGAAGGGTTTGGAGAAAGTTTAAATATAGCCAGGGTCCCGAAAAGCAAAAGCAGGGACAAAGATATTCAAAACATTATATCCGTAGCAAAATCTTGTCGCTATAGCGGCAAAATAAATAAATAAATAAATGAATTAATTAATTAAAAACAAAAAATAATAATAATAACATTCCATCTTAATGACGGACAGTGTATGATCAGCTTTTGAATTTCTCACGGTCTGCATCTGGTGAAGATTTTTATAAAATAAGGAGGTCACGTGATGCTTTCTTCAATAAAACGTGTTAGCCCATGCGCAAACTTAATAAAGTCTCTATTGTCCCAAGACAATTAGCCCCACATAATGTATTCAATTCGGTAATCTTGGATTCGCGCCGGCGATGAGCTGGCGTCACACTGTTCCGATGATTAGGTGCGATGGTTATACGAAGGGGTCATTTTTAGGGTTCAGGCAAAGTTTAGAAGGTTACACGATGGCACTATGGATCACAAGCGAAGGTAATATAAATTTTACCCGAAGGACACTCGAATGTCAACCGACGTCGTTTGGGCATCGCCGGCGCGAATCCAAGATTGCAGAATTCAATACAGTCTGTTGGGCTAATTGTAGCTGATCATACACTGTCCGTGATAAAGTGGGAATATGCTTTTTTTTTTTTATTGTATTTTTTTTTTTTTTTAATTTATTTTGCCGCTATAGCGACCACGATTTTTCTAGGCGCGCTTTTTCAACCCCCATGATACCCATGTTCTTCCTCATTTTGGGACCCTTTTTGGTGGACAGGACCAATCAAGCCCCCCCCCCTCCCCCCCCCAGGAAACGCGTCTGAGGTGCAACTGTTTAATTGGTTTTTTAAGTTAAATCTTGATTATACGGGGAAAGGCTTGGGTCTCTTGTGCTAGGGGGTGGGGGTTGAAACAAAATATTGTATTCAACTTTTACGCTAAAAACAAAAGACATATAAACACAAAAGGAAAAGAAAGTTCCCCCTATTTCAGAGATCAATAATTTTTTAACCAGGACGAATTAAAAAAATCTAATTACATGTCCATGTAGGGAATTTAATTAGCTACCATAGGAGCGAATTTTAGGAAAAAATCAATAAGTCATGCTTCAGTGATTAATGGTTGAATGCAAAAATGTCATTTTTGGAAGTTCACAAGCCTAAAATCACAACTTTGATTCAATGGAATCGGACCCATTTTCAGATTTTAAACATTTTACACGTCAGAATGTATGCAAAACGTGCTTCCAAACATACGGAAACGAAATTTGCGTCAAAATTCACTGTTAAGTGAGCATGCAGCAAAAATTGCCCAAACTGCGATTTTTACTTCTTTGCCATAGAATAATCGATCAAATGTGAGGGAATTCCTGTTTTGGAAGTGTATGCAACCAATATCCATCCATTCACGGTTGAATGAACCCATCAATCAACGAAAAAATAGGCCATTTTAGAATTACAAAGAGTCATTGTAGTAATGTTATGCACTAGAAAGCATCTCAATAATTTTTGGGGGGTTTTATTTATATTTTTGGGGCACGTGTCAATGATCCTATGGCATTTATTTAAAAATTCATGCTTCAGTGAACACGTGAGACTGGAAAGCCCTTTTCTCACGAACGGACTAAAATTCAAATTCTTACTTTGGTTGAATTTAACAATTCTTGTTGGGGAGTACGTTTGATTTCATTTTCACAAAAATCCCGATGTTTCACGCCTCAGTGGACACAAGATAAAGAAAATCATGAAATGAGAAGAAAGTTTGGGGCTTCGTCACGGTTCAGTGACTTTTCGAATACGTATTTTGAATCAAGATCATGTTAGTTGGAGATCAGTTGAAGCTGTGTGCCAAGTTTCGTGACATAACTCACGGTCAAATTAACAATAATCATCAATGAAATTGGCTGAATTTCACGTTTGTCAGGTATTGATTTCCTCCTCCATTGACTTTATGTACAGATGTTTAACAAAAGTTTAACAAAAGTGAAATTTGGCATATTTTAATTGTCAGTTTTTGTCCATTTGACTGCGAATTATTGTATAAAACTTTGCACATAGCTTCAACTGGTCTCTAACTAACATGATTGTTACTCAAATTACGTATTCGAAAAGTCACTGAACCGTGACGAAGCCTGAAACTTTCTTCTTATTTTCATGATTTCCTTGTATCTTGTGCCCACTGAGGCGTGAAACATCGGGATTTCTATGAAAATAAAATCAAAAGTACTCCCCGAAAAGAATTGTTATATTCAATCAAAGTAAGAATCTGAATTTAAGTCCGTACGTGAGAAAGGGCTTTTCTAGCCTCACGTGCTCACTGAAGCATGAATTTTTGAATAAATGCCATAGGATCATTGACACGTGCCCAAGGAACAAAAAAGAAACCCCAAAAATGTTATCGAGATGCTTTCTGGTGCATAACATTACTACAATGACTCTTTGTAATTCTAAAATGGCCTATTTTTTCGTTGATTGATGGGTTCATTCAACCGTGAATGGATGGATATTGGTTGCATACACTTCCAAAACAGGAATTCCCTCACATTTTATCGATTTTACCATGGCAAAGAAGTAAAAATCGCAGTTTGGGCAAATTTTGCTGCATGCTCACTCAACCGTGAAATTAGACGCAAATTTCGTTTCCGTATGTTTGGAAGCACGTTTTGCATACTAGTGCGGTACGGTATGTCACAAAAACATCTCCCGTGCAATATAAACGCCAAATCTCATATTTTGGCCTTTTTGGGTCCATTAGGGTCCA
>CALNVZ010001060.1:177021-199919 GCA_940671915.1 Paracentrotus lividus
GGGGGGGGGGTGAGCGGGGGAACTTCATGACGTTTAATCGAAGATTTATAGTGTTCTAGAATAGACGTTTCCAACTGTTAGGCCTATTTTTTAAATTTTTTTTAAAACTCGGGTCCCCTTGGAAATACACAAGGTATAGTCTTTAGATACGGGACATTATTCCTTCTAAGGCGGAAGAGGGTCAATTTTACTCACAACAGCCTGAATTTATTAAATAAGGCAATAAAAGTATTTCTGAGTGGTTAAATCACGTAATGAAAAATACGCTCGTAGAAATTTAAGACACACCGCCGTCCCCCCCCCCCCGCCCCCATTTCGTTTGGTCCAAGTTGGTATGGCCTGTTCTCCTGATGAATTTGTTTTCAGGAGCCATTTCATACGAACTTATGGAACAAAATTTAGATTAAAATTGGTAGCGTTGGAAGTATGGGTTGCTTCATTTCTGAGATGGGGTTCCCTTGACTGCCTTAAACTGTTTTATTCTTTACATGAATTATTATGCCATTTATAATGTAACAATTTGGCAATAAGGTTCCTTTAAATGCAAGATTTGTTCCTATGGAGCTCAAAATTTTAGCTCGCGCTTCGCCGCTCGCATTATTTTATTTAAAAAGCATTTGCAGAAGTACAACACGGAAGAAAAACCTACCTGTTGCAGCTGATATATTTAGGCATTACAAGTAACCAACCCCTTTTCCTATTCGTTTAGGATACCCTTCCCTCTACATGCTCTATATCTTTACAATGTAATAATCAGTGGTGGATCCAGGATTTCATAACAGGGGGGGGGGCACAAAATCGGAATTTCAGATTTTGGTACACCCAATTTTTTTCCCGTTACACCGGGCGAGCGAAAAGGTACACCCAATTTTTTTCACGTGACGCTGTCGAGCGATAAGCGGGGGGGGGGAGGGGGGGAGGGGGTACATATTATTTTTTGGCCTTCGGGGGGGGGGGTGGGGGTAGGTATTACTTTTTTTTTTTGATGACCAACGAAGGGGTCATCAGGTATCAGCCTTAGGGGTAGGGTTGGGGGTCAATTGGCCCGCTCATCGATTTTTACTTCTCTTTTTTTTTTTTTCGCTTTTTATTTTTTTTTGGGGGGGGAGGCGGCCCGTCGGCCCCCCCCCTGTATCCCCCTGATAATTTCTTGTGTTACAAGAGCTCAAATTTGCCTTGTATTTCCAGCTAATATCGGGACGCCTAGCCGGACAAGGAAGATAGCTTATTTTGTTTTATCGTTATTACTTTTATTTCATGCAGTTGGGCAGTGGGCAGAAAAACTATTTGTAAAGAAAACGAAAAAATAAACAATTTTAAATTGTTATTTTTAGTGGGCTGTGAGTGGGTGAAAAACCTTCTAAACAAAAAGAAAAAGTACAATTTTTCGTAAACTTGTTTGTCAAAATGATTACACTTCAAGATGTTTCTTATTTTGAATTATTAAAGCCTTTATAGTGTCCAAAATTTGATATTTAAGATAATAGTTTGAAAAATTATCAAGGATGTTTGGCGCCATCTGTTGTTGAACTGTCATAGTATTATCTGATTTAAAGACAAATTTGGGTACATTTTTACATTTAAACAAATAGAATAGCCACCTGAATTGTATGTGATGTTTGTTCCTCATTTATTCCATTATATAATACCTTTTAAACCCATTATTCTGACATTCTAGTACAAAAGAGAGAGAAAAACGTCCACATTTGTCTAGATTTTATATTTTCACCCTTTATCTTTACCATTCTTTTGCAAATTGGGACCCCTAAACAGGAAGGGGGTTAAATGTTAATTATGGTATATTACTTATTATGAATTTCCCTCTCATCTTTGACAACTTTGCGCCAAAATTGGTGAAAACATTAGGAATTAGGAAGGAAGACACTTATTTTACCTATTGGGCCAATATGGCGCCCCTAAACGACTCCCCATGAAATGAAGGAGGGGTCTGAAAATTTGACCCCCGACGGTTTTTGCTTAGAATGACCCTATAGAAGCCAAAACAATCAAAAAATCAATTTTGGCAATCATATTGCACGGGATGACATAACAAACCGCACTATACATTCTGACGTGTAAAATGTTTAAAATCTGAAAATGGGTCCGTTATCATTGAATTAAAGTTGCCATCTTAGGCTTGCGAACTTAAAAAAAAATGACATTTTTGCATTCAACCATTAATCACTGAAGAATGACTCGATGATTTTTCCTAAAATTCAGTCCTATGGTAGCTAATTAAATTCCCTACATGGAAATATAATTAGATTTTGAAATTTCCTCCTGGGTCAAAAATTATCGATATCTGAAATAGGGGCAACTTTCTTTTTGTTTTGTGTTCATAACAAAAAAAACTTTAACCCTTAATTATTATAGTTTTCCCTAATTTTCTATTTAGCCTTGATGACAAGATTATGAATGGTAAATATTGATGATATTTTAATATAATTATTTTGATTTTTATGTTTTGCTGATATTTTACTATAAAATTTAGGGAAGATAGAAATTTTAATTTTGTAAAAATGGTTAAACTTTTGGAGTAGGACTGAGGGTGCCTTGAGGGTGGGTAAACAAAAAGGGGCCCCAAAATAAAAATAAAATGACGAAAATGGCCATCTTCTGGGGGTTGCAAACTATTTGGAAGAAAAGTCATTGGAAAGGATTAAGGAAACGTCCAAGATGTAGCCGGGACCCCGAAAGAGTGAAAGCGGTGACCAACACTTTCAAGAAATTCAACCCGGAGCAACATAGCATCGTTGGAGACAGAACAAAATATTCCACCTTTGTGACGAACAGTGTAATTCATCGAGAGCAAAACACACTGTACCGTAGAGCTATATTTGTATTGTCTTTGACTCAAATTGAAATTAAACATCCCCCAAGGTAGGGAGAGGCTGGGGCAAGAAGACAGCTGGTAAACGCAGAATTGAAAAGAGAAGACTCTAATAACATACAGCAAACAGAGACGGTTTTAGATTGATCGGAAACATTTCCAGTGAATATCAGGGGGGGGGGGGCAACAACACAGATATTGTATATTAATTTTGTTATGTTTAGAATGTCACCCAATTTACTTAGTTTTCTTTTTCAGAGGAAATGAAATTTGACAATTTTGTGTCAAAATCAATTTTGTCAATGTTTCTTTGGACAAGATTAGAGAAAATATGTTAAAAAATATGTTTATTTTAAAACTTGACTTTAACTTAAATCATGGTATAATGAGAACGAATGGAAATGATAGGGTACATGTAGGGAATAGCGGACAGAAGGGAATATCAGACGGTCACCACATGTCCAGCCCTAGCTGCCCACATAAGATCAACTGAGTTGAAATACCGGCATCTATTGGTCAGGTGGTCTGTCTGGGAAGGTTGAATGCTGTATTCGACAACAACAAGTGAGAAATCTCCGAGAAAACTACCACAATCTGTCAAGGTAGGAACATTTGCAGCCTGAAAAATGGCCTGATGTAAAAACTGAAATTTTAGAGAATGTGATGGTATAAAAATAGGATTGGGGCATGACCTCTATTTCATGCATTATGAACATGCGTGGAGGGTGGGCAAAACGTGTATGGAGTGTTTGCACTGCTGTGTATTGGGGTGGCAGCTAGTGTGTTGAAAAGTGCTAGTTAGTCATTTTTTTTTGTGTAGGGAATACCGGACACCACATTGACGGTTGTTTGTTTACTTCCGGGTTGAGTTGCTAAGCATGTAGATCAAATAGTATTGCATATATAATGTATTATATTTATTTATTAAATTGTTTGACAATTTTGAAATGTCTATTTCTCTTTATTATTATTGTGATATGTCATGATCTACATGAGATATAAAGTTATTCTGAGTGTTTTGAAATTTTGTAGTAAAATGCATATAATCTTCTAAAAATGAATAATGTTGTAAAAAATCAATACAAACATGTTAAGTTGATGGTTTACATTCAAATCGGTGCTTCCAGACAGATCTTTATACAAAAAAGGGTAAAAACATACTGTCCGGTATTTCCTACACTGTTGGGAATGCCGGACAATTTACCATGACGTCATTATTTGCATATAACTGCCTCAACAAATATTTGATTACTTCAATTTTTTTTTAAATAAAGTTGAATGATGTGGCTAAGCAATGAGAATCTTTTTTCTTTTGTGATTTTATTGTTTTCATGTCCTAATTAAGCAAATGAGCTTAAGTGGCCGGTATTCCCTACATCTACCCTATTAATGATGGCGGTGGCGGTGGTGGTGCTGTTCACTACCCTTACAATTATCCTCGTCATGTTCATTATCATCGTGCATAATCACAACCATCACCTGCATCACAATCGCCATCATCATCATCATCATCATCATAATCATCGTCACCAGCAAATCTACCAATCCATACCAACTTCATACTAATCCCCATCCTCCACTAAGATTAAAAAAAAAAGGAAGTTATTATCTTCATCAACGCCATCACCAACATATCTCACAAATGCCATCACCATCATGACCATCACCTTCATCAGTAGCATCATGAATATGATTGTCATAATCATGTTGTTATTATCAAGTTAACGTTAAAGTCTCAAGATGGATGAAATGAAGCCTTTTCTGGGGAGGAAATTATTTTGCCTTCAGCTTCGATACAAAGGGTTTTGAAATAACAAATGTTCCATTTCATTTTCATTACAGGTCTCGAAAGGAATGAGATGGAAATATGACACTTTAAAAATCAAACAATATACAATGATATAGATGGGGCAAAGAAGACAAAGAGGAACACTAAATTCTTTTTCCATTCCAAAAGACCATGGCTACATGATGTCATTGAGAAGGCGTCACGACGTCGTGTTGCCTTCAACAGATCATCGGGCGGGTTCGCGTTTCCCTCGCATTGCTTTCGCATTGCCTGATGCGATGCTCAAACGAAGTGAACCTTCGCAACTCCATCGGGAGTTTTTTTTTTTTTTTTTGGGGGGGGGGGGCTGCCAAAGATTTTGCCGATGCATCGGGAGTTGCTGCCGAAGCCTGAAAAAACTCCACCGATTGTCATGGTGGTTTTAAGATTGCTAATTATACAGGCTGTATCATATAAAATGGTAAAGTTGGAAAACATTTCGTTTAATCATAAAAGTTAATCACAATCTAATAGTATTCAATATTTCTATAAAGGGGGAACATCAGAAATTCTTTAGCATTTACTATTTAAAAAAAAAAATCTCATTTGATGTTGTGGATCTTGAGATATGATCACTTTTCTATAATCAAGAAAATCCATTTTGGGCATGCTTTTCCATGGTCTATATTTAGGTTTTGCGCATAGTGGCCACGAATTCATTGCTCCGGAAAAATAAATGTGTGTAATACCGATCAGCTCCTCTCCTCACACTTTTTTTTAATATGGTAGCAGATACAGACATTATTTCAGAAGGTGTCATAATTTAATTACTATTCCCCCATTGTTCCATTTTTTGAAACAGTCTGTAGTACTCCAAAATGGCCCTATGCTTTTGCGATGCTTTCGTAATGCCATCGTGTTCAGAGCAAAATTTGGGTTTTTCCGCCATCGTGTGTCCATCGCTCCTAACCATCGGGACAGTATGACGCGGGCTTAACCGTCTGCCTTGGCTAAATCTGACCAATCCCTGAGTATGGTGCCCCTGTATTCAGTGGATCACTTACGGAAGAACACAAATACAAACTTCAACAGATAGGGTAGATGTAGGAAATAACGGCCACTTAAGCTCATTTGCTTAATTAGGACATGAAAACAATAAAATCACAAAAGAAAAAGATTCTCATTGCTTAGCTACATCATTCAACTTTATTTACAAAAAAAATTGAGGTAATCAAATATTTGTTGAGGCAGTTATATACAAATAATGACGTCATGGTAAATTGTCCGGCATTCCCTACAGTGTAGGAAATACCGGACAGTATGTTTTTACCCCTTTTTTGTATAAAGATCTGTCTGGAAGCACCGATTTGAATGTAAACCATCAACTTAACATGTTTGTATTGATTTTTTATAACATTATTCATTTTTTAGAAGATTATATGCATTTTACTACAAAATTTCAAAACACTCAGAATAACTTTATATCTCATGTAGATCATGACATATCACAATAATAATAAAGAGAAATAGACATTTCAAAATTGTCAAACAATTTAATGAATAAATATAATACATTATATATGCAATACTATTTGATCTACATGCTTAGCAACTCAACCCGGAAGTAAAACAAACAACCATCAATGTGGTGTCCGGTATTCCCTACACAAAAAATGACTGACTAGCACTTTTCAACAAACTGCCACCCCAATACACAGGCTTTGTACAGTGCAAACACTCCATACACGTTTGGCCCACCCTCCACACATGTCCATAATGCATGAAATAGAGGTCATGCCCCAATCCTTTTTTTTTTATACCATCACATTCTCTAAAATGTCAATTTTACATCAGGCCATTTTTCAGGCTGCAAATTTTCCTACCTTAACAGACTTTGGTAGTTTTCTCGGAGATTTCTCACTTGTTGTTGTCGAATACAGCATTCAACCTTCCCAGACAGACCACTACCAAGTAGATGCGGTTATTTCAACTCAGTGATCTTATGTGGACAGCTAGGGCTTAGACATTGTGGTGACCGGTCTAGTATGTAGTGTCCTAACTGTCCGCTATTTCCCTACAGTCTACCTACAGAAAAGAGCGTGTGTAGAATTATATTTGTCCAAAACTTAGGGTAGATGTAGGGATACCGGCCACTTTAGCTCATTTGCTTATTAGCACATGAAAACAATAAAATCAACAAAGAAGAAGATTCTCATGTGCTTAGCTACATCTTAAACTTTATTTCCAACAATGGAGTTAATCAAATATTGGTGAGGCAGTTATATGCAAATAATGACGTCATGCGGTAAATTGTCCGGTATTTCCTACAGTGTAGGAATACCGACATTATAACCTGTTGTAGGACTTTTGGGACAGGATATAGCGCGTATTTTTTCTGCCTAATTGATCCGGTCACAAAAAATACGTCACAATGATAAGTTGTACCACAACGGAGGTATCCCTTTTTGGATGAAGAGCTAAAAATCCTCTGTATGTGCTGATGATCTGTTTGTTTTACTGATGGGTCTGACAGTTCTTTTGTCTCAGTTTATTTTGATACTTTATCCAAGTTGGTCAGTATTTGGATGTAAACTAAATTTAAGTTAAACAGAGGCTATATGGATGGTTCAAAAAAGGGATGTCCAGATTTACCATCCCCAATCTTGGTTTAATCTTGGAGAAAATCTGAATTTAAATGTCTTGGGGTTACATTTCATCCTTGGATGTTTAACGATCTTTGATTTAAATTTTCAAAGACAATTGAAAAGAATTGAGCAAATCTATAAATTGTTGGCGTTAGAGAAATCTTTCTCTAATTGGAAAAGTATGTGTTTAATCAGGAAACCTTGGTATTGCGCAATTAATATTTTCTATATTTCTGTATTTGTATTAGAATCCCCTACGTTCTTTCAAGAGTTGAATATAATTTTTTTCAAATTTATTTGGAAGCGGAGGACGACAGAGTGAAGAGACGGATTATGTGTAACCAATACATGAGGGTGGCATAAAAATGATTGATCCTCTAACCTTTGCTAATGCCCAAAATTGATTTGGGTGAAAAATCTTCTGATGTAATTTTATGCCCCTTGAAATCTATTGAATTATCTTTAATTTAAATTTAATGATGATGTTGTTCTTTCTGGTGAATTCCTTTGCTCCAGAAGTGTTCTCAAATCCTTTGGTAATATTCAACTTGCAGATCTCTCCGTGCATGGTATCTGTATAGAGAGAAGCAACTGTAGAATTTTATGGTCAAAATTTCAGAATTGAGTGCATTGTCAGTGTCTTTGGTTCAAACAGGTGTATTCCGCTCAAAATCGAAATCCTACTTATTTTATGAATCCTGTTTGATTAAAAATGTTATTGCCATATCAGACTTATTCAACCCTCCATTACCAGGTCATAACTATTTGAAGAATTAGTTTAGATTTTGGCAAACTTCTTGTGATAGAAAGAAATTAACTTTTGAATTAAAAATATACCCGAAAAATGGATTAGAAATTTTGATGTTGATATTTTGGGTTCCGCAGAAGTGTCAAAAGCTTTTTAACCCACAAAAAAAAGTTCCAAGGAGTGCATATATATTTCTTATTGGCTCCATTCTCCTGACAAAAGATATTTTGTATTGGTGTGATAATATTCCTGTTACCTGTAAATCTGAACTGGGAAAATCCATACTTCTAATTTTTTTCTGTACTATTGACACAAAAATGAGATCATTTACTTTAAATTTTCCATAAGGCTATTGCTTTAAATGATTTCTTCAATAAGATTAAAAGAAGAGATTCTCCAATTGTTCCTTGTTGATAAAAATGACGAAACATGGTTCATTTATTTTGCGAGTGCGAGGAGGTGTTTTCAATTGGCAAGTTTTAGATGTAATTTCACAGAATGTGGGAACTCCTTCAAGTTATCTAACTTTGATAAATTGTTTGGTTTTGTATATGATAAATTTCTTACTACTTGTTTTTGTTGTTTGAAATTTTATATTTATACCTGCAAGTTTAAGTAAACAATCCTCCCAATTTTATTGCATTCAAACGCTTTGTAAAGAACAAAGAAATCGGAGTATTTTCAGCCAAAAGAGGAAACAATTATACATCTTCATTTTAAGAAGTGGAGGTTTACTATATGATTTTTTCTCGTTTCTTCTCACTGTATTTGTTATCTTTTTTATCTACATGAGTCACAACTAAACGGAAGTTATTGGTATTTCTATTATTTTTTCTCTATATTGGTTCACAAATAGTATGATGTCATATGCGCCTATAGCTAGTATACACTACATTAGATACTGTATCCCAATCTGTTATAACTTTATCTCCTTGTATAATTAATCAGTGTATCCTCTTAAAACTGTACCTAATGATTTAATTTTATAGTAGCCTTACTGTTGTTCAAATGTGTTGGCTTCCTCCGCAACCCTCGACATACCTTTTTGTACAAAGGACATGTATTTAAGCCCCTGTTGTATACTGATTTGAGTCTTGTTTCTTGCCCCCTTTTTTATGTTATTATTTTGCTGATTTATTTTTTTGCTTTTTGTATATCCAATTGTGTAATGATGTCTGTATATTATTGTGATCTGTATTGATTGTTTATTAAAGACAAAATTTAAAAAAAAAAAAAGTTGTACCACAACGGGCCGTAATATGCATACTCCTCTCTCCGTGTAGATTCTCTATTGGGTTTGTGTACAAAATTGCCGGTCCGTAATATCCATAAATGTTGTCTGACAATGACAAGTTGACAATGACAATTGACTCAATTGACAATGACAATTGACAATTGACAATTGACAATTTATTCATCCATTTCAACCATATTAGGTATTGGGGATTCATATACATATTTTGACAAGGAAACGGAACAACACTATTTACAGTAATACACAAATAAACAAATAAGTAATAAAAATCTTAATTGAAATTAAGTACATAATTAAGTACATAAAATAAATAATAAATAAATAAGTAAATGAGTAAATAATAAAATATGATAGTAATAAGGAGATGAGTCAGTTATTACACTGGACAAAGTGCGACCCCTCCCCCCCTCACCCATACCTGTGCTATGACAATGGCGGATGACAATGCAAACAAGTTAGGAAATTGAAGTATAATACTTCCAATACTAGAATGAAGACAATGATAAAACAACAATAAAAATTATAATGATAATAATAATAATGATAATAATAATAATAAATTAATGATATGATGATGATAATACTACTACTACTTACTACTACTACTACTACTACTACTACTACTACTAATGAATGAATAATAATAATAATCACAATAATAATAATGATAATGATAATTAAAAAAATTATTAAAAATAATTCATTAGAGTAATAATGCTTGAATGAACAGATTAAAATCTAACTATGGATTAGAGTAAATAAATAATAATGATCATATTGCAATACAAAGGCACCTTTGTACTGAACGAAATGAAATGTGACTTAATTTGGATCACAGCAAATAACAAAGACAAAGAGAAAGAGAAATGGAAAGCGAAATAACTAAACTCAAACCATCTTCCCTTTATCTAATGGCTATTTACATATTTACACGAGGGCGATGTACAGAGTGTTAAACACAAATATTCATCTACTGCTTGAACGTATTCATTATGATGCTGCAAAATTTCGAAAGTCTTATCAATGTCGACGTTTTTGAAGAATTGAATAGCTTTTTCATTTTGAATGTATTCGGGCGGCTAGTAAAGCAATTATCAATGTAAATTGCCCTTTCTTCATGAAAAGCTGGGCACTAAAACAAGTAATGAAATTCGTCACCTAACTGATCAGTGTTACATATATTGCATAATCTCTGGGTTCGTTCAATGCCAGCATACCTCCCAGATGCTATCGGTAGACGATGGTTTCCACACCGGAATCTTGTTAATGAAATTCTATGTTTGAATGGTAAAGACTAGTGATTCACATTGACACTTTTCTTTGAATATGCGATAGTTTAAAGTGGACTGGTAAAGACTTATTATCATGTACGAAACGAATCAGTGGGGTGTGTAGAACAACTTACTCTTTATTTCGTGAAAAACGGACAACCTGAAGTGGAGTTAGAGGACATTATCTGTCCCCTTCCTGAAATCTTAAACATCAAATAAAATTTGGAGGGGTTCTTGATGACGTCATAAGTGTGAGGGAAAGTTGCACAGCTTGAATGCTGCACTATGTATACAAGTGTTATACATGTATTGTAATGCATTACTTTTTATCCCTTTCCTTATTTCATTTATTGTTTTCCTCACTTTCCTTATGTTATTTATTGTTTCTCTATTTCCTGATGTAATCCATGGTATCTCCTTCCATACCCATGGTGTTGATATTTCTGCTTTCCTTATGTTGTTTATTGTTTTTCTCAATTTCCTTATGTTATCCATTGTTTTTATATCTTTCCTTATGATATTCATTGTTTTTCTCACTTTCCTCATGTTACTCATTGTTCTTTTTTTTTACTTTCCTTATGTTATTCATTGTTTTTCTCACTTTCCTTATGTTATTCATTGTTTTTTTCTCACTTTCCTTAAGTTTTTCATTGTTTTTCTCACTTTCCTTATGTTATTCATTGTTTTTCTCACTTTCCTTATGTTATCCATTGTTTTTCTCACTTTCTTTATGTTATTCATTGTTTTTTCTCTCTTTCCTTATGTTATTCATTGTTTTTCTCTCTTTCCTTAAGTTATTCATTGTTTTTTTCTCTCTGTCCTTATGTTATTCATTGTTTTTCTCTCTTTCCTTATGTTATTTATTGTTTTTCTCTCTTTCCTTATTTTATTCATTGTTTTTCTCTTTCCTTATGTCATTCATTGTTTTTCTCACTTTCTTTATGTTATTCATTGTTTTTCTCGCTTTCCTTATGTTATTCATTGTTTTTCTCGCTTTCCTTATGTTATTCATTGTTTTTCTCGCTTTCCTTATGTTATTCATTGTTTTTCTCTCTTTCCTTATGTTAATCATTGTTTTTCTCTCTTTCCTTATGTTATTCATTGTTTTTCTCTCTTTCCTTATGTTATTCATTGTTTTTCTCTCTTTCCTTATGTTATTCATTGTTTTTCTCTCTTTCCTCATGTTATTAATTGTTTTCCTTTATGTTATTTATTGTTTCTCTATTTTCCTAAACATAATTATTTGTTTCTATTTTCTTATTCATTGATTTCTCTTTATTCCTAATGGTATTTATTTTTCTGTCTCGATTGTTTCATCTTTCTATAATGCATTATAGATGCAGTAATAGATATGCTTCATGCATTACTTCCGGGTTTGCTCCTCACACTTATGACGTCATCAAATAGCCCTTAAAAATATCCACGGATCTTCCCATTGAACCTGATTGTATATACAATGTTCAAAGCAGCATTTCTCGTGAACGCAATATGCTAAAGGGATCAAATAAACGGTGTTCTGTTTCTCATGAACTAAACTTGATAATGCAATTAAATTCAACAAGATTGGCCTCTTCTTTAATATTCCACTTTAAGCATAACGAACTTGTAAACATTTCAGCATGCCAAGTTTGAGAATATATATCATCAAGACGTGTTTTTATTGTTGCCTTAAACCACCGTGGGTCTAATGACTGATTATCTAACCAGAGATTAGAAAGACCTAGTTTATCTAACGTTTTCTTAATATTTAATAACCATGGGTTTTGATAAATATCCATATCAAACATCAGTTTCAAAATATCATAAATTGTGTGAGACAACTTTGTAGTTTTGCTCATGATTATTTTGATCCAGAAGTTCAACATTCTACATTCAATAAGCTTCCTGATACTGTGCTTCCCAACTTCACCATAAGTCATGCAGTTAGCAATAGATTTACTTACATGAAGTAATCATTTGTAATAACGAGTTTGAAACTTTTCAACGTCTTGAAGGTTACTTTCAAGACCCCACAACTCATTTCCATACAGCAAAATCAGGACTACTAATTTTTCAAACAGTTCTAATTCAATATCAACAGGTAAACTCAGCTTGATTGATTTCGATCGCAAACTAAACAGTGCCTTTTGTGCCTGAACTATTTGTTTGTTCCGTGCTTTCGAGAATCTGTTATTATAGCTTTTGGTTATTGAAAGTAATGATGGGCATATTACGAATTTTACCACGAGAGAAAACAACAATTTTAGTCTTTTGTGTATTTACTTTCAAAGACCATTCATCACAGTATTTATGAACAACATTTAGCGCTTCTTGGAGGTCCTTTTCGGATTCTGCTAAAACAATGGTGTCATCAGCGTACAATAAAGTAAATAATTTAAGATATACCCAAACATCATTCTGAAGGAGTTTGTCCTTTAAATCACGTGGCAGAAAATTAACACCACTGGAACTTTCTCTCAATGTAGTATCAAAGTCATTGATAAAGATAGCAAATAATAACGGAGAGAGATTATCTCCTTGTCTTACTCCTATATTACATTCATAAAGCTCAGACATTTGTCCATTACTCATGACATAAGATTTTGCATTTTCATACATATTTTGGATAACTTTGAGGATTTTGCCATTTATGTAATTTTTTTAGTAATTTTGACCACAGTAAATGTCTTTTCACAGAATCAAAAGCTTTCTTATAGTCAATGAATGCGCAATAGATCTTTTTCTTCTGAGATAAATATAAATCTACAAGACAATAAAGTATAAATGTATGATCGAGAGTGCAATAATCCTCTCTAAATCCTGCCTGCTCTTCACCCATCAAGTTACAAACATCAAAATAATATGCAATACGGTTATTTATGATAGACGTGAATAGTTTACCTAAACAGCTCAATAAAGTTATTGGACGATAGTTATCCGGTTCTTTAACAGAACCTTTCTTTTTATATATCGGACAAATTATATCAACTGACCAGTCCGTATAGGTACTTTACCACAGTCTAATATAAGGTTAAACAGCTTTGTGAGCAATTCAATCATTGGTTTGCTGCTGTACTTTATCATCTCATTTAATACCAAATCACTACCTGAGGATTTGTTATTTTTCATTTTTTTAATTTGTTTTTCTATTTCTTCTTCCACATTGGGTCAGATGCATAAAAAGCAGCAATTGCTTTTGCTAGGCTTTAGCTTGATATCGTATGCATAAAATTGAGCAACTGCTTGCAAGCAAAAGCTTTTGCTAGTAAAGCTCAAGCAAGTGCTAACTGCATGCTAGCACTTGCTTGACGATTTAGCAATCGCTAAAAAGTGTATGCATAAAGCAAACATTTTGCTTGTGCGCTTAAGCATTTGCTCGTGTTTTTTCAAGCTCCTTCATAGCAGCTTGAGCGTTTGCTTGATCAAGACGTTCGGTTAATCATCATGTTAATGCACGTGAGAAAGAAACCTAAGGTGTACAGGAACATCATTAATCGAGAAGAAATTACTTCAGAGATCTATCGGAAGCTTTTTCGTTTCGAAAAAAAAAGATTGTGGAATGGATGGCTCACAGATTCTTACCAGAACACAATGAAACAAGGGGAGGATGTATTACACCGGTGCGGATTATGGAGGCAACGCTCAACTTTCTGGCGGACCCAGGGTTCCACACATCAGTGGGGGGGGGGGGAGGGAGTGTTGGGGATCAACCAGGCTACTGTTTCTCGACATTATTTAAGGATATATTTATGTAATTAGTCAATAAAAGCACAGAGGAAACCATAGTTCTGTGAGATAGAACACCGAAATTAGAAGCAAAGTTTTCCTGAATTCAGAAATTTCCTGAAAGCAGTGGATATAACAATCTTTTTGAACGGTAAATTAAACCAGTATTGGTTATATGGTAACTTTATTATCTTTATGAAGAAAATGCAAAAAAATGAAGTTGTCGCCTTATTTCGGTACCGGTTCAGTCTTTCGTTTAAAATGAAAGTTTATAAAAGACGTTCAATATAACATCCAGTGGGACTTTTCAATTTGCCAAAAAACGTTTTTCAACGTTGTGACGTTACAAAATGTAACGTTTTAATGAAAACAACGAAACGTAGGAGGCAGACAATCAGCTTTGCGGTTGCTCTAAGGAGAACCAAACTTGCCTACCCGCGCATTCTCAAGCTGGACATTTCATTTCAAAATAAATGAGAAATTTTAATGACATATCAAAAAGAAAAGTGAAAATTTACGAATGTCAACATTATGAATTTATCTTCTTTCCATATCGAAAACCTTTAACTTAAATGTTTGTTGTGTTTTTTTTTTTTTTTTTTTTTTTTGGATCCGGTATTTTATAAGGATGGTGATGATCTTAACAATTATTGTATCGATGCAAATAGCATAATTGCCATCAATATAACTTTGGGTAAGTTATAAGAAAACAATTTATTTTTATTTTATTTTATTTTATTTTTTTGCATCGTTAGATATTTCATAACTTTTATTTATTTGTCCGATTTTTTCAACTTTTTTGATCTGTTTTTGTGAATTTTTCTACTCTAATTAAAAACAACCTTATTTTTGGGTCCGGACTTCCCCTCTAAAATTCCAAAAATGATTCCCATTAATTATCTGCTTTAGGCATTATTTTAGTTTTGGAGAAACTTACACTCTTACAGGGGTATCCCACTGAGTTTGCAAGCGTTTTGCGACAGGGCGAATTTAGAAATTTTCGTATATACATAGAATTGGGCCTTAATCCACCTCGATTTCAGTAGGTAGCATTTCTTTTTATGTTGTTTTCCGGACAATGGTATTTTTGGAAATGTAGCGAACTTCTGAAATTGAATGAGGTCGAAATAACAAGAATTTTTTTTGGGTCCTATTGGGATGAAGTGATCGGAGCTTGGGTTTCAACCACATTTCCTTTCGATAGGCATGAATTAATTCTTTTGAAAATAAATTCCGCCAAAAAAGTTTTTGAAACATGTTCAAATTTTCTAGGGCGAATTTTATTTTTGATCGATTGCAACGTCATATCTGGTGTAAAATGTTGAATAACATATAAAATAAAGTACTGAAAATTACTAATAGATGTATGGAAAAGGGGGTCAATATAAATTGAAAATCGGTTAAGAAATTACTCGCATGAAAAATATAATTTCCTTTAAAAATGTTGAAAATAATAATAATATTCCGCGTATATAGATTTCACTTCGGCGTGGCTGGGCGTTGGGGGTCAATTGAGATGGTAGTCCATTTTCTTGTCAATTATCTTCCATTAATGGATTATCATTTCCCATATTATTGTTACTCATTTTGTTTTTTTTCAATCTCTGCCACCCAGACCTGCACTTATTGACAATCAAATATCTACTTATATCGGAACAACACCACACGAATACCCACACGAACCCAAAACGAAGCAAAAGAAATGACCTGGTTTCATTTGATAATGTGTTCCACATCAGTGAAATTACCACCTTCGAGGGGCTCTGTGGGCGCGGGGTAGCTTGGGGGAGGGGTTCACGCCCCCACTTTCAGTTTCTCAGCCACACGTGTACAAAAATTGCAAAATGACCAATGCATTTGTCATTTCTAGTGCTCTTCTTTCAGCCCCCCGCCCCCCTCCCCCCCCCTTCGCTCAGCTTCTTTCTCTTTAAAAAAAACGCTCCACCGGCCCCACTGCTTTAATACTTGCATAAAAAGCAGCTACAAAAGAAAACATGCAATTCCATAACAATATTTACCCAATCTTGGACTTGCCCCTAACACAGGCAGTAGCCCTACAAAAGGAAAAACATGCCAATTGATCATTCATTAACAACCCCTTTGTGCTTGCCGTAAAAAGGCCGCTTACAAAAGGAAAACATTTGCCATTGTTGATACAGTAGATAAACCCCTATTGAGCTTGCCCTAACTAAGCAGCAACAAAAGAAATATGGGCAATTCTATTCATACAACGAGATACCCCTTTGAGCTTGGTTACAAAGCATCGCTTAAGAAAACATTGCCATTCTGGTACAACGAGGATACACCGTTTATGCTTTGTCTAACCAATCCAGCACAAACAAAAAAAAAAAAAAAACGTTGGTTAGATTCCTCTCCTTCTCTCTCTCTCTCTCTCTGTCTATCTATATTTATATATAAACATTTAAAATTTTAATGTTGTCTGAACGTCCTTACAGGTTTTACTGGACGTCCGTAGAACGGTCCATTGAACGTTCCAAACGGTTTTTTACGAGGGTTATCTGGACCGTCCGCCAGAACGTCCACGGAAACGTTGAATAAGGTTTTTTTTTACTTTATAACGCCTGCCCAAGCTCTTCTCTACAGGGTTCTAAATATATTTGAAAGGTTAATTTTGAATTTTAAACGTTTAAAAACGTCGATTGGGAACGTTTTTAATTAACGTTCCAAACACTCTTCCATAAGGACGTTTTTTTAAAACCATTTTGGAGACAAAACGTCCATTTAGAACGAAACTGGAACGTTTAGAACGTAAGAAACGCAATTGTGAGCGGCGTTTTAAAATGTTCAAATTCACTTTTTCTGCTCCCATCTAGGACTACGTTTCAGGTTTTTCATTTTTTTAAGGGCATTTCTGGAAAAAAATGCGCATGCACAATTTTACGCCGCATTGCTTTTCGCGTCGGGATTATGAATGCAAGTTTCAATCGTCAATTAAAGTAGGGGAGACCGGGGATGGAAGTAACACGGGGTTCAGTTGTTTACAGTTCTCAGTGTGCTTAGTTGGAACAAGAAAGTTCGTGGGCTTAACTGGCATCTATTATAACGGCCTACACATAGCTTGTTGATAACTGCCCGGCTCGTGAGGTTTTTTCCGTTGTTATTAAAAGTAAAATCAACAAAAACATTATTTACAGTTCCATTTTTTTACAGAATTTTTGACACACAAAATTTTAAATTTTGGTAAATAGTTCTTAACAACTTTGAAAGGGCAACTTGATGATAAGTCTGTTATTGTGAATATTAAGTACATGTATGTCACTAATATACCCCTGAAGCCATGGCTGTAATTCTCTGCCTAATGGCTGTTGCTACATTTGATTTTATGTGTAAAATCCACCCATGGTGTAGGTTCGTCTTACACAACACCTACGCCCATGTATGATGTAACAAACCTACCCCAATTACCATTACACATTACACAAGTATTATTGTTTCAATTCTTCAGGTTACTAGTGTTATCTAATTATTACACGGAGTCTATTCTAGAGCTCTCTTGATCTCATGTTAACGATAATCAAGGAAACTGAAAAGTTTGAAACAAATAATTGGTATTAAGAGATTTACACATATGTAACTCAAAATTACCCGTATGTTTATATAGTAACATTACCCGTATGGTTGTAGCACTTACCCCCGTATACGGGTTAGGTTGTTACAAAAAAAAAAAAATTGTCTTCTTAATTAAGCTGTAGTTTAATTTGTTTTACATATTTTCAAGTTTAGTGGCCTTCAGGTATTTAGGCCAAACATCTAATAGCTAACTTACAGACCCAAAATGGATGTGTTGTGAGTACTTTTCATTAGAAATTATCTGGCACAAATGTGAAATTCTGTACGCCATACCTTGCTCCCCCTAATCTTCATCTAAATCACAAAAACAACCTCATGTTAAGCCACCATTTGTTACACGTTTTGCCTTCTCGAACATATAAATTAATTTGATTGGTCAATTAAATGGTTTGGGCAAAAAGCAATCTTTATTTTTCACATTCCTTGTTGAACTACATTATTCGATGCCACATGCACATAACAGGCCTTTGTGGGCTGTTTGTATGCTTGTTAATGTCGCAAAATGCAATGTGTAGCCGCATGTTAAGTTTGGGCCTGACTCACATTCTTGTCATAAATGCGAAAATCTACATTGTATTAAAACAAGGGAATCATCTATAATTTACTTACCTTCAACGACCATATGTTCTCAAATTCGTAATTCAGGCAATCACTTTGAATTTTGCTTCAATTTTCAGGGA
The DNA here is from genome assembly GCA_940671915.1 of Paracentrotus lividus. Lineage (NCBI taxonomy): Eukaryota > Metazoa > Echinodermata > Echinoidea > Camarodonta > Echinidae > Paracentrotus > Paracentrotus lividus. The sequence continues at coordinate 195,515 of CALNVZ010001060.1, forward strand.
TTGATCGGAGAAGGTATTGGTCGTTGAATAGGATTCTACATTAGCGGACACTTTTTTCCATGGGGCCAAACTCTCTCAGTATTTATTACTCGACCTTGCATGTTAAACGTACCCATTTCACTTGGTCTTCAACGAAAACCCTGTCTTGTAACAACCCTCGTCCCGTACCTTATCACATATGTAAACAAAACTGGCAGGTCTCCCAACTGGGGGAAGTCAAGCGAAGAAGAAGATGAAGAAGGTTGCATTTTATTTAGGGCGGGGCGCGAGTATTTCACAAACGTAAAACCAACCCTTTATCGTATGACCGCACCCACGTCGGGTCATCAAGCATCTGGCGGGTTGATACTGGAAGAACATTTCGCATTGCTCTTTCGATATAGGCGTATTTCTCATCGTTGGAGTCCGTGGTAAGCATAATGAGACAACATAAAGCCCTTCCTTTCCCTTTTTTCTTCTATTGAATTAAAGTGTACATGTAGTGCATTGTACGTGGCCCTTTCTGTTTTTCGATCTTCACGCATACATCTTAAATTGGGCAATTTGGAAATTCGCTGGCCGCTTGCCGCCACCCACCATCAGCTACTGGCAGTCCTTGTGCTACGCCGTACTTAGTATAATTGGCACGGCGCCCAAGTACAGATCATGCGCCTCGTGAACTTCCCATTATTCCCTTAAAGGCCCGCGTCAACACTGTCCGCGATGGTAGGAGCGATGGCACACACGATGGGCGGGAAACCCAAATTTTTCCTCTGAAAAATACAATTTGACAAAAAGCATCGAAAAGCACGGTTCTTTTGGAGTACTATAGGCGTTTCAAAAAGAAACAGAACAATGTGGGAAAAGTAATTAAATTGTGACATCTTCTGAAATAATGTCCTGTATTCTTGGTACCACATGTAAAAAAAAAAAGTGTGTGCTGAGGGGAGCCTGTATGATATTACACCACATTTATTTTTATCCTGAGCAAGTTTGGAATTTGTGGCCACTATCAGGCGCGTATTCCAGGATTTGGCACCCCGGCTGGGCCCGATGTGTTTTGTTTTTGCCCCCCCCCCAGTGGGTGGCTGCGGAAATGTAACCATCCTATTTTCTCCCCCGTTTACACTGAGCGAGCAAAAGGTTACACTTTAAAAAAAAAATTTACGTCACGTTAGGCCGAGCCGATATGGGGGGGAAGTTGTTTGAATTTTTGGGGTGCTTCGGCCAACTAAAAGTTCATATATCAGCTTGTAGGGGTATGTTTCAAGAAGTCCACTTGGCCAGCAATCATATATGTTCACCGTGTTTTTGTTTTTCTGTTTATGCCTCGCCTTTGGGACCCCCCTGGCGGTTTTTTTTTCTCCCCATTTTTGGGGGGGCGCCCCCCCCCTTTTTAGGTTCAATTGGCTTTTAGTATTTTTGGGGGGGCGGGCCCACCCGGTTTAGGGGGCCCCCCCAGGGCCCGTTAAAAAGCCCCCCCCCAAAAAAAAATTAAAATAAAAAAAAAAAAATAAAAAAAATAAAAATACGCGCAATGACATGCACAACAACCTAAATATAGGACCATGGGAAAGCATGCCCAAAAATAGATTTTTGATTATAGAAAAGTGATCATATCTCAAGATCTACAACAACAAAAGAAGATTTTCTATTTTTTAATAGGTAAATGCTAAAGAAAATCTGATTCCCCCTTATAACATGTAGAAACTTATGAACTTAATAGAACTATTCTGAGTGTTTTTAATTTTTTTTTTAGTAAAATGCATATATAATTTCTAAAAATTGAATAATGTTATGAAGAATCAAGACAAACGTTAAGTTGCAGGTTTACATTCAAATCATTGGCTCCAGACAGATTCGTTATTACCAAAAAAAGGGTAAAAAACGTACTATATTATATTGACTGGCCTTGAGGGAGATACCGCGGATATTCCCACAAACAAGTCTCTATATTGCCTCGAGTCCGAAGACGAGGGCAATGTGCTCTTGTGAGGGAATATAGGGAGGGTATCTCCCAAAAGCGTAAAGCAGTCAATATTCTTATATTACCTGTTAACCTCAATTAGCCCCATTTTAAAGAGGAATAAAATAAGTTTACTTGATTTAAACTGGGCATTTGTCGTGGGATTTTTTTTTTTCGTTTCTTTTGTTTTCTTCGCATTTCTGAGTTGAAAACCATTGTGACGCAATAATGTGCCGTTATCTATTTGTCTTCCCATTTTGTAACTGCGCATCGCTCTACTACCAATTACGCGTAGGACCCCCGACCAGACATTCATCGCTTCGCCTATCGCAAAAGCGGATGAAACTAAAAAGACTGGACCATCGAGTGGACGAAATTTTTCACTGTGGTCATCCAGCGCTATACGGTAAAAGAAGAAAAGTACACAGTTTGAAACGAGCGGATTGATTCTGTTCCAATCTCGTTGGACTGAGGACCGCATGAAGAACTTTTCTCTTCCAGCACCTGGTAATAGGAAAATGCAGCACCAGCCTTTTCAATCGTGAATAATATTTTGGATATGAATCATTTTAATTTATTTAGTGGGACTAAATGTATGTGGCGTTGAAGAAAAAAAACTTGATCTTGGGATTCTTGAAAAATTATATAAAATATTCGACTTTATTTGCTTATCCCGAAACATAATTGCCAATCTCATTGATTTACCATTAATTGATCTATACAATGATTATGCCAAAGCTAAAAAATCCCTAAAGTCATCACACCTTGTGTGGGGCATCCACGCCGGATTATATGTAATTATTTTAAACAAAGCCTTGAAAAATCATGTTGAACAACTGAAAATATAATTTTCAAAAGTGAATCTGTTTTTGTGCGGTCAAAGTGGATAAAGTCGCATTTGGCTTTGATTTTATAATTTGTGCGTATATTTGCCAACGAACATTCTAAATACTCTGAAGATGATTTATTCGATGATTATTGCATTTATGACTTAATGAAAATCAACGGTACTTTCGATGTACCGGTTTGCCTGATAGGAGATTTTAATGCCTTAGAACGGGTTCACTTATTGATCATATTGAGAGGATAACCCAACCATTCCGAATTCAATGATATATCTAGAGAAATCTTCAGACAAAAATGCATATGAAAATACAATTGTTCAATTCCTTAGATCTAATGGAGAACAAATCTATTAACACACAACGGTCGTAAATTAGATAAATTTATGTCAAACTACGGGACATGGTCATTGTCAATGGTCGTTTTGGAAGGGATTGTGTAAAGGAAAATTAACTTGTGCTGATGCGAGTACAGTTGATTATTGTATTGTTTCTTCAAATTTTATTGAACATATTGAAGACCTTTGCTGTAGACGACTTTGAAAAATGTTTGTCAGATAAACATAGTCCAATATCCATTTCAATAAAATCAGCGCAGATAGGATTTATCCCGAAGTAAAGCAATCATATATATTAATAAAGAAACATTGAATAAGAAATATATTATAAAATGAGATTCGAAATCCAGAGGATACATTTGCCAAATTCCTTAGCGACGAAATGAAATACACAGAATTTCAGAATCAATTAAAAAATATTAGTAAAAACTCTTCTCAAATAAGTAGGTCAAATCGATGATATAGTAAATCAAATAAAAGTATATTTGAGACTGCAACCTTTTTGTGGTATGTCACGTCAAAGGGAAAACTCATGCAACGAACAAAACTGCTTCTCCAAACACGAAACCTTGGTTTGATAAAGAATGTAAGGATTTGAGAAAGAACCTTTTTCTTTTTAAAAACCAAGAAAATGAAATGATGACAACATAATACGAATTGAATTGACATTAAACAAATCACGTAAATACCAAAGCAGTTTTAAGGGGAAAAAAGGCAAAAGTATGTTTTAGATCTTCAGGATAATTTGAGAAAAGTAAAAAACAATATGATACCTCCTGAATTTTGGGAAATAAACTCAAAACGAACCTAAACCAAATCATTCTGCTAGTGTATCAATTGAATTCCTCTTCAAGAACTATTTTGAACTATTCAACTAAAGGGGGATGTTCTGGAATAAAGACAATGAGAAGAATATTTTCACGATCTCGTGAGTTTAACTCGGGTCAACCATGGTCTGAAATTTCCCATTGGGTCAGATGCATAAAAAGTTAGGAATGCTGGAAAGCAATTGCTTTAAGCAAAAATCAGTTGCTAGCCAAGCAAAAGATCAAGCCAAATCAATTGCTTGAACTCTTTCTGTATTGCATATAACCTTTTGCTAGTGCTTAAAAACCCTTTGCTTGCCTTAACAAGCAATTGCTAGCGGATTTAACAATAGCGACGTCACGCTCGATGCGGATCACGACTACAGAACAAAGGCGAGACTCGTATGCAAATGCAAGTGAGAATGATTTGAAAGTGAATTTTGGGGAAGAAATTAGCTCCTACTGAAAAAAGCA
>CALNVZ010001060.1:204756-230221 GCA_940671915.1 Paracentrotus lividus
TAGAAATGACAAATGCATGGTCATGTTTGCAATTTTGTACACGTGTGCTGAGAACTGAAGTGGGGGCTGAACCCCCTCCCCCAAGCACCCCGGCTCCACAGCCCCTCGAAGGGGGTAATTTCACTGAATTGTGAACACATATCAATGAAACAAGTCATTTCTTTTTGCTTCGTTTTGGTTCGTGTAGGTACGTGGGTGCGTGTGTTGCCAAAAGTAAGATATTGATTGTCAATTATGCAGTCATGGGTGCAGAGATGAAAAAAACAAAATGATAACAATAATATGGAAATGATAATATTAATGATAATTGACAAAGAAAATGACTACCATCTCAATTACCCCCAACGCCCAGCCACGCCCGAAGTGAAATCTATATACGCTGGATTATTATTATTATTTTCAAACATTTTTTAGAAATTATATTTTTTTCATCGAGTAATTCTTAACCGATTCAAATTTATATTGACCCTTTCCATACATATATTAGTAATTTCAGTAAACTTATTTATATGTATATTCAACAATTTTTACACACAGAATTATGCACTTGCAATCGATCAAAAATAAATTCGCCTAGAAATTTTGAACATGTTCAAAACTTTTTGGCGAATTATTTTCAAAAGAATTATTCATGCCTATCGAAAGGAATGTGGTTGAAACCAAGCTCGATCACTTCATGCCCCAATGCAGGACAAAAAGAATTCTTGTATTTCGACTCCATTCATTTCAGAAGTTCGCTACATTCCAAAATACTCATTGTCCGGAAAACACATAACAAAAGAAAATGCCTACCTACTGAATCGAGGTGGATTAGGCATTCTATGTATACGAAAATCTCTAAATTCGCCCTGTTCGCAAACGTTCGCAACTCAGTGGGATACCCCCTTAAGAGTGTAGTGTCTCCAAACTAAATAATGCCTAAAAGCAGATAATAATGGGAATCATTTTGGATTTAGAGGGGAAGTCCGGACCCAAAATAAGGTGTTTTTATTAAGAGTAGAAAAATTACAAAAACAGATCAAAAAAGTTTTGAAAAAAATCGGACAAATAATAAAAAAAGTTATGAATATCCTAACGATGCAAAAAAATAAAAATAAAATAAAATAAAATAAATTGTTTTCCTTATAACTTTACCCAAGTTATATTGATGGCAATATGCTATTGCATCGATACAAATATTGTAAGATCATCACCCCATCTATAAATACACCAAAAAAAAAAAAAAAAAAAAAAAACACACAAACATTTTAAGTAGGTTTTCGATATGGAAAGAAGATATTCATAAATGTTGACATTCCCGTAAATTTTCACTTTTCTTTTGATATGTCATTAAAATTTCTCATTATTTGAAATGAATGTCAGCTGAATGCGCGTAGGCAGTTGGTCTTCCTTAGAGCAACACGCAAAGCTGTTGTCTGCCTCTACGTTCGTTGGTTTTTCATTAAAACGTTACATTTTGTAACGTCCAACAAAAAACGTTTAAAAACGTTTTGGCAAATTGAAAGTCCAACATGGATGTTATATGAACGTTTTATAAACTTTCATTTTAAACGAAGACCTGCCGTACCCGAATAAGACGTTTTTAAAACGTTCTGAAAACGTTCAGTGTTTGCTGGGAACAGTTAGCGCGCGCGAAATTTCTCTATGCATGTGCGTACGCGCGCGCAACATGACATTAAATCGACGCTTCAACTTGAAGTTTGAAGTGAATCGGGGAAAGAAAATAGAAAAGTTGTATTCAAACATGTGTTTGAAAGAGAAATCAAAAAAGGAATAGAAATACAAAATTATGAACAGGAAAAAAATAAGAACCAAGAGAAGATTTAAATTACCCAAACAATAATTAGAATTTCTGTGAATATTTGATGTAATGTGAATGCTATACGATGTGAAATGAATCTTTTGATACAGAGGCGAAAAATACAAAACATATTGAAGTTTATATGTGCTAAATATGAATTATTTATAAGAAAATATTTAAGACATTATAATTCATGAAATGATTTTGCAAAATGGCATCTGGATGACGTCGCGAGATTAAGACTAAAAAGAAAATAAATTATTGTTTAGATTTCATGATCTGTAAAATTATTATTTTTTTAAAAAAAATGATAATTTATCACATTTTGGATTTTATATATTAGAGGTAACCTTATTTTCCATGCATTTATAAAGTCTCCATATGTCATCGTTATTTCTCCTTTTGGCTTTACTTTTGTTTTGTCTCTCACTCAGTCTGTTTATTGAAAGATCGTTTAGTCTTGAGTGGTACATGTTTTTGTTTGTTTGTTTGTCCTTTTTTTTTCTTTTTGACTACTAGGCTGTTATGGTGCAGTGGTTAACATTACGTACCATAATTGTAGTGTTAATCACTCACATTTCCTAAACTTACGTGTTCGGTAAAATATTATGTCTGACAAAACAAAACAAAAAAAAACAAAAACAAAACAAAACAAAAATAAATGCATGTCCATTTTGGGGGAAGATGTTACGGCCGTATATAATTCATTAATACAAAAAAATAAACAAAATGAAAAATAAAAATATAAAATAAAATAAATAAATGAATAATAAGTAAATGATAAATAAATAGATAAATGAATAATAATAGTTTTAAAAAAAAGTAATAATAATAATAATCATTATTATTATAAAGTTAACAAAGAAATAGAAAATGGTCGAGGAATGTGAATGGCTGCAAACAAAAAGGACACATTTTAATGGGGATAGGGTTATATTGGTCACTCCGGTCAGTCATATCAATTCTACTCCATGTAAAATGTAAAGCTAACGTGCACCATTTCGTAGCATTAAATCGGTACACAGTGCGCTTGCGCCAGATGAGTAAGGCGCGTCCATTATTTAAGGAGGGGGGGGGGCGGGCCGCGGAGAGGAATATGGTTTAACGACGTGCGCTGTGGCGAGAAGCGAGCAGACAAGTAGACGACTGCATGCAGCTAGCAGCACGTACGCAGGGGAGACCGGGTATGGACGTTACAAAATTCAAATTTAGGGCCAGATAATTCTTATGAAAGTACTCACACACTTCATTTTTGGGTCTGTAGTTAGCCTATTATGTTGGCTAATACCTGAGGCACATAAAACTTGAAAACATGTTAAAACTAATTAACTACAGCTTAATTAATGAAGATATTTTTTTTGTAACAACCTTCCCCGTATACGGGGTAGGTTGTTACACTATACGGGGTAAATTGTTACTATGTAAACACACGGGATAATTTTTGTTACAATGTGTAAATCTCTTATACCATACTTTTGTTTCAACTTTCCAGTTTTTTGGTATCGTTAACAGTAGATCAAGTAGAGCTCTAGAATAGTCTAAAGCAATAATAGAAATATCAAAACATGTAAACAATGTAAACTTAACATGTGGTATTCTGATAATTAAACCTAGGTGTAACCCCAGTCTAGAAATTTAGACCACACTTCTATGGAGTACTGTGTTTTATCTTATCTTCTATAATCATGGCAGAGCAACCAATTTATTAAAATTCATTGTATTTCATACTTTCTCATTCTTCTCATCTCATGACACATATGAACAACTTTGCTGCCGGACTAGAAATATTTTTACCTGGTTAATGAGTTGACAACATGGCACTCCATAAAAGTGTGGTCTAACCTAGGGTTAACTAAACCTAGGGCTATGAGACTACTACCCCACGACGCCCACCATGCCCACAGCAGCGCCAACGCCACATTTCCGTTATCATCCATCCTTAATTTAAGAGCTTTTCTGAAAATCCTCAGTTAATTTCTTTCAGAAAATATTTGCTTTTATGTATAAGGGGTGTAGTATTTAAGTTACAAAAGATTCAAATAAAAAAGACACAATTTCCATGTTGCAAAATCATGTCACACGAAACTGGCCCAAATTAAAAGAACGCATGGCTATGTTAAAATTTGATTGGTTTTGAGATCATTTGATATTCAGAAAAAAATTAATATAGTACATCGTAGTATATAATATTTTGAACGATTTCTCAATAAAATTATTGTTCAGGTTTGTTATGTTGATGTATAAAAAGCATATATAAACCATAATTGTTTAATCGATGGATGAATTAAATATCACTGGATGTCAAGATCATACTAATGTTCTGGGCGGGTTTTGGATATTGAAAGCATGTGTATTGTAGCGCTATTATATATAAATTTACATATAATTTTATATTTGATATATTTGAGCGTCAGGAAATTATATAAAATATATACTGAAAAAGAGACAAAACTTATGAATAAATGCAGGCTCGGTCTATTTGCCGGGCTACCCCCCCCCCCTCTCCCTCCCACCGAATATTGAATTAAATATTGTGATTTAATATTGGGTACGAAGTTAATTGAAACGAATGATGGATGAGAATAACAAATTATTCTGATGGCTTTGGATGTGTGTGTCGTTAGCTGCCAGTGGCCAAAGTTACATCTAGATTGATTGTAAAGAAAACGCGTAACGTAGGCTTCGTGGCTGCTACTATTAGCGCATTAAAAAAACAACAGAAAAAAAAAAAAAAAAACTCGCGTAAGAAGACTTCCCCCTGCAGTCGAATCGGATCGCCCGTCCGGTGAGGAGCAAATACTGCGTGGAGGTGAAAGAAATTTATGAACGTTTCTCATGGTTTTAATTAGTAGATGCTTCAGACCAGATGGAGGAAAAAGACATTTTGGAAAGCCTATAACATGATTGTGCTGAAGTTGTAATCAGAACCTGTATTTTACATAAATTGATGCTCCAAACCGAGAGATCTCGCCAAGACGCCGTTTGCATTATTTTCTATGCGATATGCATGTGATTTGCGTAAACATTGACCAATCGAGAAAAAAAATCTCTTATAATAGTTCAAAGTGACAGGACTTTTTTTTAACCAATTGAAATAAATATACCATTAATGGAAAGCTGAGAATTCAACCTTTTAAAAACCGTGTGATCATTAAAGTGTAATATAATTATGCGTCATTGAGGAGCAAGACTTTGAAGCGCATGAGCTGTTCTGGGCTCAAAATTGGCCATATTGTACAGGAATATGTTCTGACCAGGCTTTCGAATTGATTCAAGAGACAGGACCTTTTTTTCCCCTTTGCAATAAGTTATCCCTATTTAAATTCAGACTGTGAGCGTACTCAATCAAATTGATCATTTCTTTGAAAGGGCAGTTGCTCGCCACAATAAAGAAAATAAAGTGAAAAACTGTCCAAAAACAGAAAAAGTAAATGGGAGCGTTCGCTTTGAGTAGAATGGTAGCGCCCTCTATCTCTTAAGTTTACAACTAGAATTGATATGATCCATCAATATTTTTCTTAACTTACTTTTATTCTTTCATCATTATCTTATATATATATATATATATATATATATATATATATATATATATATATATATATATATATATATATATATATACACAGTGGCCAAAATTATTAGAACACCCGAAGCTACACAAAGTTTAAGGTTAAATTTTTTTGTGCCGACCGTTTTCATGCCTTTATAGCATAAGGTCTTATGCGTCCTGTGATACCAAACTTAAATTATTTCGACAGGTAACGCGCACCTTTAAAAATCGTTGCGCTATGCGCTTTCAGTTTCCCCATGTTTTGAACGTGTATTAAACTTGTAGTACAAATGCAAAAACGTGAAATGCCAAATACAAATTTAATTTAATCTAGATAGGTGAAACCTTGCAGGCTAATTTATTCTTACATGCCCAAAATACGTGCTAAGTTTTAAAAAAAAATTCAAGGGGAGGGGTAGATTGGACCCATCCCCTGGTCAAACGATAACCAAATATAACCCTACCAATTTAGGGTTAAGATCACTGGCGTAAATCCACTAGCGGTTTCAGGGAGGGAGGGGGGGGGGGGATGGCGCTTTGTATTATTATGTAATATCCCCCCCCCCCCCCTGATGAATAGCATTCTTTAGTACGGATTTACGCCAGTGGTTAAGATTATTTTTCTTGAAATAAAGAAATTTAATTACAAATACAAACATTTTAAAGGGAATTTCATGAGTAATTCAAATAATAAAATGATAATGCGCCTTGAGCACTCTACAGAGTGGATACGTGCGCAATACAAATCACATTATTATTATTATTATTATATGATGAAAAATTAAGGGTCATTGGAAGGGAGGACTTAAACAGGGGCTCTGAATTAAAAAATTGGAGCCCCTCAAAAACAATCTTTAAATGCCAATATAAGATGTTACTATTTCATGCTACCTTATTATAAATGCCACTTTTGACATCCTCAGGAAATTCTCTTTCCGAAAATAAATACTTTTGTAAGGAGAGGCTTAATTTTTTTTAAAGTTATGACACTTTGATCCTGATAGGGGTAAGATTTTCAGATTTTTCAATTGTGGCGTAACACGAAAAAGGGCGACTAGGGGGAGACGTCCCAACATATGGCTATGTTATTTAGTTTTTAAAGCATAATGATTACTTTCGGAGACATTCTAACAATTTTAGAGGTTTTTAAAAGGTCAACTGAATGAAAATAACTAAAATTATTTAAATCTCGTTGGTGTTCTAATAATTTTGGCCAACTAAAACTTACAATGCGTCCCCCCCCCAAAAAAAAAAAAAAAAAAAAAAAAAATATATATATAAATAAATAAATAAAACAAAAAAAATAAATTAAAAAATAAATAAATAAATAAATAAACTATACACGTTTGAAATGGGTAACGAATTGGGAAAAAACTTTAGATATATAAACACAAAACAAAAAGACAGTTCCCCCTATTTCAGATATCAATAATTTTTTAACCAGGAGGAATTTAAAAAAAAATCTAATTATATGTCCATGTAGGAAATTTAATTAGCTACCATAGCTGCAAATTTTAAGAAAAATCATCAAGTCATGCTTCAGTGATTAATGGTTAAATGCAAAAAATGTCATTTTTTAATCAAGATCATGTTAGTTGGAGATCAGATGAAGCTGTGTGCCAAGTTTCGTGACATAACCCACGGCAGAATTAACAGTAATCATCAATGAAATTGGCTAAATGTCATGTTTGTCAGGTATTGATTTCCTCCTACATTGTCTTTATGTACAGAGGTTTAACAAAAGTTTACCAACAGTGAAATTTGGCATATTTTAATTGTCAGTTTTTGTCCATTTGACTGTGAATTATTGTATGAAATTTTGCACATAACTTCAACTGGTCTCCAACTGAAATGATCGTTACTCAAATTACGTATTCGAAAAGCCACTGAACCATGACGAAGCCCGAAACTTTCTTCTCATGTTCATGATTTTCTTGTATCTTATGCCCACTGAGGCGTGAAACATCGGGATTTTCATGAAAATAAAATCAAAAGTACTTCCCAAACAGAGTTGTTATATTCAATCAAATTAAGAATTTGAATTTGAGTTCGTACGTGAGAAAAGGGCTTTTCCAGTCTCACGTGCTCACTGAAGCAGGAATTTTTAAATAAATGCCATAGGATTATTGAAACGTGCCCAAAGAATATAAATAAAACCCTAAAATGTTATTGAGATGCTTTCTAGTGCATAAAATTGACTCTTAGTTATTTTAAAATGGCCTATTTTTTGGTTGATTGATGGGTTCTTTCAACCATGAATAAATGGATATTGGTTGCATACACCTCCAAAGCAGGAATTTCCTCACATTTGATCGATTATACCATGGCAAAGAAGTAAGAATCGCACTTTGGGCATTTTTTTCTGCATGCTCACTCAACCGTGAAATTTGACGCAAAATTTCGTTTCCTTATATTGGGAAGCACGTTTTGCATACATTCTAACGTGTAAATTGTTTAAAATCTGAAAATGGGTCCGATGTCATTGAATCAAAGTTGTGATTTTAGGCTTGTGAACTTCAAAAAAAAAATGACATTTTTGCATTAAACCATTAATCACTGAAGCATGACTTTATGATTTTTCCTGTATACGAAACTATATCATCGTGAGAGCATCTGATGCCGAAATTTCTCTGAGAAAATGGCTGAAAACCAAAAAGGTAGGTAAAACAGCATTTTTTTTTACCCTGATGTAAAATTTGATATTTCACAGAATGTGATGGTGAAAGAGTGTTTGAGGGGGTAACTCAATTGTTTTGTATATTTAGTAAGCTTATAATTTCATTTTAATCATACTAGCGTGTACAGGTCAATTTGTTTCAGTGAAGGGGTGCAATGTGGCTTTGAATGCTTGCCCGATACAGCAACATCAGTGCAGGTAATATGGCCCATCCAACATGACGGAAATGATTCTGGTACTTAGTATTGGGATGAGGCATCAATCTCTTTGCTACGATGTTTGGGGGTATATTCACAGTATATAATTAATATAAATAACTTATTGTAGGCCTATATATTGACTTGTATAATGAAAATAATATTTAAATAATATTAAAAAAAGAAATAATATACAAAATACAAAACAATGAAACATATAGTCAAAGTATTTACTGAAGGGTCTTATAATTTCAAATGATATCTTAAAGTTAATGATTTTCAACAGTTTAAGCAAATTCCAGACATGGTAGAGTCATTGTAGTTTTTAATACATAGATTAAATACATGTGCCCATATTACCTGCACATGCAGGTAATATGGGCACTTTGGTAATGACGTCAACATTTGAATATTGCAGACAGGGGGGTTGGTGATAATTGTTTTTCTTCACAACAAAAGTTAAAGCAGTAGTTATTGATTCATATAAACAAAGTTTAGACTGTGTGTCATTTTGTATTTTTATTTAAATTAGGCAAATGAGCTTAGGGTGCCCAAATTACCTGCATGTACCCTAATTAGATTTTTTTTTTTATTCCTCCTGGTTAAAAAAAATTATTGATATCTGAAATAGGGGGAACTTTGTTGTAGTTGTTTTTTTTTTTGTAATGTTCTTTATTGTGTTCATTCAATACATCAAATCAAATTATACATGTACATCTGTATTGTATAATATCATTTAATACATAAAATCTAATCATACATCATTTAATTCTATAACATAATTCAAAACTCACTAAATAATATCAATTCATACAAATTGTGATATATAACATATTGGAACCAATTACAGAGTACAAAATACAGTAATCTCAAATTATATTGAATGAATTATTATTGTTATAACACCCCCGCCCCCCCCCCCTCTATATTTTGTTTGCAGTACTAGTATCTCTATTACATATTATAATTTATAACATATTGAAGCAAAGTATAGACTGCAATGAACTTAGTTATATCGAATGAAATAAAGTTTGTTATACCCCTTAACCCCATTAAAAAAACAACAACAACAACAAACAGAAAACAAAACAAAAACAGGACAAAAAAAAAAAAAAAAAATAGACGCGGGCAGTCTATGGCAGTCGAGACCGGTCAATCAAACACAGCTATGAAAAGGGCTACCCCACCCCATTTCCTCATCCCTTGCATCTCCTTGCATATTGTCCATGTTTACCTTGAGATGTTTCCATTTTTATAGTGGAACGTCAACGTATTTCGTTCAGTAGCACTCTTTCTTTCTTTCTGTTTACTTTGGAGTATTTTCTCTTCTATTTCTTCAATACTTGGAGGCTTCTTTTTTTCCCTACTAATAAATATCAAATATTTAATTAATAAAACCACATGATTAATCATTTGCCTATCTTCGGCTATTTCGTCTAATCCAATGTGAACTTCCTTCCAGCTCATATCTTTAAGGATTGGAATATCCAAACTATCACTTCATTGATCCCATAAATTTCTCACCATTTCGCATTCCAAAAATATGTTTCCTCTTCTTTTCCACAAAATGAGCATTTATCATTTGATATGAAGTGAAACCTGTATAAATAACGATTGACATAAGCAATTTTATAAAGCAATTTGAATTGAAACCCTGTTAGTTTATTATCTAAAGTGCTAATTCTTGGTCGGACAAAAACCTTTTCAATTTCTTTAACCGACAGATTGTCCGTGGGCCTTTCAAGAAGTCTAAAAGTTTTTGTTTTTTAAATATAATATAAACGTTTCCTTTGTAGCTAAGAAAAAAGGGCACGTTTAGTAACGAAAATGTATTTTTTATTTATTATTTTTTTTTTTTTGGCATTAGGCCATCCAGAACGTCATCATGTGACGGCCACAGGGGTACGGTTTATTGGCAATCTTGTCGATCTTGCATCTTTTCTCTCTCTCTCTCTCTCTCTCTTTCCCCTTTCCTTTCCTTTTTGTTTTGTTTTGTTTTGTTTTGTTTTGTTTTTTTTTTCGCTTGGGGATGGGGGCCGCGCCTATCTACCAACTTTTTGGTCTAATCTGAATTTTATGTAAATACAATAATGATCAAATTGTCACCTGGTCTTTTGCCCATTTCAGGCGTGGATCCAGGGGTCCAGCGGGCCAGCCCTCCCCCAACCCCCCCCCCCCCCCGCAAAGAAAAAAAAAGATTGTTGACCCGACTGACCAATCTACCCCTTCCCCCCCCTATGACTGTTACATAATCACCTTGTTGATGGCCGCAGGCCGAGAAATTTTAACACTCCCCCCCCCCCCCCTCATATTATGCTATGTCTCTGATGAATAGAGTGAGGATGGGGGCTGCAGCCCCTACTCTGTTTTATACATATTAGTTTTGTTTTATTGTATTTTCTTTTTGGTTAACATATTCGTTTTCAAGCAGACATGTATTTGTTGAATACATAGTGATAAAAAACGCGAACATTATAATCAGCTTATGTTTTTTTGTTTTTGTTTTGTTTTGTTTTGTGTGTGTTTTGCAAGCTCAGGCTCCCCCTTCCTCTATGATCAGCCTCTTTTCTAACAAAAACACTTCAGGGCCCCCTCCAAAATTTTATTTTCTTACCCGAACATAACATTCCCAATTTGTATACAGTTATTTCTATTATGGATGCCCCAAAACGAATTCGAATTCACCAGAAGACAGGAATTTTATTAATTGACGAATTTGAGCGAACATTGACGAATGTGACTGCTCACAACAGCAAATTTATCGGCGCAATTTGCAATTGGATTGAACGGTGTTTGATTTTGGCTACACATAAACGAATTTCATTGCAGATTTGTAATCGCGATCACATTCCGGACGAAAGCGCTCGAAAGAAATGTCAAATTGATCGGAGATAGTTTAAACTTGACCGGGAAAACCTATATTATTACGATTTTTTTCTCCAAAGCTAGATATAATGTACCTTGCATCTCAACAAATATGAAGCCATGATAGCTTTTAATTTAGTTATTAATTAACTTTGAAATTTGTCACACACGTGACCCACGGGTCACGTGTGTGACCAACTATGGTCATGCCTGAAAAAGGGGACTTTGTTATTTGGCCATTCTTTGAAAAGTGAACCATATGGGGACAAAATAAATGTTTTATTTTTTATTTTAAGCTGCATATTCAAATAAAGCAATATCTGAAGTTTCATGAACTGATGTTTTCCGTGATTTATGGAATTGTTCATGCTCATTTGCATAAATTAACAAAAATGATAATTAAATGGAAAAACGGTACATAAATATATATATTTTTTAAACCTGACTCGAATGGATATGCTTACTTCCTTACTTGGATTAATGTCATTATATTATTAATATTATTTACCTCTAATCCTTTTAGTATAACCCCAAAAATAACGTTGTTAAATTGATTATATTAAGATAATCAACCCTGGAAATTAATTGCCCTCAAATGTCACACAAGGTACCAGAAAACACAAATAGTTTATGCCCCGTCTTAAGCATGGCTTTGGTATTATTATTATTATTATTATTGCTCCAAACTGGATTTAATGTACGCTGCATCTCGCTAAATATGAATCAATGACAAGTTTTGATTTGATTATTAACTAGCAAACAACTTAGTCACACACGTGACCCACAGGGTGGGGGCGGTCATAAAGGTCTGATTATTTTCACTTTCATTGGCTGACATTGATTTATTTTAGCATTATCCCAGCAAACACAGAACTTTTTCAAAACGTTTTTTTCTAGGTCCTGTACATCTTCGTCCTAAATGAACGTTTTTAAAACGTTTATCAAACGTTAAAGTTTGGACTTCTCATTTATGTCAAAGTTAAGCTTTTTTGAGAACGTTCAAAAAATGTTTTTTGGACGTTACAAAATTGAACGTTTTGTATAGGACGTTTACAAAACGTTTGATATAGGACCTTTACAAAACGTTTGTGGACGTTTTGTACATAACGTTTACAGAACGTTTTAAATACGTCCAGTTCAATGAATCGATCAACTTAGAACTTTTAAAAACAAATACCAGAAGTGATCACTATATGTTTTCTACGTGCAACTAAATAAAAACAAATAAAAACACAGATCACTGAAATACTATAGGGGATTTCTATATTGAAAGCGAGATTTGTTTGTTTCATTATATATGGGTATATATAGGATTCATAAAAAAAAAAAAAAAAATACATAACAATTAAATATTTTTAATGATTTTACATACTCAATTTTATTACCGGTAATTTTAAATCATTTCATATACGACGATCTTTACACATTAACGAACGAGGATGCGCGCCGAGGATTGATCGATGACGTCATCCCAGCAAACATAGAACTTTTTTTTTCCAGAAAATTACAAAATGTAACCTTTCAATCAAAACCTTCTAATGAGACTTATTATTTTAAACGTTTTATGAACGTTTTTTATACGTCCAAATGGGACCTTATGCAAATGAGAAGGTGATTAGCATATAATACGTTAGACAGTTATAAATTCATTGTTTGGCGTTTCATTTTATTGTAATATTGTTCTGAAACACACATAAATATAAAAAAAACTAATTCAGTATTGGAATGTACAAACATAACAAATAAATTAATAACTAACCATCACAAACGATACTTTCAATAAACTATAAATTTTCTGGAGCATCATACAGGGTTAAATCCTAATGATATCCAGTAAAGTCTACTTTAAAGCATGATTTGGATTGGAGACACCTCACTCTAAAGTGCCATTCCACAAATGGTGTCCAAGGGTTTGAGGTGCATGAAACATATTTATATTTACTATAATGTTTTCACAAGTTTTTCAGAGGTTTCCAAAGGTTTTTTTAAAGATTTTCTAGACGTTCTTAAAACGTTTTGTATTACATTTCAAGGTTTTGAAAACGTTTTAAAAACGTTTTAAGAACGTTCCAGACGTTTCTTAAAGGTTTTCTGCATGTTCTAACAACATCCACAATATATTTAAAACCTTTTTAAAAGGTTATCTTTACGTCTAGAGCTTCCGAAAGGTTTTTAAAGGTTTTTTATTGGTTCTTTTAACGTTTAAAAAACGTTTTTAAAAACGTCCAATAAAACATTTTTAAAACGTCTAAAACCTACCACATTTGGACGTCCATAAAACATTTTATAAAACGTCCAAAAACCAATTCGGAACGTTTTAAAAACGTTTTAGAACGTTTTTAGAACGTTTTCAAAAGGTTTTCTGTACGTCTCCAGCTTCCAAAAGGTTTTAAAAGTTTTTTTTTTGGTTCTTTTAACGTTTAAGAAACGTTCTTTAAACGTCCAATAAAACGTTTTTAAAACGTCTAAAACCTACTACATTTTGATGTCCATAAAACGTTTTCTACAAAACTTCCAAAAAACCAATTTGGAACGTTTTAAAAACGTTTATAAAACGTCCGTTTGTTAGTTGGGATTATGCTTCAAAATGGTTGTGCAATAATTTTTGCAAAAAACAAAACAAAAACAAAACAAACAAACAAACGAAACAAAGGGGCGAAAAAATAAAGAAATACATAAGAAATTCATAAAACAATGAAATACACAAGAAATTTAATCAAGGTACTATCAGATAATTCGTTTTCCTGTTTTGAAAACGAAAAAAGCAAAAACGGAATATTGATCAAAAACTGTTTCTGATTTGGTGAAAAATAAAAAAAAAAAAAAAGAAAAAAGAAAATATGTAAAATCAGAAAATTGAAAAACGAACCGTTTTTTTTTTCGTTTTACAGTCTTTTAATATTTCGTTTTTCTATTCTGTTGTTGAAAATAAGAAAACACTCTGAACTCGATGAACATTTCGTTTTTCGTTTTTTTCCGTTTTCGTTCTGATGAAACGAAACGAAATATTGAACTCGTTTCCTTTTTTCGTTTTATCCTTTTGCGATCACGAAACGCAATATTGAAGCCTGCCCTCTACGTTAGTTTGTGCACAATGGGAGGAGCCAGAACAGAGACATTCCAAAGGGAAGAGAGGACACTCGTATACCGAGCAATGTAACGCTCTAATTCATTATGTATTCAACATATTATGCAGCTAATGAGTGGCTTTTAAAAGTACATATGGAAATGTGCGTCCTTATCCGCTACTGCAGACCCGATATTTTTTTCCCCTACGTCTCGCCAGACCGTGCGAGCAAAAAGGTACATCAATTTTGTACACGTCACGTTTACCAAGCGATTAGGGGGGGGGCCTCTCTCCCTTAGTATTTATTTATGTTATGCCTTTTAAACAGTCGCGTATCCATGATTTCGCACCCTGGGGGCCAGACGTGATTTTGGTGCCCCTGGTTCCTTTTCTTTTTAAATGGCGCCCCCCCCCCTCCAGGCAAACATAGGCCTGCGAATGACGAAACTGTCCATTTGGGAGGATCATACCCCTTTATAGAATCTCCATCAATTCCCTTCTCCAAGCATAATTAACCACAGCCACCACAGCAGGCTATCTCCTTATCTAACAGCTGTTTTCTGACCTCGGTCTGGACAGCCACAGCTAATCAGGGGGCCAAATAATGCCTGTTTGAAGTGTGTATACAAAATACACGCCTGTGTCAGAGCAGTGAGTTGGGAGGACAAAATATACACGGCGTGTATTCAAGTGTATCCAACCTAAATTCACCTGTCTCTCACTCTCTCTCACTCTCTCTCTCTCTCTCTTCCTCTCTGGCTTGCCATCATTTTTATTTTCTTATTTCCTTATTTCGGGGTCGATTTTTTTTCGTCCGAAATTGAAAACGAATTAACATTGGATTTCTATATATAATATGCATGTGAAAACTTGAAATAAATCAAATACAATCATTTTATTCCGAAGGGCCTACTCATAGGCAGAGCAACTATTACGTAATATCACAGCTGTTGTTTATCATTTAACCCTGGCTCAACAGTCAAGCTGGCCTGTGGAGTTGTAAAATTTGATAACAGGGATCATCTGGCGATGCAAGGTCGATAGTGCTTGGAAATAGTTTCAAATGAGGATTTTTGATAAGGGGGTATGGGACCTGAATTTGGACTCATATCTCAGGTAGGCTTGCAAACGATGAGTTGACGTAATGATGCATTTTGAAGGATTTCAGAGAAGCATTTATCTGAAACCCCTTTGAAAGTTAAATACTTTTGGGGGATTTAATTAAGCCTACATGAAAACAAAACATTTAAAGCCCTTTAAATTCACGTTGGTCGAGCGAAAAGGGGTGGGGGAGGGGGTAGGTAGACATGCTTTTTGTAGGGCCATCGGCAATCCAAAAGCTCGTCACCCCTAAAGGTAGGGGTAAGGCATTACTTGGGTTGGTCATCGATCATGCATCTTAAATACGCGCGTATTCTGGGGGGGGGGGGGCTTTCGCCCGGGCGCGCAGGGGGTATAAAAAGTAGTCCTCTCTAGGATGCTTGTATGGACCCTAACCAACATCGCTAGGGCGGACTACTCCTCAGATCAGCTGCAGGAGGGTCCCTACAGGTGGGGGCGTCCAAAATAGCCGTCCCTTTTACAAAAATTTGTATTTTGAACAAAAATGGTTAAAGCAAAGTTTCAAATACATTGAGTTTGGTATCAGATTTAAAGATAATAAAATCTCCTACAATTTGGTATTAGTTTGAATAAGAATTATATTCAGCAAAGGTAAAATTTTGAGCATTAAACTTGATTTTTCATGTTTATCAAAACATTAATTTTTATCTATTTATTGTTTTTACTCGTGTAATAATCATGTCAAGACCTGAAGCGCGAAACTTTTCAGAAATGTGCCTCAACGTATGAACAAGAGTATGTGAAAAAGAAAAAAGTAATACGCTTTTCCAATAAAAAGATATAAGGCTATAAAATTACAACTGCAATATAGGGAAAAACGACGTTTTTGCCCCATTTATGTGGAAAACCCATACATATATGTGTAATACTAGGGATGGCCAAACAAAAGCAAAAACCACTAAAGGGCGATTCTTTGAAAAGTGAACCTTTTTGGGAAAAAATAAAGTTTGTCCTTTTTGTTTTTAAGCTGCACATTCATTTAAATCATTGTCTGAAGTTTCATGAAATGCATTTTTATCTTAATTTTACAAATTTTTCATGCTCATTGCATAAATTAACATGCAAAAATTTTGAATAGAAAAATGGTACGTAAAAATATCATTTGTTTGACCCTGACTTGATTGTATATGCTGGTCTCCTTACTTTGATTATTGTCATTATACCTTTTTAACTTCATTCCTTTAAATTTAAATGAAAAATAATGGTGTTGAATTGATTGTTTTAAAGATAATTAACTAAAGAAATCAGTTGCCATCAAATGTCACACAGTGACCAAAAACACGAAAAGTTAACGCCCCCGAAAACATGGTTCCATTTTTATTACAATTTTTCTCCAAAGCTAGATATTAATTGCCTTGCATCTCACCAAATATGAAGCCATGATAGCTTTTAATTTAGTTATTAATTAACTTGAATTGGTCACATCACGTGCCCCACGGGTCACGTGTGTGACCAACTATGGTCATGCCTTAAAAAAAGGGGACCAGGCTATTTCGCCATTCTTTTGAAAAGTGAACCTTTTGGGGACAAATAAATGTTTGCTTTTTGATTTGTAGCTGCATATTCAAATGAGCAATGTCTGAAGTTTCATGAACTGATGTTTTTCGTGATTTTTTGCAATTGTTCATGCTCATTTGGCATAAATTAATCTAAAAGGGATAATTAAATGGGAAAACGGTAAATAATCATTTTTTTTAACCCTGACTGGAATGGATATTGAGACTTCTTACTTGGATTACTGTCATTATATTATTATTTACCTCTATTTTTTTAATCTAACCCCAATATGTTGTTCAAATTGATTATATTAAGATAATCAATCCTGGAAATGAACTGCCTCAAAATGCCACACACAAGTAACCAGAAAACACAAAAGTTTATGCCCCGTCTTAACCATGGCTCTGGTATTATCATAATTTTTTTCACGCTAGTTTAATGTACTTGCATCTCACTAAATATGAATCCATGACAAGTTTTAATTTGATTATTAATTAGCAACAAATTGGGGTCAACACGTGACCCGCTGGGTGGGGGCGGTCATAATTCTGATTATTTTCAACTTTCATTGGCTGAAATTAATTAATTTAGGCATTATTATGCTCCAAGAATGGTTTTGCAATAATTTTTGCGACAAAAAAACAACAAAAAAAAAAACAAACAAACAAACAAAAGGTCGAAAAACCAAGAAATACATAAGAAATTCATAAACAATGAATATAACACAAGTAATTTCATTCGATATCAATTTTTTTTCCAAGTACAATGGTTAGGAATCTAAGATTATGCAACAAAATTAGCAATTCCAGAAGCTGTAGTTTTGTCAATTAGAAAAAAATTATGATTTCAATGCAATGCATAAATTAGCATAATTAATTCATATAAAATAATTTATTATTATTATGGAAAATTAACAATGCCTTCTTGTAGTTATATCACACACTACCATCGTGCAAATTTTCGCGGCGTGCTTCGCGCGAATCACAGCCAAGATCTTTTAGGGGCATCATGGCCCCCCTCCCTTACCCGCCCTCCCCCAGTCTTGACAGCTACCAAACACCCCATTGACTGACTAGGGTTGAGTTCATAAAATTTTTACCACAGCGGATATAGTTATTGCTCAAATGTACTTTTTGCATAATACATATATATCATTTTTCTGTACAATTGCCATAGTCACACACGTGACCACTAAAGTGTCACAGAAAGTTGCCCGGCATCACGATATAAACTAATAGATAAAAAAGAAATTTCCAGAGATATCTCCTATCTCAGTGGTACTTTTTTGGGTTAACAGGTCCATAATGCATGTCTCACAGCAATAAGAACATTTCATACATTTTAAAAACTCACAGGAATTGTCAAATGAAATTGAACTTTTCAAAATCATGCTGTTCTGTGAAGTCACCATACACACGGTGACCCACTTCTTTTGACCTCTGACCTTGAACATGCATATTGTAAATATCAAAAATATTTACAAATGATAGCCAATAATATATTAGCATGATATAAACATTAAATCAGTAATTTTTTAAAATTGTTAGAGTTATAGCCAATTAAAGTCAAGATTTTGCATAATTTCGGTCACACACGTGACCAAGAATGGTCCTAAAACGGTTTCCACTTCACTGTATGGATGTAGTCACCCATGCATTTACAATGCAAACAATAAACCATACACTGCCTACTCAATAATACACAGGCAGAGAAACAGCAAAATTTTCAATAAAAAAAAAACAGCTTTCGAAATTGTCTTTTGGCCAGTGGTAAATATCCATTATTTTTTATTCCTGATCGGTCATTTTCTTCCTTAGAAAATACCTCACCAGAAGATCAATTTCCCCCGTTGGAAAAATTGATATAAAAAGACTACAGCGTGTTCAAAGTGATGCTTCTGTGTGATGTGTGTTATGACTGGAATTTCTCATGATTGGAATAGATTCAGAGAAGGAGAAGTAGATAGTTATAAAATTTCACTATTTTTTAACAAAAAGTGTATTGGGGTGAAAAACAAAGAACAATGTTTACCACTGGCCATTTAAGTTTTAAGATTACTCTACCCTGTCTAACACTCATCTCTGAGCCACACCACCATGAAATAGCCCATTGTCTAGGGTGTTCCTATTGTAACATGCCCTATGGAGTATTTTTCCAATGTGGTCATATTGGATCACATACGGTAACATGTACTGCCATAAATGGTATCTTTGTATAATCTTCTCAATTGTGTTACAATAATCTCAGTTCATGTTGATACACACATAGAAAATGTTTGGTATGATTTGTTTTAATGAATCAAAGACAAAAGAACCATAAACTGAGCTTTTATTGCATTTTCTGGCTTTGTTTGAAACTTGTAAAAGTGTTCTAGCAGCTCATTGGTAATCTGAGACACTCGTTGGGTCATATCTTTGAAACGGAACTTCCAATTTGATAATTCAAGTACCAAAATGTTTCTTTTAAAATGCTCTAGCAAAAAGGCCTATTTCACGGCGTGATCTAACAATTATTACATGATACTTAGGGAGCAAGTAGGGTGGACCTGACATGTCGAGATATAAAAAGTTGTCCTATCTACGATGGTTGTATGGACCCTAACTAACATCGCTAGGGCGGACAACTATTCAGATCAGCTGCAGGAGGGTCCCTACAGGTGGGGGCGTCCAAAATAGCCGCCCCTTTTACAATAATTAGTATTCTGACCACAACTGGTTGAAGAAAAGTTTTAAATACGTTGAGTTTGGTATCAAATTAAAGATGATGAAATTTTCTACAATTTTGTATTATTTTTAATAGTAATAATATTCTGTAAGGGTAAATTTTAAGTGTTAAAGTTGATTTTTGTCATTTTTTTTCAAAAATTATTTTTTTTTATCTTTTTATTGTTTTACCTCATGTAATAATCATAGTCACTTTTCAGAAATGTGCCCATATGCATGGACAATATTATGTGAAAAAGACAAAGAAATTCCCCCTTTCAATAAAAAGATATAACGCCATAATGTTATGAATGCAGTATACGGAAAAAACAACGTTTTTGCCCATTTATGCGGAAAACGTATACATACACGTGTTATACCTTATTACAGCACGTGCATATGTATTTCAAGGCGTGATCTAACAATTTTATGAATAAAATTTAAAGTTTTCATGAGGGTTAATAAACAACGCTGTGCTATGATGGACAACTCATCTAGTCTATTATGAACGGCGATGGGGTCTAGGGTACAGGGCCCATGGGGGGGGGGGGCGGAAAGTGTAAATTTTTAGTACAGTACACATAAATGTTGGATATTATTATTTGTTGTTGTTGTTGTTGTTGTTGCTCTAGCCACATCATTTTTCTCCGGCTTTGTTTTATTTTTTTCCCCCTGTTTTCACTTTTTCAGGAACCAGGATATATTTTAGTCGTTCCCCAAAACGAAATGCGTTTGATGTGTAGAGTTGTTATTGTTACTTCCCAAATATGTAATTTCCAATCTCAGCAAAACATAAATAACAAAGAAAAATAAACGATAGTTACCGTTTATAGCCCTGTTATGAAGGCTGAATTAAATTTTAGCAAAAAAAGAGATAACAATTAATGGTTTAAAGTGTTTTGCTTTCTTTTGTTTTTAGCATATACTGTGAAATAAAATATTTCATTTTTTTTACCAGCAACGCTTTTTACTTCAACCTGTCAACTCCTCCCCTGTGCAATGCAAGCGACCTAAACCTTAAACCTAGACTTAACTTGAGACCAATCAACCCTATATATATATATATGGGATGATTGTATAGACTCAAACAAATATTTCTCGGAATGTTTCGATAGGCCAGCTGGAGAAGGGTGCATACAAGCGACAAAGTGGAGGGGCAGGGGGTACAGTGCAACCCACTTTTTCAGGCACCACAAATGTGCCTTTTTCAATAGTAATATATAGTGTCCCTTTTTAAAAGTTAAAAGTGCTCCTTTTTTAATTTATTTTAAATTTATTGTTCTTTTAGTTAAATCGATATTTCTGGGGACAGGCTAAGGTCTCTTGTCTAGGAGAGGGGTTGAAGTAAAAAACGAGATTGGTGAAATTTCGGAATATTTTATTCCTCTTTTATGCTGAAAACAAAATAATAAAAAACCACCTATAACCCTTAAATATCATTATTTTCCCCTTAAATTCTGTTTAGCCTTGATGACAAGGCTATAAATAATCATTATTGATAATATTTTATTTTGATTTATGTTTAGTTGAGATTTTACAATACAATTTAGGGAAGATAGAAATTTCAAATGAATGTTGAACTCAATCAAAATACATTTTGACCCCTCCCTTAAACCAAAAAAGTCGAGCCTGTAACCATAAATCTACATTTAATTTAATGAACAATTACAAATCTCCACCTCAGACGTGTTTCCTTTGGGTAGGATTGAGGGGGCCTTGGTGGGTCGCGTGAACAAAAAGGGCCCCCAAAATAAGAAAAAATGACGAAAATGGCCATCTTCTGGGGATGACAAACTTTTTTGAAGAAAAAACCCCGGGAAGGGTTGAGGGATCGTCAAAGATATACCCTAACCCAGGATCCCAAAAAGTGAAAGCGGTGACTAACACATTTAAGAAATTAATGACGGAGCAACACACTGTCGCTTGAGCCAGAAAAAAATATTCCACCTTTATGACGAACAGTGTATCAAGCGGTGGGGGGGGGGGTTTTTCAACCCCTAGACAACCCCCCCCCCCCGGTTACTGGCCTGCCTCCTAAATTCTTTAAGTTTTTTATTTGTCTTTTGCAATTTCCTACCTTTTTTTTAAATTGAATTGAATTTTCTTCCCCTTATCATCCCCTTTCTTTCCCTTCCTCCTCTTTTCTTTTCTTTTTTTTTTTTTTTTTTTTTTTTTTTTTTGCCCCTTTTTTGCCTACTGTATCCGATATGGGGTGGCATGGCAGCGTGCCCCAAGACATGTTTCATCCACGTGATACATAAATCCCTGACAAAATTATTATTGAGAGACACCCTGTACAAATACTTTCCTATACAGTGTGTTCCTAAAAAAGGGTAATCGAAGTTCAAAGGTCAGTCATTTCAAAATTATACGGTTTATTTTTGTGATTTGTTTACTAAAATATTAAGTAACTCATGAGCTTTAATTTGAGACATTGCTTACGTCTAAACTGTAATGGGTCACAGAGTTAGGCCCCCATGAAGGTGATAGGTACTAAACCCATTTTTTCCAAGTTTTTCGTTTTTTAGGGTATTAAACCTACTATCTATAATTTTTTTGTTTCATAATTTTGGGGGGTTTTGTCAAACAAATTTTCAGTGAAATGCAATCTCATTTGTCAACGGACCTATCTCAATGGCAATGAGAGGGGTTCGCCATTATTAGTCGCTTGAGTCGTGGAGACGTCGTGGTGACGTCTCCTGAGACTTCAGGCTGTCGAGGGAAATTGGAACAAAAGTCAAACATGTTCAATCTTTTAGTAGACTTCTTTAAAACGCCAGCAAGTAAACATAATTAGCCTGTTCGATTTCTCTTAATCGTTAGCAAGTTCCGACAACGTCTCTGCGACGTCGTGGATACTTAAGGGATGTCGCGGCAACCGTCCGCAAAGATGTCAAAGAGACTTGCTCGCATATTGAAGAAGTCTACTAAAAGATTGGACATGTTTGACATTTGTTTGATTTTTCTCGCGACTTCTTGCAGAATCAAGAGACCTCTCCGAGCGACCTCTCCGAGACTCAAGAAATTCATGCATAATCAAGAACCCATGTCATTACCATTGCGATAGCTCCTTTGACAAATGAGATTGCATTTCATTGAAGCTTTGTATGACAAAACCCCCAAAACTATGAAACCAAAATTTTATAAAATCTTGGTTTCATACCCTAAAAACAAAAAACTTGGAAAAATGGGTTTTGTACCTCTCATCTTTAAAGGACCCTTACTCTGTGACCCATTACAGTTTGGACGTAAGCAATGTTTCAAATTAAAGCTGATGAGTTACTTAATATTTTAGTAAACAAATCACAAAAATAAACCATATACCTTTGAAATTTATGACCTTTGAACTTCGATTACCTTTTTTGTTAGAAACACACTGTATATTCCTGTCGTTCTCGTGGGCTTGTTTTGGATAGGGTCTGCCTTGTGAGCTCAATTTCTGCACTTTCGGTCTAGTGGGCTGTTTCAGTACTGTCGGCCTCATGTGTCTAGTTTGCCTAATTTCGGTCTTGTGGGTCAACTTTGTGTATTTTCGGTCTCGTGAACCTCTTTGCTCTTGATAGGCCTTTATTTGCTAGTGTCAGTCTTATGAGCCTTCTTTGTCTATAGTCTTATTGGCCGTCGGTCTCGTGGGGTGACCCCTTTCAAATATATTTGTCTGTAGCAGCAGGTTCTAGGGGTTCGAAAGCCCCCCCCCCCAACGTTAGATATATTTGTCTCTAGCAGCAGGCGGAAGTTTGTTTAATTTAAACAATATTTTGCTTAATACCTCTTAATGTGAGGTTGAGAGAAATTTGGGGTTTAAAAATAAATTAAAAATGGGCACATTCTAGTATCAAAGTGCCATATTTTAGAGAGAAAATTTTGCAACTTTATGTTTAGTAAAAAAAAGAGCACTTTTACCTTTAAAAAAGGGACACGATATATAACTATTGAAAGAGGCACATTTGTGGTGCCTGAAAAAGTGGGTTGCACTGTATCCCCTGCCCCGCCACTGTGTTGCTTGCATATACCCTTCTCCAGCTGGCCTATCGAAACAATCCGAGAAATATTGGTTTGAGTCTATACAATCATCCCATATAAGCTTTCCACGAAAACCTATGATTTATTTTGTAAATATATCCACAATACGCTATTGGTCGTAAAGGTGGGATTATTATTATTATTATTATTATTATTATTATTATTATTATTATTATTATTATTATTATTATTATTATTATTATTATTATTATTATTATTATTATTATTATTATTATTATTATTATTATTATTATTATTATTATTATTATTATTATTATTATTATTATTATTATTATTATTATTATTATTATTATTATTATTATTATTATTATTATTATTATTATTATTATTATTATTATTATTATTATTATTATTATTATTATTATTATTATTATTATTATTATTATTATTATCATTATTATTTTCTCAGTTCCAGCCATTTCATTTCGCCCCAGCTTTAAATTTTATTTTTATTTTTTAACTTTTACTTTTTGGGACTTCAGCTATATCATGGACGGTCCCCCAAACCATACCCGGAGATTGAAAAATAAAAAAGGTACATATTGCCATTTTTTCCCTACTTACTGGGATGCTGCCCCCTCTATCCTACCCCACGAAACGCGTCTGAGGTATAGGGTTGATTGGTCTTAAGTTAAATCCAGGTTTAAGGTTTAGGTGTCTTGCCAAGGGGAGGAGTTGACAGGTTGAAGTAAAAAGCGTGGCTGGTAAAAAAGTTGAAATATTTTATTTCACAGTATATGGTAAAAACAAAGGGAAAAACATTTTAAACCATTAATTGTTATCTTTTTTGCTAAAATTTAATTCAGCCTTCAAAACAAGGCTGTAAATGGTAACTATCGTGTTTCTTTTTCTTTGTTATTTATGTTTTGCTGAGATTGTAAAATAGATTTTTGGGAAGTTAGACATTAGAAAAGAAGTTAGATTTTTTTTTTTTTTTTTTTTTTACCCCAATCAAAATAAACTTTTAACCTTCTCCCAGACGATAGACCTAAGTCTGTAACCACAAACCTGGATTGAGGTTAAAGAACAATATTAACCCTACCGATCAAGAGAGATAGGACGGAGGGGTTTTGGTTAGCATCATGGAAAACAAAAAGGGGCCCCCAAAATTAAAAGGGAAAAAATCACCAAAAAATGGTATTGTGGGGGTTGACATACTTCTTTTTTTTTCTTTTCGGGGTATGGTTTGGGGAAGGACTGAAATATATGGCTTGCAACGATCGTCTGTGTTCGCGGAGCGGGGATGGAGCGGGGATGGCCGCACCCTTTCGGGAACACCGGGGGGGCTTTTCACGAAAGGGTGGGTTGAGGGAGGGGAGTAAAATTAACGCACCCATTCGGGAAAACCGGGGGGCTTTTCTCGAAAGGGTGTGTTTAGTAGTTTTGTGAACCAGTCGTTTTTATGAAAATTATTCATTAAATAAAACAATATAATATTAATAGATTATAATAAGAGAAATAGAGGAGAGCTTGCATTTTTTGTTGTTGATATTGAAGTTCATAATTTTAGACCCCCCCCCCCCCAAAGCGGCTATAGCCCGATAGTCCGCTGGTCCGATAGTCCGCGGCGGCGCTGCGGGTCCGGTAGTCCACAGGGGGGGGGGGTAGTGTTCGTTATTCCGAAAATAGAAAAAAAACAGGTTCGTTATTCCGAAAATAGAACAAGGTTCGTTATTCTGAAAATAGAACAAGGTTCGTTATTCCGAAAATAGAATAAGGTTTGGTGTTCCGATAATAGAATAAGGTTCGTTATTCCGAAAATAGAAAAAGGTACGTTATTCTGAAAATAGAACAAGGTTCGTTATTCCGAAAATAGAATAAGGTTTGATTTTCTGATAATAGAATAAGGTTCGTTATTCCGAAAATAGAAAAAGGTTTGTTATTCCGAAAATTGAGCTATTTGGCTGCCAGAGCGAATAGATTGACTGTGTTTTGGTCACCCA
>CALNVZ010001060.1:230761-288669 GCA_940671915.1 Paracentrotus lividus
AAGTGGTTTGAATATGTATTTTAAATTGCCACCATGAATACGATTATTGCCCCATTAGAATTACATCAGACGTTGCGAGTGCAAACTTTGTCATTTAATTAACTGGAAGAACGGCATGTTATAGCCATGTTGTTGAACGCATTTGAAAGGGGGGTCACGATGGAAAACGGGCATTTTTCCTGAGAAGGGGGCAATTGAGACCAGAGGCATAAAAAGAAATGGATTCGGATGAATAGGGGGAGCGCCCCAAAAAATTGCATTTTAATTGGTGCTTTTAAGAATGTGTTTTGTATTTCATTAATGACAAAAAAGCAAAGCGAGCGCGAAGCGCGAGGCGAAAATATTTGAGATAATAATTATTATAATTGTGCAGCATAGACTATCTTTAGTATCCGCGAGCGCGAAGCGTGAGGTGAAAACTTTGAGGTAAAAATTTGAGTTAATTGCGCATTATGTAGGCCTATACCCTACTAAATTATTGGTATCTGCAAGACAAAGAAAGAAGAAAGAATTAGAGGATTAAATAAATGTTTTGATTACTTAATTGGTGTCATGTTAGAAATCTTGCAATATATTAAGTCGAACTGAGAATAAAAAGATAGCAACCCTTGCGTCAAATTGTATACCTGAGCCAATCGTGGGAGAATTCATTTAAATAGAGAATAAATTACTGTTGAGTTGTTTACCAATTTGCCGACTAATCAAAGCGCCGCGTAATCTACATAAATATGTCATACGCGCGCATGTCGGCAATCGCGGTCTCTTTTGTTCTTCAACATCAACAAAGCACAACAAACTTTCCCATGCGTAAACTTAAAACTTGCATCTGATCAGGAAGAATTGTGTCTGAAAAGAAAAAATCATTCTCATCATGGACTCCGATCGAGAGGCATTGTTTTTCCCTTCTTCCACCCCTCCATTCTTCGACGATTGTTTGGACTTTGTTTGGTTCCTTAATTGCCAGATTGCACGAAAGACTTTGCATGAGACTGGAGTGGAGGGGGCGCGCCCCCGAGTCTCCTCCGGTCACATTCGTCTATGATTTTTGATAACCGCTCGGTTATCAAAATATTAAAAAAGGGGTCAAGTATGTGTGTCTGTGTCCAACTACAAGCGTCCGTGTCTCACGGCTCAAAAATCAACAAAAATGCTACTTTTCTATTACGGAGCTTCTAAACCTTCAAGTGCAAATGTGAATTTATTCAGAATAGAAAACACGCTATTTCTCTTAATTCAATTGTCCTATAATGCTTGGGAGTTCTAGAATTATGAACTTCAAAATCAACAGAAATGCAAGCTCTCCTCTATTTCTCCTATTATATTTGGGAAAGGCGCGATACAAATATTGGGTATTATTATTATTATTAATATTATCTATTAATATTGTTATTATTTAATGAATAATTTTCATAAAAACGACTGGTTCAGAAAACTACTAAACACTAGCCTTTCGAAGGAAAAGCCCCCCCATCCCGGTTTTCCCGAATGGGTGCTTTAATTTTACTCCCCTCCCTCAACCCACCCTTTCGTGAAAAGCCCCCCTCCCCCCCCCCCGGTGTTTCCCGAAAAGGTGCGGCCTTCCCCGCCATCCCCGCTTCACGCGAACGCAAGACGATCGGTTGGCAAGCCGAAATATATGCGGTTCCTTAAAAAGAGAAAGCGGGGACAAACAAATAAAAAAAAAAAAATGAAGCCGGGGCAAAGTGATGTGGCTAGAGCTAACAACAACAGCAAGTAATAATGATATCTAACTTACTCTTTTACACTAAAAATTACAACCTGGCGCCCCTCCTCCCCATGGGCTTCGTATTCTAGACCCTCCCTGTTCACAATAAACTAGATAAGTAGTCCATCATAGCACAGCTGTATACATTATATTCATAAAATTGTTATAGATCACGCCTTGTATACTTAGCCGTGCTGTAATAGGGTATACACGTGTATGTATGGGTTTTTACATAAATGGGGCAAAACACTTTTTTTTTATACTGCATTCATAATTTATAGAGTTATATTCTTTTCATTGAAAGGAGGAATTTCTTTGTCTTTCCATACTGTTGTTCCATACATAGGGGCCCATATCTACAAAGTTTGGCACTTCAGATCCTGACATGATTATTACATGAGGTAAAACAATAAAAAAAAAAAAAAAAAAAAATGAAAAAAAAAAAATACAAAAATCAACTTTAACACTTAAATTTACCCTTACAGAATATTATTACTATTAAGAAATAATACAAAAATTGTAGAAAATTTCATCATCTTTAATTTGTACCAAACTCAACGTATTTAAAACTTTCTTCAACCTTGTGGTCAGAAATACTAATTTTTTGTAATAGGGGGGCTATTTTGGACGCCCCACCTGTAGGGACCCTCCTGCAGCTGATCTGAAGAGTTGTCCGCCTTAGCGATGTTGGTTAGGGTCCATACAACCATCCTAGATGGGCAACTTTTTATATAATAATAATATAATGATATCTATTATTTATTGCGCTTTTCCATATTGCTCAAAGCGCTTTACAGTATTATTATCACCCGATCACTGGATTTAACCCATATTTTGTAGTCAGCCATTTATAGTTTTCCATTTCATAGGTGAATAGAATGGACTTCTCGACCAATCTGTTTGATTGGGGAGGGAGGGGGGGGGGGGGGTCATGAACACATGGACAATTTTTGGGGCGGCAGAAAAATCTTGTTTTTATCAAATTAATGAAATTGTGCTTGTGCAATATCGAGTTGTTATTGCGCATGGAAAAGGGCTTCTATGGTGATTGCAGTCACAGATACGTTTGTTGGGTTTTATTTTGCTAAAGGTTGCCTTTCCAGTGAGTAGACAGTGCAATGATAAAGGCCCTGCACATTATTATCCAAACACATGAACAGTTTGACCTACATTTTAAAAGTGAGATGAACAATAAGCCTATTTATCGGACATAGTTAATTTGAGTAAACAATAAACAAGACGGTACAGATATTTCACATCCAACGAATAATTAAAAAAAAAAAAAAAACATATGAGTTTAGCAGAGTTATAAAAATGTGTTTTTGCCTATTTATACAGAAAACCACGTACCCCCAGGGGCCGCAGAGTCGGGGATTGGGCTGGGACCTGCAGCCCCCACTTTTGTCAGTAAAAGTGTACAAAAGCGCAAAAAATAAAAAAAAATAAAATGGCCATAGGGCTATCTAGATTGGCGATTTTTAACCTGTTCAGCCCCCCCCCCAATTTTCCCCTCCCCCAGTACGTGTACCTGACAATATAATTTTTTCGTACAGGCTGTGATCAAACAGATTTCGGATTATAAAATTTATATTATAAGAGTACATCTAACAACCTAATATTATCATTATGATGGATTTATCAGTCAACATGTTGAGGTGATCTACAAACAGGGCCCACTTTGGGGCGGCAGTTAGATATTATTTAGTATACTGTATTTATGTATCGTGTCCTTTTTCAGTATAAAATAATGGAAATTTACTTTGAAATTTATTTGTTTTTATTTTTGTTATTATATTAATTCTGAACATAGAAACAACAAGTCACGGCCTCGACATGGGTATAAAAAGTACCGTGAATATATTGCTTTTTATACTCCGAACATATGGATGAGCTTTTTTCACATTTATACTTCAGACCTGTTGTATGATTTGCTTTGGAGCATACTTATCCTATGTTGATGTAGGCTTACCTCAGACAAACACTAATTAGCACTATATACTTAAAAGTCTGAGGAAATAAGATTTAATTATCTAGAAATCTAGAGATTATCTTTAAGATTCGGTTGCTTTCTTTTCATTGTATCCATGGCTCTGCTCCACAATATAATATCAATCTAATTAACTTCTATGTTCCTGCTCGATCATTAACGTTCCCAAGGTTCTGGTTGGCTTCAAGTTTGTAGACACAATACGCAGTGGGGGGGGGGGGGGGGAGGAGGGCCTTCGCTAACGTTGGACCTCTGCTGTGGAATGCTCTCCCTCAAGAGGTCCGCCGAAGTCTTAGGCCAAGCTCAAGACAAATTTTTTTACTTCAGCGTATGATTAGCTTATTTTGTTCATTTTTGTCTGCACTGTTACCTTTTCCCTATTATCTTGTACTTATAAGTTGTTATTTTTTTATGCACACATGCGCTTAGAGCACCTATCTTTTGGTGGATTTAGCGCATAAGAAGTCTCATATATTATTATTTAATTTAGGGTTTTTACGCGCCATGAGCGCCGAAAAGCGGACCTGTTCACTTTAAAAGTAGCCACTATTATTCTAATTATTATTATTATTATTATTATTATTATTATTATTATTATTATTATTATTATTATTATTATTATTATTATTATTATTATTATTATTATTATTATTATTATTATTATTATTATTATTATTATTATTATTATTATTATTATTATTATTATTATTATTATTATTATTATTATAATTATTATAATTATTATTATTATTATTATTATTATTACATTGTTGATCTTTTCTTTAATCATAAAAATATTTGGGGTTTGAAAATTAATAAAAAATGCCCTTTTTTAGATTTTTAGATTTTTAAAATTTCACAAGGTTTGTTTAGAAAAAAAAAGAAGCACTATTAATTTTGAAAAAGGGGGCACGATATATTACTATTGAAAAAGGCACATTTGTCATGTGATGCCTGAAAAAGCGGCTTGCACTGTACAGCCTGTCCCTCCCCAGTTTCGCTTGTAGGCACCCCCCTGCAGCTGATCTGAAGAGTAGTCCGCCCTAGCGATGTTGGTTAGGGTCCATACAACCATCCTACACTCTAAAAAAAATGAGTAAAATCTAACCCAATATTGAGCAAAAAGGTAACTCGCGTGAAATTGAGTAAAAAATATTTCTCATGCGTTCAGCCAAACGTTACTGACTAAAAAATATTACTCATGCGGTTGAGCTAAATGTTACTCAGAAAAGAGTAACTTTTAGTCATCTATGTATCATTCCTAATCCTAACTTCGAAAGGAGTAAACCATTAACCATTAGGTTACTCATTTTCTTGCGAGTTACCTTTTGACTCTGTTAAAGGCAATCCTGCACGAGCATCGCTAAGCTAAAATGAGGACTGAAGATGCAATCTGTGTGCAAGCCGCCATTGTTCCACGAATCATTAGCGAAGAGCATAGCTTAATTTGCATACGGTTTTATCAAATCACACGCGCCAATCGCGGATCGCGTGCATTAGGTACAAGCGTGTGTGTGTGTGTAGAGCATAGCTGTATAATCAGTGTTCTCGTGCATCCAAACATGCGAGCAGCCGAATCAATGCCGATACAAATTGGCTCATGACTTCGGGCAATCGTTCGGGGTTCTAGCTTTCGGTTTTTGGACCACTGCGTAAGAGTCGGCACATCGTTGGGTATGAATGGGCACTTTGCAATGTTCGTTACCGCGTACGTATTGTTGAACTCCTTCTACACTATGAGGAACGTGCTGCTTTAAGATGTAAACAAAATTTACTCCGTTGGGAGTAAAGCATTAGTTTACCTCCGTTGGGAGTAACGCATTAGTTTACTCATTTTCTTGCGAGTTACCTTTTTTTTACAGTGTAGATAGGACTACTTTATATCTCGACATGTCAGGTCCCCTACTTGCTCCCTGTGTATTGCTTTATAAAAAGCGCGTATCAATGATTTGGCGCCCACTAAATTTCAGATTCAAATCGGCGCAAATGGCGCCCAAATTTTAAGTTAAATTGTTTGCGCCTCTCTTTTTCCTTTGCCTATTGCAGCCCACCCTCTTTTTCCTTTTTTGTTCCTTCCATTTTCCCCTCTTTTCTTTTCTCTTTTTTCCGGCTCCTTTTCCCCTTTTTCGACGCCACCCTGTGCGCCCGGTCCCGAAGCCCCCCCCCCCCCCCCAGAGATACGCGCCATGATTAAGATGCCAGATCGATGACCAACCAAGTATGCCTTACGCCTACCTTTATGGGTGATGAGCTTTTGGAATGACGATGGCCTACAAAAAGCATGTCTACCCCCCACCCCCCTCTTATCGCTCGACCAACGTGAATTTAAAGGCTTTAAATGTTGTTTGCATTTAGGCTTGAATCAAAACCCAAAAAGTATTTAACTTTCAAAGGGGTTTCAGATATGCTTCTCTGAAATCTTCAAATGCAATTTAAGGCGTTAGGCTATGTTTGCCTGGGGGGGGGGGTGGCGCCATTTTTAAAAAGTACCAGGGGCAAAAATCACGTCTGGCCCTAGGGTGCGAATCATGGATAGCGCTGTTTAAAAGGCATAACATGAATACCAAGGGAGAGAGGCCTAAAGGCCCACATTTAATCAGGAACTTTTTTTTTTTTTTTTTTATTTTGGAACAGGGGCTCGACCCCCCCCCCCCTAATCGCTTGGTAAAACGTGACGTGTACAAATTGATGTAGCTTTCTGCTCGCACGGTTTGCGTGACGTAGGGGAAAAAAATCGGGTCTCCAAAATCTGAATTAATTGTGGTCCCCTTCTAATTTGCTACTGCCCCGCTCCCCTCCCCTCCCCCCCCAAAAAAAAGGAGTTTTGACAGGTCTGCAGTAGCGGATAAGGGCGGGGGCGCAAGGACGCATTATCTATACTTAAAAAAAAAAAACACTCATTGATTGCAAAATATGTTGAATACATAATGAAT
Organism: Paracentrotus lividus; assembly: GCA_940671915.1. Classification (NCBI taxonomy): domain Eukaryota; kingdom Metazoa; phylum Echinodermata; class Echinoidea; order Camarodonta; family Echinidae; genus Paracentrotus; species Paracentrotus lividus. The sequence goes on from CALNVZ010001060.1 coordinate 237,408, forward strand.
TAGAGCATTACATTGCTCGGTATACGAGTATCCTCTCTTCCCTTTGGAATGTCTCTGTTCTGGCTCCTTCCATTGTGCACAAACTAACGTAGAGGGCAGACTTCAATATTGCGTTTCTCGATCGCAAAAGGATAAAACGAAAAAAGGAAACGAGTTCAATATTTCGTTTCGTTTTATCAGAACAAAAACGGAAAAACGAAAAACGAAATATTAAACGAGTTCAGAGTGTTTGATTTTCTTATTTTCAACAACAAAATAGAAAAATAAAATATTAAAAGACTGTAAAACGAAAAAATGGTTCGTTTTTCAATTTTCTGATTTTACATATTTCATTTTTCTGTTTTTCTGTTATTTTTCACTAAATCAGAAACAGTTTTTGCTCAATATTACGTTTTTGCTTTTTTCGTTTTCAAAACAGAAAAACGAGTTATCTGATAGTACCTTGATTGAATTTATTTCGATACCATTTTTTCCCCAAGTAGGGGAGACCGGGTATGGAAGTTACACGGGTCAGTTGTTACAGTTCTTAGTGTGCTAAGTTGGAACAAGAGAGTTTGTGCTAACTGGCATTTTTATACAGCCTACACATAGCTGTGATGAACTGCCGGTCGTGAGGTTTCTCCGTTGTTTTATTAAAAAGTAAATCAACAAAAAACATTTTTTTACAGTTCCAAGTGAATTTTTGACAAAAATTAAAATTTGTAATAGATCTTACAACTGAAGGCACATGATGATAGTCTGCTATTGTAAATATAGTACATGTATGTCACTAATATACCCCTGAGCCATGCCCTGTAATTCTGCCTAATGGCTTTGCTACAGTTGACGTTATGTGTAAAATCACCCATGGGGTAGGTTGTTACAACTACCCCATGTCGATGTAACAACCTACCCCAATTACATTACACATGTTAAGTAATTTTGTTTCAATTTTCTGGTGTTAATATTTTGATATTTCTATTATTATTTTAGTCTATTCTAGAGCTCTACTTGATCTACTGTTAACGATACCAAGAACTGGAAAGTTGAAACAAAAGTATGGTATAAGAGATTTACACATTGTAACAGATTACCCCTTATGTTTACATAATTAGTAACAATCTACCCCGTATGGTGTAACAACCCCGTATACGGGGTAGGTTGTTACAAAAAATTGTCTTCATTATTAAATTAAGCTGTAGTTAATTAGTGTTTACATGTTTTCAAGTTCTATGTGCCTCAGGTTTTAGCCAACATTATAGGCTAACTACAGACCAAAAATGGAGTGCGTGAGTACTTTCATTAGAATTATATGGCCCAAAATGTGAATTTTGTAACGTCCATACCCGGTCTCCCGTACAATTGTTAGGAATCCTATAAATATTATGCAAACACAAAATTAGCATTCCAGAAGCTTTAGTTTGTCAATTAGAAAAAAAAAATATATAACTCACGCAATGCGTAAATTAGCATAATTAATTCATATAAAATTATTATTATTATGGGATAATTAACAGTGTTTTCTTGTAGTTTACATCTCACACTACCATCATGCACATTTTCGGCGCGCTCGCTCGATCAACAGCCGGGATCTTATAGGGGGCATCATGGCCCCCCTCCCTCCCCACCCCTCCCCCAGTCTTGACAGCTACCCAAACGCCCCAGTGACTGACTAGGGTTGAGTTCATAAAAGTTTTACCACAACGGATATAATTGCTCAAAATGTACATTTACTGCATATAAGAAGAGTTTGATTCCAAAAGGCGCTAAATCCACTTTTAGTGTTTTAGAGTAAATCAAGGTTTTTTAATTTACCATTTTATCTTATCCATTGTAAGTTTATTTTGATATATATGATAAAGCTATCGTATTCGAATAATTAAATCACGTTTTAAAAAATCTAGCTATCAATTTCAATTTTTAAGAAATTTTTATAATTTCAATTCCCATGGATTTAGCGCCTTTTGGAATAAAACCTCCGTCAGATGCCAATTTTTGTAGATTTAAAGCCTATAAATAAATTAAATTCAAAACGAAACACATGAATATTGCTACCAGAGTATAGATACAACTTTTCTGATGTTTAAATTTTGAAAATATTTATCTATTTATTTTTTTTTAATATCTTATCTTTTTCAAGACCGGGATTTTCGATGTTTTATTCCAAAAGGAGCTAAATCCAAAAATATTCATAAAATTATGAAAACTATTCTAATAATCTAAAAATTTTGCACGGATGATGGAGGCTGGTAGCCACAACATGTGCTAAAAGATCTAATTGTATTTTGTTAGGTAAAGTGTTTAAATAAACAAATCCTAAATGACCATAGTGGATTTAGCGCCTTTTGGAATAAAACCGTTTTGGATTTAGCTCCTTTTGGAATAAAACTCATATTTGTGACCAATTTTTTTCAAACTTCCAAAAAATATTTTTTTATCCAATATACTGCATTTGATTCCCATGCCTAAGATGCACTTAATTAACCTATAAAATCCATTTTGGTCAAAAGTGGATTTAGCGCCTTTTGGAATCAAGCTCTTCAATATATATATATAAAATATATTCATTTTTTCTGTACAGTTTGCTATAGGTCACACACGTGGCCCACTAAAATGTCACACACGTGACCCGACATCACGATATAAAATAATATATAAAAAAAAAGAAATTTTAGAGATGACTCCTATCCAGTGGTATATTATGGTTAGCAGGTCCATAATGCATATCTCACAGCAGTAAGAACATTTCATCATTTTAAAACTCACAGGAATTTGAAATTGAAATTGAACTTTCAAAATCATGCCGTTCTGTGAATTCACACACGTGACCCACTTCTTTTGACCTCTGACCTTGAACATGCATATTGCAGATATAAAAAAAATACTTCCAAATGATAGCCAACAAAATATATTAACATGATATAAACATTAAATCAGTATATCTTTAAAATTGTTAGAGTTATAGCCAATTAAAGTCAAGATTTTGCATAATTTTGGTCACACACGTGACTAAGAATGGTCCTATACATAAGAAATTCAAGTGTTTCGACCATACAGGCCTAAAATAGTCTTAAACAACGAAGAATATTTACCCAGTGTGAAATGTTCTTCAAATTCTATAAAAGCGTGGTTAATATCCCTTTCACACCTAGTATTCGCTCCTGCACCAAAGAGAGCTACGTGGACACACTAATACCCACCCATTCATTTTTCACCAGCTTCCCTGCAGTGTAGGCTGCTAAATTGTACAGATTTTTTCACCTTGTAATTCCTATATGGAACAGGCTCCAATCAGTAGCTTTAACATCTAGCTTAATTGCTGGGTTTTCGGAATGCCGCATTTGATCTGAAACTTTCAGTAGTTTTTTTTTTGTTTTGTTTGTTTGTTTGTTTTTTTTTTTTTTACTGTTAGAGCAATGTAATTATTAATGTTGATCTAATTGCTCTTGTTTTTAAGAGTTACCTAATCCGTTTAACATCAGCATTTGCCCAGTGCATAGTCTTTACAAATTCGATTGCATTTTATGTATTTTCTGTTTAACTTCAGATTTGGGTGAACTTATGTCAGTTGTGTAGCAGCATGGACGACATGGACGATACATATTTTGAAGAACTCAAGCATGAAGATATCTCAGATGACGCTTTATATAGAATAGCTAAAAAGATATGTAATGACACTGCGATTGAAATCTATGTGGTAGGCTTGGTACTCAAGACAAATTTTGATGAACGAAAGACATTACAATTAGATTCCTTCTTTGATGATCTGCAAACACCATGGAGTTTGGAATTTCAAAATACACAGAAGTTGGTATGCCTTCGTGTTTTGGCTCTTTCCAGAGAGAGGAGTTTCTACATCAAGAAAATATCATCTATTTGCTCTTTGCGATTGTTGATGGAACCTGTTTTGTGCAATAGTCGTCAACAAATCAAAACAATCACTAACATTATGTGTTCTCGGGGTACAAAGATACTTACATCTACAAATCTGTCTATTTGTAACGCTCTTCGTTGGGAAGATTCAGCAATCTCGAATGTCGTATACTCTGATCAGCTACATGAACCACAAGGTTTCTGCTCTGAACAGGTATTTCATGAGTTTCACACCAACAGGTCTAACGAATCAATGCATTACCTTACTGACTTTACTCAACTAGTCCTCCTTTGTTTGGCTGAAGTGTGTCGTGCACTTTTACTTATACTGCCAAGTGTTCGGAAATATCGTCATGTTGCCATTCTCGCGATTCTCCTTGTTCATGCCGCCTGTAAAGGTAATTAATAACCTAAATGTATTCAGTAGTTGCTTTAGTCTTATAATAATCTTTTATTCTTATATCGTTATATATGCATTATCGACTATATTTTGTAGTTTGTTTGATGACTGCCAATACGTGAAACTCTATAATGTTTAACCTTCGTGCACCTTCGTGCAGATCAATTTCACCTCGGCCTGCAGCCTCGGAGATACAAATCTGCGCTCTGGATAATTTAGAGTTTGTCGTACTTAGTAATCCAGTATATTGTGCATAGATGAGCTTGTGTAGCACAATTTTATATAATATATATTTATTTATTTATATATATATATATAGTATATATTATTGTATAATTATATATAATATATAATATGTATTGTATATATATATATATATGTATATGTATATATATATATATATATATAATGTATTGTATATATATATATTATATATTTGTATATATATATATATATATATATGTTATATATATATATATATATATATATATACCAACAAAAAAAGTAAGTCCCCCCTAATCAAATGATGTAACTTTTGAACCAAGATAAGTTTTACGAATGTCATTACATGTACTTGTAGGTAATTTTTATCAGCTACCATTTCGGTGAATTTTACCGAAATTTGTTAAGTCATGCTTCAATGAGCACAGGTCAAAAGACAAAAATGTCACTTTTGAAAGTCACAGGGTCAGTTTCATAACTTTTATTCAATAATATTGGAACGAAATTCAAACTTTTAAACAAAAAATATTCAGAAGGGTTGTTGCTCTTAATTTCTAACACATCAAACGAACTTTTGCATTACATTTCACGGTTGGATGAACATGAGGTAAAATTTGTAAAAAAAAAAAAAAAAATGCATTTTTCACACATTTTTACTTTTAAATATGATTGATTATGGACGGAATATGCAATCTGGAAGAGTGTTTTAAAAACAATTTCATCAATTAACGGTTAATGAACACTTTATAAAAAAAACAAAAAAAAGGACACTTTCAAATTCCATTGTTAAGTATTGTTCCATTTTGTGTAACAAAATCATTTTATCAACATTCTTTTATTATGTGTATGTCAAATAATTGTTTTCAAATGATGCTATGGCATTTTATTTTAAAAATTTAACGCTTCAATGAACACTTGATACGTGAAAAAGCCATTTTTCGTTTATGGATAAAATTCAATCGCTTACTTTGGATAATTGTGACACGACTCTTCTGATAGTTCATTTGATTCGAGTTTCACGAAAATTCCAGTGTTTTATGCTTAGTGAGGCAGAAGTTATTAGAAAAAATATGTAAATATAGAGGAATTTCATTGCTTTGGCCCCAACCCGTACCTTATTCGATTCTCATATTTAGCGTTTGTTCCTGTTAGTAAGCACCACCCTGAACTTGTGTGCCAAGTTTTGTAAAAAAAACTCCCAGTAGAATTAACAAAAATCCTCAATGAAATTAAGGCCGAAATTTCAATTTTGTAAAATTTTGATTTCCTCTCATTGGACATTGTGTCAATCTCGAAGCAAAAAACAAGCCCAATCAAATGCTGGAACTTTTTAACAAAAAGGTCTTGAGTAATGTCGTTTGGCGGTTATGTTTATACACTTATCGACTAACTTATGTGCGAAAATGAAATAAAACCTTTGAGTCATGCATGAATAAGCACACGTTAAAGGCAAAATTGTCAATACAAAAGTCTCAAAAGTCACCTTTAAAGTGTGCTCACTCGTCCATGACACGACGAATAGTGCTCATTTTCTCACAAAATGTGTCGATAATGTTGATGATAATATCTGATGTCAATTTTTTGAATAAAATTGTTGGATTTTACCATTTTTGGAGGCCTGAACATAATTCTTAAACTTGTGCTCACTCATCCATAAAAAATAGTGAAATGTATCGGGATTGGTGTTGGATGATCAATTTTGGATGATAAATCCACTAAAATGTTTACACACAAGTTAAAAAGAAAATTTTACAAAATTGTTATTTTTACAGCCTAAAAAATGACCCTTGTGACTTTTGAAAATGTCAATTTTTACTTTAAACGTTGATTACTCTTGCATGTCTCAAGTGATCGATGTCATTTTTTCACAGGAGGTACTTAATAAGTCGATAAAACTTCCCTCCAAATTATCGTACAAAAAACAAGCTCGTTCAAAAGTTACATCATTTTGATTAGGGGGGGACTTACTTTTTTGTTGTGTATATATACGTATATATATATTTTATTTCCACTTAGAGACAAGGAGAAAGAAGCAACAAGCATAATCTTGTTATATACTTTTGTCCATGGCCTTTAATAAGACGAATTCTTTGCATGTTAACTTTTGAGTGGTCAACACAATTTCAAATTTTGAAACTTTCATATCAGCACATAATAGCTCCCTTCACCTCAGCTCAGTTGCTAAAATGTATTATTTCCACTTTGAGACAATGAGACAACATAATCTTGTTATATGCGTTTGTCCATGGCCTTTAATAAGACGAATCCTTTGCATGTTAACTTTTGAGTGGTCAACACAATTTCAAATTTTGAAACCTACATATCAGCACATATTAATACATGAATATTGCTGCAAATAATGTTTCGTTACTTTTACGTAAGCACATATGAATAAGTGTATATATGAATGTTAGTGCAAATGTACATGTATATTAATCTAGCGATCTGTGGAAGGAACAAAATGAAGCCGGCTGATCTATCTGCAGTTAGTCAGCCGTGAAATAAATAAATAAATTCCAAGTCAAGCTCGATATACGAGACTACAGACATGTATAAAATTCATGTCAACAATCGGTTCCCCGCCTATCAATCTGGACAATAATATACTCTTTATCAAAAATATCGCCAGCCTTTGGGCAAACTAGGCCTGTTTCCCGCCTATTAATCTGAAAATAATAAACCATATCCCCAGCACTCGGGCAAACTATATATAGGCCTGTTCCCCGCCTATCTGGACAATATATATATGCTCTTCACCAACAATAAGTCCAGCATTCGGGCAAACCAGTGACCATGGCAAGAAAAACATTCCTCCATGAGAGAATATTATATCTCACATCATGGAATGATCATACTCCTATCCTCACAGATCGCTTGCTCCCCCCCCCCCCCCCCCCTTTGAAGGAAAATAATAAACATAAAATATTGGCGATTAGGCACACCATTTGACTAAATGCCGCCACACGAGCTAGTATAGCTCGCCGCCAAATCGCCCTAGACTCATTACACTGTAACTTGTTTGTAAATACAAGCCTACTTTGTACAATAATTTAGTTCATCTTGTACTGATAACGATACTTCGCACGTACAAAACCCGAGTAATCTTTAGCTAGCCCGGAGATTATGCCTTTTCTTGGTAGCTATCTAATACAGAAATGGTCGGATTTGCCAAGGGAAATAGAAGCCTCAGAAGCTGCATTTTAGCATGTTTAGTGTCTGTACTGGCGTCGCAGAAGTATATTCCATTACACACTTAGGATGATTCTGGGGGTTTATAAAAGGCGGAATCAACTTCCCCACCATATTTTTGACATATTAATTGACATGACGTATTTTGTTCGGGACTATCTGATTAATCAACGCTCCCAAATAGGATAGATGATGAATAAGTCAACAAAGAATGAAATTTGTCCTGGAATATATTAAAGCATTAAAGCCGATCTACAACAAAACTACAATTCCAACAACGACAAATAATGAAGTAACCGCTAAAATATAGCCCATTCATCATAATAATAAGTAATAGTAGAACAACTCATAATAATGGTGGCTTCTTTTAAAGTGCTCAAGTCCGTCATGTGTGACGCTCATATGGCGATATTACCTACATGAGAAATACATATTTATAAAGATACATCATACATGAGAAAACAAGAAATATATATTTTTCATTGCTAAGAAATTTAGCTACGAACTCACTTTTAGCCTCAATACTGTTATGTACATTTTTTTTATTTATTTATTATTATCATTATTATTATAGGTTTTCCCGGCCAATTTCATACATTTACCATCCGTTTTCATATCATGTGTATTCAAATTCGTGTGTTTGGTGCGGCAGACTGACAATAAGTCAAACAATTTCGTGTTCATGCTCCAAAATCATTTTTAGGCACACAAATTAATGCTTTCGAAGTTCAAATTTGGATATAATCATTCAATTTCATTATTAATGCATTCACATTAGTGTGATGGCAGGGTAAGCTCTTTAAAAAACACTTTCAATTTCGTTTTCAAGCGATCGATTTCCATGATTCAGCATCCAAATCCGTTATACATGTACACATATTTATGATAAGGAGCAGGTAACCTTGACCATTTTATCAGTAAATGTGATTTTATCATAATTGTGATTATCGTCTTCGTTTTTAATTTCAACACCTCTCTTTTACTCCAAAGTCATTTGATAAAAAAATAAATCATCACCATTATTAGTGTATTGCATTTGTGAACATCAATTTCCATTATCATGATTCTTATGTTTAAGTGTCTTCATTGTCAATCCTTATTTTCATCGTTATAATCGCAATTTGGTTTTTATGGGCTTCATTTTACATCTTTGTTCACAACAAGGCATGCTTATTATAAACTTGTTTAATTAGTGATATGTTCCGACATTCAATTAAAAATACTGCATGAGCAGTGCAAATTTCAATTGGTACTTTACATGTTAAATTTGAATGTTTCTATCATGAACTTGTTTGTCTATAAACGAATTTGAATATACGGAATGAGAGGGCACACGAATTTGAATAAACATTGCCGAAAACATAATTTATGCTTATTTTGTGAACTAGAATGCACAACTACGAAATCGGTCACCATAATCGTTAATTTTGATGACTGAATACGATTTTGAATGAAAATATTTCTATGCATCAGCGTATTTGTAAAATGAATGTCTTTAACATGAAATTGACTGACAAAACAATGAAATGGACCGGGAAAACCTATATTAGTAGTATCATTATTATCATCAGGGTGCGGATCGGTCAGGTCTCCGACCGGCCGTGGCATCATGCACAAGTTCCTTCCATTTGACACGATCTCGGGCAGGCTGCTATAGCCCTGGTTATGTCATATTCGTGAGGGTGAATATACCGTCTGTCACTTCTTGTTTTTTGCCGTCCTTCTTCTTTGTTTAACGCAAACACCATTCCTGACATCAAAGTCGTACTCGGTCTTGGCAGCTCGCACAACAATGTCCCGAAGTTGCGAAGCTTAAGTGGTCATGTGCTCCCAAACAATCTCCAGTTGTTACCTATCCTGTTTTGAGCACATATTCATGTATTTTCTCTCTGTCCAGCTGAATCCGAAGCAAAACGCCTGTATGCCCATAGTCTCAAAGGCTTGCGACGCTCTTTCTATCCGACTTCTTTCCATCGCCCAGGACATCACAACCTGTATGTAGCAAATGGAACACTAGAGATCTCAACAGTCGGATCTTTGGTTAGTCCTGTTGATTGACTTGTTTTTCTTTGTATGTAGTGATTAAAGTTGCATTCTCTTGCGATGGCTAAACTCCGCTTTGAGTTCTGGGCTGTTTCGTCACACTGGTCGGTGACGCATTGTCCCGAGGTAGCTGAAGTTGGTGAACAACTTAATAAAGTTCTTCCATTAACCTGTATATTGCTTGTCATTGTTGATTTCACTCTACACTTCAAGGTTCCTACCACAATCATGACTTTAGTTTTTGATACATGTTCACAGAAAGTATCCTGCAGATTCACTGGTATCTTGAAACTCTGGTAAGGAGATCTTGGTCATTTCTTCCAAAGATCCAGCAAGCAGGGCAGCATCCCGTCAGCATTAATCTCAAATCTGTATATATCTTATCTCAATGCCACAGTCCCAGTAAAGTTGTCAAGAGCTTCCCGCATTATTAGTTCTGAGTATATATTAAACAGAGGTGGTGAAAGGATACACCCTTGTCTCACTCCTTTGCAATTTCGAACCACTCTGTCCATACCATAAGCCAGTTCTGACAGCTGCCAGCTGATCGATGTACAGTTTTGGTAGGAGCTCAATGATGTGGCTGGGAAAGCCCATGTCGCACATTCCCTGCCATAGGCGTTCATGTCGATTGTGTCGAAGGCTTTAACTATAATCGATAAAGAGACAATGTACAGTCTCCTCCCCCATTCTCTCGTCGTTTTTCCATTATCATCTTCAGATTGTGTATCTGGTCTCGTTGTTCCACGCCCTGGTCTGAATCCAGCTTGAGCTGTAGGATATCTCTCTATCCAATGCTGTTTTTCATTCTTCTGCTATTATCTTGAGAATTATCTTGCTAGCATGTGTATATAAGAGCAACTGTCCGGTTATTTGCACATTGCATGGCATCTCCCTTCTTGGGTAGTATTACGAAGATTGACTTTCCCAGTCTTCTGGCCACTCTTTCTTCTCCCGAGATGGCGACACAAAGTTGATGCATGAATATCAATGCTCTCTTTGCCTGAATAGTTTTGAGAAGTTTCAAATGGGTATATCATCACATCCAAGGACTCTTTCCCATTTTTTTATGTTCTGCAGAGCTGGTCATTCACTCTATTCTCTCAAGGGTGGAAGCTTCCTGTCTTCTCTTGGAATCAGGGCCTGGAAGTTTGTCGTTCGGTCTTTCATATTAATTTTTGGGCAGTACTACTTTCCCATCTATTTTTTACATCTTCTCTTTGGGGATAAGAATGTTCCCGTGTCTAGTTTTTGACAGAGTTCCCAGTCTCGGCGTAAACTGTTTTGTGATGCTTTGACTCTTTGTACAGATCTCTTGTAAGAGTTTGTGACCAGCAGATATTTTTTCTATCTTCAGTACACTGATCTATATCAAGTGTTTCTCTGTCTATCATGTCTTAATAGACGTTGAACTTCAGAATTGCATTTTGAGTACGATGCTCTGTCAGCAGCATTTCTCAAACCAGTAGCTTTCAGTCTTCTTCTTTCATCAATTTTGATGAAAGTCTCTGTGGATATCCATTCCTGTTGCCTTTTGCGTCGTTTCGGTACTGTCTTCTTAGCAGCATCTAGTATGACATTTTTTATGTCCTGCCAAAGTTCATTTGGTGATTTCTCTTCAAGGAAAACCACTAAGTGTAACTGAGGCTTTGTCAGAAGCTTCACGACAAAAAGCAATCAATTTGCTTGCAAATTTTCAAGATCAAACCTGGGAGGTGGCAGATGTCTTTTCGTCCTTTTTCAAGATGCAATTGAAACGTGCACATAGAACGCTGATGATCCGACCCGCAGTCAGCGTCCAGGGTAGGTGGGCGAACTTTGGTGATGCTACGTTCCTCCATCTTCTGTGTATATGATAATATATGTCAATTTGATGTTTTTGGTGTTTTACCATTTGGTGGCAGTCCATGTATACAACCTTCGTGGAATCGTTGCTGTCAAACAATGTGTTTGTGATAACAAGATTGTTGGTAGCGCAGAACTCAATCAGTTTACATCCTTGGTCATTCTGCTGTTATTTTATATTATATTATTATATTATTATTATTATTATTATTATTAATATTATTATTTTTTTATTATTATTAGTATTTTTTAAGAGTGATAAATATATGGAAGTTGAATGGATGTTCAATATACAAATTGATTGTGATCAAATCTGCTATTCATATGAATATGCCACAGGTTTATGTTAGCATTGTTATTATAATTGCATAATGAATTATAGACAATATAGGGTAAATTAAAGCAAACAATTGATCTAAAATACGAGCCGAGTCTCTGGTTGCAGTTGGTAGTACGTGTTACGTCGTTAGGGTTCATGACTCAGTGCTGTCCAGAATCGAAATCGCAACTACAATCAATGTCCGGTTCTGGAAAAGTCACCTCCTATCTGCATGTTATAAATAAATGTTCAAAAAACGATGCAAATATAATGTATACTGAGAAGAGAAATGGAACGTAGGTTCTATAAAAACAGAGGGAAGTACCCTTGTCCTCTTTCCTTTATACCTTGTTAAACAAGTGATATAAAGTTTTGTCAAGATGAACCTGATGAATGACATCCCTTGATTCGCTAGACTATTCGGGATGTTTCAGCTATGAGGGGGAAAATTGGAAGACTATTTGACCCCATCGTGAAATTGTCTGCTATAGATGCCATCAAGTAAATTTTATTTATGCGATACTCCGAACATCAGCTGAAGCATGTATAAAATCATTTGTGTCCACATCATAATACATGGGAGGGCAAAACAACCGTGTTGCACATGTTGTGTAGCGATTTGATTTAACACTCTATCCCAGAAGACCACAGAGACTGAGGTGTTAATTGTTGTTGAGCCCCGTAAACACCATAGCCTGCAGTGCATTGTGGCCCCGTGGGGGGGGGGGGGGTCACTCACCACATGATGTGATACGCATGCGCGCCCCGAAAAAGCGTCGAAAAGGGTCTGTTTTCAGCCTTTCGACGGCGTCGACGCTTTTCTTAAAATAGGGGTGTTTTTTTTTTTTTATTTCAATCTCCATTTTCATAAAAATAGGGGTGTTTTCAGCGGAAATTGTTGTATTGGGGTCAAAATTTCATGCTGTTTATGCCATTTAGGATATATTTTTCCAGTATGACATCGAAAAGGGGTGCAAATTTGACTTCATGCAATGAGACGTTTAGGGGCTATTCCACGGTTACTCACGTTACATTTGGAGACACCTTGACTCATACTTGGAGCTGTAACTCCATTATTATTGATAGGAACTAAACATCTTTTTATCTCAACAAAGTACACAGTCTGACTATCCTTTGTATAAAAGCAAAACTTGATAAATTTCATTATGCTCCTTGCAAATCTTTAAAATGTGTTGGTTACTAACGTAACATGATTTGGACATGCATAAAATGAAAAGTCGACATAAGTGAAAAGTGTCCTCATACAAGGCTTTTATGAAAGTTGATTATATCCATTTCAAAGAAGTCTATTAGGGCGACAAACTTTGTATATCATTAAAAAAGTAAAGAACACATGGTTTTTACTAGGGGTGCAGATAAAGTGGTTACTCACGTAACGGTTACTCACATTACATTTTGTCCAGTGAACTTCCAGAGGTCTTTTCACCCCTTGTAATCGCATAATACCTCAAGTGGCTTCTGAAATATGGAAATGTGTTTATCCTTGGCCTTTTTGTGAAATTTGTGAGAAGAAATATTAAACGAGTCTTGTGTAATTTGCATTTTAGTGAAATTTGTTGTCCCCAGTCCCACACGTGCAATTTTAATGATGGTCTGAGATCTAGCAGAAGTCATTGAAAATGATTATTTTTTTCAATTGAATATGAATAACCTATGTCATTTATGAAAATCTGTGGCATCAGATTGGTGATAAATCGAATAATCAAGTCAAGAGACACACTTCTTTTTTTTGTTTCAATGTCCACAAACCCGTGGAATTGCCCTTAGGGTCCATTTTCAGGCTCACGTCGAAAAAGGGTGCAAATTTGACTCCATGCAACGAGACGTTTAGGGTCCATTTTCAGGGTGCGGGGACACGCATGGGTGGCACTTTTTTTTTTGTTTCAGTGACCCCCCCCCCCGGGATTGTGGCACCTGGACAGTGTCTTCGCTGTTGCTGTAAAGGAAGAAAAAAAAGGACAACAGGCAGTTTCCTATTCCACTTGGCTGGCTTAAGGAGGCTTAGCTTATTAAAATGTAAATCGTTATAATCAATGAATTTTTCATAAAGGTCAATAGTTTAATTAGTTTACTGACACTCTGCTTGTGAGCAAGGAGTTCTCTTGAGTCTCCTCCTTAACTCTTTACGGTTATTATAAATTCTTTATTGACATGACACAGCTTGCCTCGATTTCGTCAATTAATAGCTTATCTCCTATTCGGACACGTTTGTGTTCCGTTGTCCTGCCCCCCCCCCCTTTTTTCACAATTAAGATGACAAACCCGCAACGTAATATTATACTGAAATTGTATTAGCAGAAAATCTGTGCACAGATATATGGTCGATTCCAGCGAAAAGGGTACACGGCCAAAAAGTTGAGTCCAAATTCAGAACCTCTTTGATGATTTAGTCCTTTGACCCACTAAAAGTCGACATAATTATCAACCTATCCGTGTGATAAATTGCCACGCTTAATCTCCCAAATTGACAGTGTGGCAGAGGGGTAAAGTAAAACATATTTTGTGCATGTTACCTACGACTACACGTACCCTACTTTGATACAGTCAGAATCTTGCCTCCTAATAAACATTATCCTTCCAAATATGTCATTCCATTTCATCAAATATATTCCAACAATAGTTAAAAATCGGTAAGAGCATGGCTTGTGCTCCTAATTTCCTTCTATTTGCCATATCCCATTCAAGTTATAGTTTTAAGACAATCTGTTTGAAAAACATGGGGCTATGTCAGTTTGCATTGTTTAATCTTCATGACGCTAATTAAGATATGTCATATCTTACTGAAAGAAAAGAGAATGACTCCTCATTAAAACCCTTTAAAACAATGGATTCCGCCCATACTTTTGTTTATAGAAGAGGTAGAAACATATGTATTCGTAGGTAACAGCTAATGTAACATAGGTATAACTGGCTTAAATATATTTTAAACTATTTGTTCAGTTCAGTTCAGTTCAGTTTTTATTTACATATTCCAATCAAATATTGATATGATAATCGTGTAGGGGTATTAAACTAACTGTTTTGTTGTCAAAATATCTTTCTCAGCCAATAAATGGGAACACACTGCCAAGCATTAGGGAAACACTAACATTTAACCCAAAACGTCAATATTTGAGTCCTGTTTATTGTATGTTTAAGATTATTTGGTATTAGTAAGTGTAATGTATTTTTCTCAACATTGTGCTTGATAACAAGCATAAAAACCAATTAAAATGATAAACGTCTAAACTAAAAGATTAACATAACACATGATAATAATATATTGCGAATGTTTATTAATGGCATCAGCCCCTAGCCAACAATAAAAAATGAATACTATATCTTCTGTCTAACATAAATACTTTAACACATTTTGAAGAAAAAAAAATGTTAATCAGGTGTCTTTCAACGAACATTACATCATAAATGTAGAGTTTTTTTTTTTTTTTTTTTTTTAAATGATTAACCAACTGGTTTAGGTATTGTTTCATCACGTTTATTCTGATATCATATTTACATAAGCATAAAACCATAAAGAACAAGCTATATTTCATTTTTAAATCTAAATATTCATTATAATGTTGCATTGTATCGTCGTATATGTATCTATAAATTACATTTGTGGACTTTGAGAAAGCATTCGATTCCGTGCACAGAGACAGCCTTTGGAAAATCATGGCTAATTATGGCATACCGCAAAAGCTAATCAGAATGATAAAGATCCTGTATGAAGATAGCGAGTGTACAGTTTTGGGCGATGGGGAGGAGTCAGGATGGTTTAAAATAGACACACGGAGAAAATACACAATATTTCCTAATAATGGCCAAATTACATGTTACTGAATATATTTTCCTTCGTTTATACGATTGACATGCTGAAAATGACTTGAATCTCTCAGAAATAGCTGTAAATGGTTTTTAGCGTTTTTGTTTAATCCGCCCCCAAATGGGCCGCTCGGCGTGCGGAGAAGCTCCTGGTTTGTGACGTCGCACCTTGGACAGCTCGAACAACAGCCAGCTGATCTGAGCTTGCGCGCGCAGCTTGACGTAAACAGATTGCACTGTACTAGCTTGCTATAGTCTCGGATTAATATGGCTCTTTTATCACAACTGATTACACCAATGGACAAATCATACAGGGTTGTATATCCTTAGAATATTGTGTTTTGAGATATTGTTTAAAAACGATTGTGATTAATTTGTAGATTTGAACTTGCTGCGATAGATTTTTGAAGAGTTTGCAATCATGATAAAAGCACGAATTGCCGTGCTCATCTCTCACCGAGGGGCCGGGAACGGTGCGGCCCGTTGGTTGTTGGTGAATCGTTTAATTTGCCCATTGACATTGGGAGATATAATGCTTAAAATCCCGCGACTTCATTCTTAAGAAGACTTATTCTGTGTTGAATCTATATTTTAATATCATTTTTTTTAAAATATGAATCCCTCCAAATAAGGTTTTAGAGCAAAATATAATCATGCCACCGTCATGACTTTCCCAACTAACTTACACGGATTAACACTACCATCATTAATTTGAAATGGTGGTCATGTCACATTTCCTCCAAAATTCCTTATTTATCGAAATTCATTGGCTACAAAACTAGAAACCTCCTTAAAATAAAATCAATATATATTGAAGAGACAGAATATTTAAGAATCAATGATGTAAGCATTGAATTGTTTGCAATATTTACAGTCTAGTAATTTAGTTTGGCTTAATTCTTACAGACGCAACATGGGGTAGTGTATATCAGTCCGGCAGGAGCGGAAAGAATATACAGTCGTCTCTCGTAAGACTGCTGCTTTTATCGCAAATGCAAAATCTGTCAAATCCAGTGCAACAAGGTCGAATCTACAAAATAATGTTATTTCATTCTGAACAATATCTAAAACCATGAAAAAGGCTTCAGACATACTGTAACTGAAGAACTAAGGAGCTATTCCGTCCAAAAGTTTGGACGAATTACTGTTATGTAACGGATGAAATTATCTCGGGATCTGCACAGCACAATCATAATAAAGACTTACAAAACCAAATGAACAATTTCAAGATTATGATAACCTTACAATATGACAACAAAACTAAAAGTGTGATTTGAACAGTCCACAATGAAAACAATGTCACTTTGTTTTATTTTTTTATTTTTCACTCACTCTCGTGCTGAGGATAGGCCTATTCTAATTATATGTTAATATAATGAAAAATAATTCATCATTGAAACGGATTAACTTATATAGATAAATGGTAGAGGAACAGTCGGCAAGAGATATCACCTTTGACCAGTTAGTCAGGGCCTGGGGAGAAGCATGAGATGAGAAGAGAAAAAGAAAGTTTTCAAGAATAAGAGTTTGCAATGTACGCGATATAGCACAGTGCAGGATACGTGCATACAGTGGACACGGTACGGGTGCCCAAGGTGTGACGTCATAATCTCGACGCCCTTGCGGGGTACCGCTGAAGCCTGAAAATGGAGGCCCTTCTTTGAAAGGTGATAACTCCCGATCTAAAACATATTGACAAGGGGTTAAGATACTCTTAATCAGTAAAGATTTTTCGTTGCAGTGGTATGAATTTTGTTGCAATTAAAAGCAGTTTTGACTCTCCAGTTGTCTACTTTAAAGTTAAAACTGGAGTGAAACAAGGCGACGTAATGTCCGGTTTTATTTTTCTAATGGTTATGGATTGGATCATGAAGCATGCAACAGAAGGAAACAACACTGGAATAAGATGGAAATTTACCAGCAAGTTAGAGGATTTAGACTTTGCTGATGACATTGCTTGCTTGTCATCAACTGTACAGCAAATGCAAACCAAAATGACCAAATTACATGAATATGCAGCAATGACTGGTTTAAGGATAAACGCAAAGAAATCTGAGGTATTGAGGATAAACAGCCAATCAAACACCATGATAACAATAGATGGGAAACAGCTAAATGAAGTTGACAAATATACCTACCTAGGTGCTACTGTTAGCAAGCAAGGAGGAGGGGGAGAAGATATAAAGAACAGAGTTCGAAAAGCAATGGGGTCATTTATGAAGCTGAAAAAGGTATGGAGCTCCAATATCTATTCTCTGACATCCAAATTGAGACTTTTTATATCACTTGTCTTATCAGTGTTACTATATGGCTGTGAGACATGGAAAATAACAGAAGGGGACAACAAGAAGCTTGACACATTCCAATTCAAATGTTTACGAAGAATACTCAAGATCAGATAGCCATATGTCGTATCAAATCATGACATACTAATCCAAGTCAACATGAGAAGAATAAGCGAAGAAGTGAAGGCAAGGCGATGGAAATGGATTGGACATGTGTTACGGATGGAGGACAGCTGCCATTGCATGACAGCTTTAACATGGTGTCCAGAAGGGAGGAGAAAAGTTGGACGTCCAAAAAAAACATGGAGACGGACGGTAGAAAAAGAGAGAACAGAGCTGGGATGGAAATCATGGAACCAAGCCAAGCCTGTGGCCAGGGACCGGATCCGTTGGCGGAGTATTCTTGCAGCCTTATGGGCCAGAAGGCCCGAAGAGGATAGGTGAGGTATAGGCACTATCCCATTCAGTTGTCTTATTCCAAGATACTGTTTGTGGGTAACAGAGAGTGTCTCAAGTTGAACTGTTTATGAGTTAAAATATTCATATGTTAGAAATATAATTGATTGTTTCCTGATATGATATTCATATTAGAAAGTATAAAGACCTATTGCTCAAACGTAACCAAAATCAAAGTGTTTTAAGAAAATATAATACGTCAATCACACACATCCAGGCTGAATATCCCAACCAAATTGAATTTCTGCTGCACTGTATAATTAAAGAGAGCGATATACGTCTGCATCTGTCATTTTTACATCATTTTCATTTTCCTGACAAATGAAAATGAAAATTAAATCAACTTTACTTTAATCAACACGGTTTCGATAACTTATGAAATTGTGAGTCAGAGTAAATCCCAAGCTGGAAATTAAAGATAACTTAAAGAATGAGGCAAGTTATACTTTGTATTAAACTCCAGATTGCAATTCATTAATAAGAAACATAAACACCTGATAAATGAAATCTAAAAAAGGATTAGTCGTAAAAAAATCAACGTTTAGTTGTTTTTTTTTAATAAGGAAAATCTATCTCAGTAAATATTATTCATTTCGCATTTTGAAATGAAATTAAAGAAGGTTAATTCACATCTGTTATGTAAAGATTGTGTCAATCGGCAAACTTGCCTTGAATAAAATAGGAAAAAAAGATTTGTTAGTCTCAAAGAATGCAATAAGCTATAATTTGGGGCACTTTACTTCAAATCTGATAATCAGCAATACAATAAAATAACTTATATTACTGGGTCCAAACGATGTCCCCATTATCTATTGGGACTGTTCCTCCCTTTCCAATAAAAAAAAGCACTGTGAGTGTCACGGCCCAGTACGGAAAAACGTAAAGGACGAAAACTCTTTAAAAAAAAAAATGTCTCCTTGTCACTAGCCTATCCGATATGCGTCGGGCTAGTGGGCAAACTACTGACGGTCGAGGGCGAAGCCCGAGTCCGTCAGGCGAGGGCGTAGCCCGAGCGCCTATCATCACTGGTGAAGACGAAAAATTAATTTTCTTTTATTTACCTTGTTTCGTTCGTAGAAAATCTACGAAACCCAGCTACGCTTTAAAATATAATATGTATATATATAATATGAATATGTATACCTGATTGCGAACACGGACCAATAAGCGATGAGAACTGAAACATGACGTAGTCATGAATATCAATGAGCTCACTTCGCTCGAAATTCGAATTGAGGAAATGTGGCGTTCGCGAGAGATTTCCAACCTGACAAAATTGCAGATAGTTTGAATTATGCTGCTCAAAGTCTCAGAATAGATGATTTTAAGGATATACAGGCTTCTGCAATATATTCGGTGGTACTTAGTGGAGAGAATGTTTTTGTTAGTTTGCCTAATGGATTCTGAAAGAGTGCGATCTATCAGACTTTACCATCGTCTTTTGTCTTCCTTCGTTCTCCGACCGAAGCATGCAGCCAGCGCAGCGCAAGCAATGGACCCGCCCGAAGCTTCGGCATAGCTAGCTAGCTAGCTAAGCTCGGGCGCGGAAGGCCCTCGATCCACACAGTAAAGTTCGAAGCGGGTACGAGATGTGAGAGAAAACAAATAATTGTTCGATTAAACTCCAAATAAAGTAGAACGTTTGACACAAGAATGTAATTTATTGTCACGAAAAATCAAATACATCAAAAATTGATAGAAATATTAGGAAACTAAAGATTAAGTTAAATTTTCGATCTTCTAGATCTCCCCGAGTATGAATGAACTCGACCAAAAAATCGGAGCTCTGTGATGATATATGATTCGTTGAATAAATACGGTCGATCGTCAAATAAGGGTCGTCTCATGGATGATGCATAAAAAGAAGTACGTCACGCATATATGCATAATAATGACTTTACCAGTGATGATAGGCGCTCGGGCTACGCCCTCGCCCGTCAGTCAATCTCCTTCGCGCGACCAGTAACTTGCCCACTAGCCCGGCGCATATCAGATAGGCTACCTTGTCACTGGAACTCGAAACAAAATGAAGGAAGAGATTGAATCTGAAATTAACAAATATAATTTATTAATTACTCAAATAATGTGTGTATATATAAATCCAATCGAAATGCAAAAAGTTAAACCTGTTTCAATAGAATAATGCCGGCTCTAAAATTAAAACAAAATTTATTTCAAAAAGATATAAGAGTTCTATGTCGCCTTATAACCAACGTTGGGGCCAATCTTCCTGACAACTCGGATACGACTTGACTCGACTCCGACCGATGACCTCACAACAACCCGTCTACGAGTGCGCAGTGAAACTGTCCGACCTTCCGTCATGATCCTTGCGACCTTCGCGTGACCTTGGGTTCGGTTGCGTCCTTCAGATCTAGCCGTCGAATCTGCCATGTGCCATGAACCATGAACCAGGACCCTATCGTAATAACAATACAAAATCTCCTTCCCAATAATTTGTATACGAATCCCTAAATGAAATTACTTTTAAAAAAATGTAATAATTTCAATAACTATCAGCTTCTCATTATTCCAGAGAAAACGTACAAATAATGCCCAGAATCACCATTAAGTTTCGTCAAAAATTTCTGTCATCGAAAATACAAATAGATTCATTCAATAACGAGTTATCTTTCGGCGTTAACACTTGACCAATAATGATTTAATCTCCATTTCAAATGCTTACAACTTTACAGGGTAGGTTACATTTCATACAAATACATTAATACAAAATGGCGTCACAACTTGCCACTTGCGTTGGTACAAAACTCTCACCGTTGGTAAATGTATTGGTTCTAGAAATAACTGCTTCTCAGTACGTCGAAATAACAGATTGAAACATCCAAATACTGTTTGTAGATAAACAAATGAAAAATCTTGGCAAAGTCTGAAACTGAAGGAAAATAAGGAAGCAAAAATGAAGCGTCTGCTCTCCTTAAAATCATACAACGCAATGCCCCTCACGTATGTTCAAACCGCTCGTTTCGTGGGCGCATCCATGTTGAAATGTTATAATTAGCATAACCACTGAACCGGTTCCATGAACTTCCGTGAACTTTCCGCACTTTGCCTGCTGTAATTAGCTCTTCCCGTTCGTTAATGAGCAAGGAAACCTCTCAAAATATGTTATTTTCCAGTGTGCGCCCCCGGGTGATCAAATACAAATGAATATTTATGAGAAGATATGAATCAAGCTCGTTTAATTAAAGTTACTTATTTCTCACAAAACTGACCCAAGGTGACATATATTTCCAACAAGAAAAAGTTTGTAAAGTTTTTGAATATTTATGAAGAATATTTTATTTTCTCTTTTTTTTTTCCTTTCCAAATTGTTACAGCTTTACCGACCTTTATATTTAAAAACTGTGATATATATATAATTTTTAATATAATTTCCATCATTTCCGGGAGATGAATATGAAGAACGTTGATGTTAGAAGCTCCAGAAAACAGGTAATTTTCAACAAATTAAAACAGTGCTTTCCGTATACCATGGAGCTACTAAGTTGTATCTAGAGGGTCAGGCTATAATAAAGTAAGTTATATTAAATATAGTCAGTGTATGCACAGCAGTTACTTGGAGGAACAGGTATATTTTGTGGATGTATTTACACTCTAAAAAAAATGAGTAAAATCTTACCCAATATTGAGCAAAAAGGTAACTCGCGTGAAATTGAGTAAAAAATATTACTCATGCGGTTGAGCTAAATGTTACTGAGTAAAAAATATTACTCATGCGGTTGAGCTAAATGTTACTCAGAAAAGAGTAACTTTTAGTCATCTATGTATCATTCCTAATCCTAGCTTCGAAAGGAGTAAACCATTAACCATTAGTTTACTCATTTTCTTGCGAGTTACCTTTTGACTCTGTTAACCCGTTGAATACTGAGAACTTTTTACAAAGTCGAATGAATCATGGTTGTCAAGCATGGTTGCAACAAATTGTTTTCATTTAAAGGTGGAACAAAAACACATATCAATATATCAATGTCTAATAATTTGAGTTATATAAAGTTTTCATATATTTCATGCAATAATTAGTGAAACAAACAATCGACACGAGGGATGTTCTATATTTTGTCAGCCCGCATATGTGCGGTCTTAGTACTCAAGAGGTTAAGAGTAAACAAAATTTACTCCGTTGGGAGTAAAGCATTAGTTTACTCCGTTGGGAGTAAAGCATTAGTTTACTCATTTTCTTGCGAGTTACCTTTTTTTTTTTTTACAGTGTAGTAATTTAATCATGGAAGCCTGCGCGGTAGTACCATGGAGCTACTAAATTAAGTAAGCCTACGGTACGTATCTAACATAATCATTGTCATTAGTTTTACAATGCAAAGTTTGACACATGTTTGTAGACTATGTGCTAACTCTACCTGGCCTTATTTATATTATAATCGATCTATGAAATTATAAATTACAAATGCTTTACCTTTTTTATATCATATAAAAATATAATAAAAAACACACAAACAAACATGCAGACAAAACAAAATGGGAAAACCTTTTCATTGCCATTGCACTTGTAATTATTTTCGAATTAATAAGCTTTCAGAATAGTATAGCCTTTAGTTTAGATCTCTATTACTAAATACATCAACAAAATACAACTGTTTCTCCAAGTTGTTGTTCATACACCAAGGGCGTAAATCCCGGGGGATGGGGGGATACATCCCCCCATATTTTGGGGAGGGGGGATGCCCTGTACAAACATCCCCCCAGTTTTCAAAAAAGAAGTGAAAAAAAAAATACACTAGATAATTGTGTTATTGGTTAAAATAGCGCTCTCAATACTCTAAAATGCCTCTTTTTTACCCCCAAAACCCCAAATTTTTCTGCTCGGTAAAAACCATGTTTTTCAGAACAAATTACGCAGGAATTTAACCATTCGCAGGAATGTTTTCGTTTGCATTTTTTTTTCTTTTTTTTTTGTATTTTAAAATGATGTTATCTTCAGTGCTAGGAAATGATATAACAGAAATAAGGCCTAGTGGCAGAGGCGGTGGAACCGGGGGGAGGGGCGGCAGGGGCACAGTGACCCCTACTTTTTCATCCACCCTAAACGTGCCCTTATTCATGACCAAAAAGTGTCCCTTTTTTAAGCTAAAAAAAAGTGCCATCTTTATACTAAAAAGAAGCCTTTCAGAGTTTTGAAAAGTCCTGTGGACAATTTATGTTTAGAAAAGGGGCACTTTGAATACTAAAAAGGGCCCCTTGTTACTCCATATGTTTTTAAAACCCCATAATTTTCGGCTCGCGCTTCGCGCTCGCGGATACTAAATAAGGTCTATAATGTACAATAAACTACACATTTCAGCTCAAAGTTTTCTACTCGCGCTTTGCGCTTGAGGATATTGGGGTCTAACAGAGGCGGTGAAGCCGAGGGGCAGGGGGCACAGTGCCCCCATTTTTTTCCTGCTCGGTCACTATGCGACCTCGAACTGTAAAATTAACAAACAATAATTATCAAAAAAAGGTTGGACCCAGTGCTCTCTGCTGGATACAAATCTTGTCAAAATAATTGCTGTACTTGTGTTTGGGCTAGATTGGGGGAGGCCTAGGTACTTGCAACCCAAAAAATATTCAGAGCAAAGATTATTAATGAGCCAAGATTATTATGTTTCTTCAATATGGATCCTAGAAAAAGTCTATAAGGCACGATTTTTAGCTCAAAACTTTCAGCTCGCGGATACTAAATAGGCTCAGTCTATAATGCACAATTAACTCCAATTTTGTTCTAAAAATTTAGAGTTCGCGCTTCGCGCTCGCATTCTTATATAATCATTACTCAATGAACAATAAATAAGAAAAGCAAGATTCTTAAAATTTTCAGCTCGCGCTTCACGCTCGCGGATACTATAAGTAGGGACTATAATGCACAATTAACCCCAGTTTTTAGCTCCTAAATGGAGTCTATAATCATGATAATGCATATTATAATGCAAGTTTAACTAAAAATTTTCTGCTCGCGCTTCGCGCTCGAAAAAAAAATCCTTGAAAAAAGTCCACTTTTTCAGATGTCGAACCCCCCCCCCCCATAAAAATCCTAGTTACGGGCCTGTATATAGAGAACATTTTAAAGACCCCTTCTGTTTATTTAATTTTTTTTTCGCCCCCTTAGTTTCTGGTAAATTCGGCACCCCTCCCTATTAAAGTTTAGGATAAAGTTGGAACCCCTAAGTTGAAGTTAAATTTGGCGCCTCTACATTTGAGCTCAATCTGAAGTCCATCAGTTTAAGGCGCTCCCTAAGTTTCAGATCATTTTGGCGCCCCTACATTTGAGCTAAATTTGGCGCCCCAATGTTTAAGGTCGATTTGGCGACCCCTAAATTCAAAGTCGATTTAACGCCCCTAAGTTTAAGGTCGATCTCCTAAATTTCAGGCCGGGTTAGAGCCCCCTCCTACATATAAGGTCGGTTTGGCGTCCCACGTTTAAGCTCAATAAGTCTCAGATCCCCTAAGTTTTTCAGACCATTAATGTCGATTTGGCGCCCCTATGTTTGAGCTAAAATTGGCGCCCCCACGTTTAAGTTAGATTTGGGGCCCCCTAAATTCATAGTCGATTCAGTGCCCCTAAGTTTAAGGTCGATTTGGCCCCCTTTTGTTTAAATTCTATTTGGCGACCCCTAAATTCAAGGTCGAACTAACTCTCCTAAGTTTAAGGTCGATCTCACACCCCTTCTAAATTTAAGGTCGGTTTGGCGCCCCTGAGTTTAAGTTCGATTTGCCGCCCCCACCTATGCTACAAGTCAATTTGACGCCCCTATGTACTAAGGTCTTCAGATTTCATGGGGAGTGGATCATAATTTGCTGATCCCAGAATTTGTGAAAAGCACTTGAAATACCTGTCTTGAAGCTAAATTTTTGGACCACAGCAAAACAATCTGTTCCACCCTGGACAACTTCGGGTATCATCGGGCCAGGGAAAGGGAGATTTAACGACTTTACCAGATGAAACGATGGGTGGAATAAACAATGCATTACATAAGACTGGCAGTGGTCAGATAATGCAAAACAGCTGTTACAGGGTAAACATCCATGGTGTGAAATTACCCATGGGGGGCTCCCAACCTACTGTCTTTAATATGGCGCCCCTACCTTTAAGCTCAATTTGGCGCCCCCGTAGTTTAATGTCGATTTGGCACCCCCTAAATTTAAGGTCGATTTTACGTCCCTAAGTTTAAAGGGACGTATAATTGATAAACCATGGGGAATTCACCTTATATCGGGTTAAATGATAACATTCCAATCAGAGCCTGAGGCGTGTTGCGTAATCCCCAGCGTCAGCAATGGTCAGGATGTCTGGAGTATAATCCTTCATGTCTAGAGTAACTAACCAGAAGTCCGAAGTAAATCTAACCTATGTTTTGTTTTTGAAATGGAGCATTATACAAGTCCTCTCTTTGAATTAATACGAAGAGACCCGTTGAGAGTCTATAACTAAGAATTGTTCAATCCGAAGCTATTGACTCTATTGACTTTTTTTTTTTGAATTCGGTCAACTTCGTCATGTTCGTGCTGTCCGACTGTTAATCCCCAGTAGTCTGACCTATGCGTAAGCCTCACTGTCGATTGTGTACGAGTCAATGGAGCTCAGGAAAAACGCGCATTCCCCACGATCTCCGGGTTGCAGGGGACTTTAAGGTCAGTTTGGCGCCCCTATGTTTAGGCTCAATCTCGCGCCCCTACGTTTAAGCTCAATTTGGCGCCCTTGTAGTTAAATATCGATTTGGCGCCCCCTAAATTTAAGGGTCGACTTGGACGCCCTAAGTTTTAGGTCATTTGACGCCCTATGTTGAGCTTAATATGGCGCCCCTACCTTTAAGCTCAATATGGCCGCCCCCGTAGTTTAATGTCGATTGGGCCCTACATTTAAGGTCGTTTACGTCCCTAATTTAAGGCAGTTGGCGCCCTATGCTTTAAGCTCAATCTGGGCCCCTACGTTTAAGCTAAATTTGGCGCCCTGTAGTTTAATGTCGAATTTAGCGACCCTAAATTTAAAGTCGGCTTTACGTCCCTAAGTTTAAGGTCCAATTTGACGCCCCCCCCTAATATTAAGCTTAAAGCTTAATTTGGCGCCCCCGTAGTTTATGTCGTTTTGCGCCCCCTTATAATTTAAGGTCCGATTTTACGTCCCTAAATTAAGGTCAGTTTGGCGCCCCCCATGTTCAGCTTAATCTGGCGCCCCTACGTTTAGCTAAATTTGGCGCCTGTAGTTAATGTCGATTTAGCGCCCCTAAATTTAAAGTCGACTTTACGTCCCTAAGTTTAAGGTCAATTTGACGCCCCTATATTAAAGCTTAAAGCTCAATTTGCGCCATTGTAATTAATGTCATTTGGCGCCCCCTAAATTTAAGGTCGACTTGACGCCCCTAAGTTTAACATATCAATTCTACTCCATGTAAAATGTAAAGCTAGCTGTACCATTTCGTAGCATTAAATCGGTACACAGTGCGCTTGCGCCAGATGAGTAAGGCGCGTCCATTATTTAAGGAGGGAGAGCGGCCGCGGAGAGGTATATGGTTTAACGACGTGCGCTGGTGGCGAGAACGAGCAGACAAGTAGACGACTGCAATGCAGCTAGCAGCAGGTAAGTTAGGGAGACGGGTATGGACGTTACAAAATTCAAATTAGGGCCAGATAATTCTTATGAAGTACTCACACACTCCATTGGGTCTGTAGTTAGCCTATATGTTGGCTAAAACCTGAGGCACATAAAACTTGAAAACATGTAAAAACTAATTAACTACGCTTAATTAATGAAGACATTTTTTCTAACAACCTACCCCGTATACGGGGAGGTTACAACGATACGGGGTAAATTGTTACTATGTAAACACACGAATAAGCTGTTACAATGTGTAAACCTCTAAACCATACTTTTGTTTCAACTTTCCAGTTTCTTGTATCGTTAACAGTAGATCAAGTAGAGCTCTAGAATAAGTCTAAACAATAATAGAAAATACAAAACATTAGCACCTGAAAATTGAAACAAAATTAACTTTACATGTGAATGTAATTGGGAGGTTGTTACGCTCGACATGGGGTAGGTGTGTAACAACCTACCCCATGGGTTTTTGTACATATAAAATCAACTGTAGCAAAGCCATTAGGCAAATGCAGGGCATGGCTCAGGGGTATATTAGTTACATACATGTTACTATAACAATACCAGACTATCATCATGGCCTTTAGTGTAAAACTATTACAAATTTTAATTTTTGTCAAAATTCACTTGGAACTGTAAAAATGTTTGTTGATTCTTTTATAAAACAACGAGAAACCTTACACGCGGGAGTTCATCACAGCTATGTGTAGGCTGGTATAGATGCCAGTTAGCACGAACTTAGCACACTGAGAACTGTAATAACGACCCGTGTAACTCCATACCCGGTCTCCCTACAGTGGTTACATGTTGTTAGTTAATAGATTCTCCACACCAGATGGAGGAAATACACATTGGGCAAGCTTATAACATTATTGTGATGAATTGTAATCAGATCTTTATTCACATAGATGACGTTCCAAACGATGATTGATATAAGTAGTGATCTTGTCACTCTCTGCGAAGACGCCGTCCACATGCGAATATGCATGTGATATGCGGAAAATATCGACCCATCGAGTAAAAGATTCTATTGTGACAATGTTCCAAAGTGAACAGACTTTTTCTAAACCAATCGAAATGAAATTACCATCTCTGGAAAGGTGAGAATCAAGCTTTTGAAAACGGCTTGATCATTACTGTAATAAATTGTGCGTTATCCAGGAAGATAATTATGTGCGTATGGACAATTTTAAGAGCAAAAATTGGCCATATGTACAGGAATGTGTCTGAAGGATTTCGAATTGACACAATACAGGACTTTTTTCCAGTTTTGCAGTAAGTTATTCCTATTTTGAAAAAAAAAAAGACTCTTAGCGTACTTATTCAAGTTGATCATTTCTTGAAAAGGTAGTTGCTCGCCATAATCAAGAAAACAAAGTAAAAAAAAACTGTGCAAAATACAAAATGTCTATGGCAGCGTTTGATTTGCGTAGAGTGATAGCGCCCTCTTCCTCTTAAGTTTACAACTAGAATTGATATGATTTTTTGGGGCCTTCGGCCATTAAAGAGGTCATCATGCATAATTGAAAATGACATGATATGTATAGGACAGGCATCTATATTGGTTGATATACTTATTTCATGGTATTTTCGATGAATAAATAGCAATTCAGTCCTAGTTTTGTTTTTGTTGTCTCTAACTAAGACAAAAAATGTCATTTCTTGCCAAATGTAAACGTAACATGTGGTATTCTGATAATTAAACCTAGGTGTAACCCCAGTCTTAACTAGAAATTTAGACCACACTTCTATGGAGTACTGTGTTTTATCTTATCTTCTATAATCATGGCAGAGCAACCAATTTATTAAAATTCATTGTATTTTCATACTTTCCCAATCTTCTCATCTCATGACACATATGACAACTTTTGCTGCCGGACTAGAATAATTTTTACCTTGTTAATGAGTCGACAACTGGCACTCCATAAAAGTGTGGTCTAACCTAGGGTTAAAGACCGTTGACGGAGTATATACAACCTTACATCGATTGAAAGCTAAGTAGGCGTATGACATAAATACCGCAAAAATAAATTAAATTTTCATAACAGTATTCATAAAAAGATGATCGAACCTCAACCAGGCCATCCCTCCCAAGTACTCGTAAAAGTACCCCTATTATATAATGCGGCTGATGACGTCAAAGAAGTTTAAGGGAATGCTACTGCCAGGCATGATTGGGTTTCGCCTTTAGAAAACACGTTTGTATTGCTATGTCAGAACAATAGAATTCTAGCACACATGGGGTCTATTGTTCTGACATAGCAATACAAACGTGTTTTCTAAAGCCGAAACCCTATCATGCCTGGCAGCAGCATTCCCTTAAACTTCTGTGACGTCATCAGCCGCATTATATAATAAGGGTACTTTTACGAGTACTTGGGAGGGATGGCCTGGTCGAGGTTCGATCACCTTTTTAATGAAATACTTTCTAAATGGAAGATAAAAATGCTTTATTTGGGAATTGTTGTATTAGGAAAAAATATCACCTTTCGTTTTATATGTAATTCCGGTTTTCATTTCTCGGTCCGGTCTGGGACTTTAACTAAACCATGGCTATGAGACTACCACCCAACGACGCACACCATGCCCACAGCAGCGCCAACGCCCATTTCCGTTATACCATCCATCCTTAATTTTAAAAGCTTTTCTGAAATCCTCAGTTAATTCCTTTCAGAAAATATATGCTTTTATGTATAAGGGGTGTAGTAGATTCAAATAAAAGAGACACAATTTCCATGTTGCAAAAATCATGTCACACGAAACTGGCCCAATTAAAAACGCATGGCCATGTTAACAATTTGAATTGGTTTTAAGATCATTTGATATTCAGAAGAAAATTATATATACATCGTAGTAAATAATATTTGAACGATTTCTTTCAATAAAATTATTGTTCAGGTTTGTTATGTTGGATGTATAAAGCATATATAAACCATAATGTTAAATTCGATGGATGAAATAAATATATCACTGGATGGTCAAAGATCATACCTCATGTTCTGGCGGGTTTGGGATATTGAAAGCCAATGTTATTGTAGCCTATTAATATAAAATTTACATATAATTTATATTTGATATAATTTGAGCGTCAGAAAATTATATAAATATATACTTAAAAGGAACAAAACTTCTGAAAAAAATGCAGGCCTCGGTCTATCTGGCCGCTACCCGCGCCACCCCCCCCCCCTCATCCTCACACCCGAATATTGAATTAAATATTGTAATTTATATTGGGTATGAAGTTAATTGAAACGATGATGGATGAGAATATACAAATTATTATGATGGCTTTTGGATGTGTGTGTCGTTAGCTGCCAGTGGCCAAAGTTACATCTAGATTGACTTGTAAAGAAAACGCACGTAACGTAGGCTTTCGTGCTGCTATTGATTAGCGCATAAAAAAAAAAAATCCTCGCGTAAGAAAGACTGTCCCCCTGCATGTCGAATGGGTTTGCCCGTCTCCGTGTAGGAGCAAATACTGCGCGTGGACGTGAAGAAGAATTTAATGAACTTTTCTCATGATTTTAATTAGTAGATGCTTCAGACCAGATGGAGGAAAAAAGACATTTTGGAAAGCCTATAACATGATTGTGCTGAAGTTGTAATCAGAACCTGTATTTTTCATAGATTGATGCTCAAACCAAGAGATTCTCGCCAAGCGAACACCGTTCGCATTATTTTCTATGCGATATGCATGTGATTTGCGTAAACATTGACCAATCGAGAGAAAAAAAATCTTTTTATAAAAGTTCAAAGTGACAGGACTTTTTCTTAACCAATCTAGAAATAAATAATACCATTAAATGAAAGCTAGAGAATTCGACCTTTTAAAAACGCTGTGTGATCATCAAAGTGTATATAATTATGCGTCATTGAGGAGCAAGATTTTGAAGGCGCAATGAGCTGTTCTGGGCTCAAAATTGGCCATATTGTACAGGAATATGTTCTGACCAGGCTTGGAATGATCAAGTGACAGGACTTTTTTCCCCTTTGCAATAAGTTATCCCTATTTCTGAAAAATTCAGACTGTGAACGTACTCAATCAAATTGATCATTTTTTGAAAGGGTAGTTGCTCGCTCACAAATAAAGAAAATAAAGTGAAAAACTGTCCAAAAACAGAAAAAGTAAATGGGAGCGTTCGCTTTGAGTAGAATGGTAGCGCTCCTCTATCCTCTTAAGTTTACAACTAGAATTGATATGGGTCAATTTGAAGCCCCAATGTTTAGCTTAACATGGCGCCCCTACCTTTAAGCTCAATTTGGCGCCCCCGAAGTTTAATGTCGATTTTGAGCCCCCCTAAATTTAAGGTCGATTTTACGCCCTTAAGTTTAAGGTCAGTTTGGCGCCCCTATGTTAAGCTCAATCTGGCGCCCCTACGTTTAAGCTAAATTTGGCGCCCCTGTAGTTTAATGTCGATTTAGCGCCCCTAATTTAAAGTCGACTTTACGTCCCTAAGTTTAAGGTCATTTGACGCCCCTATATTAAAGCTTAAAGCTTAATTTGCGCCCGCCGTATTTATATGTCGATTTTGTGCGCCTCCATTTATAAATTTAAGGTCGATTTTACGTCCCTAAGTTTAAGGTCAGTTTGGCGCCCCTATGTTTAAGCTCAATCTGGCGCCCCTACGTTTAAGCTCAATTTCAAATCTACATTTTAAATCTAATTAATTATCTTATTGAAGATTTTGAAAAAAATTATTTCAGCCTTGGAAACAGACAAAGCGAGAAAATAACTGCCGCCCTCACGCGACAATATTAGCTGCCCTCTTGCGTCGATGCCTATATATATGTCAATATGGCCCCTAGCACGTTGCGGCAATCGGTTGCGTATATTAGGAACATACGTGCCCTTTACACGCTGAAGCACACGAATCAATTTTTATTCGGGCGTTGTCTACTTACATAATAATCAAGATCGTTTTATCGCACTTTGCCTAACAAAGCAACAACCATTTCGTAAGTTAGTCTAATTTTGAAGACCCTTGAACAAAACCAAAATATGAAAAATCTTCTCAATAAGGCAATGTCTTTACTTTAGCGGCCTTAATCGTGACAGTGAGGTTAATTGTAAAGCCGAAATTGACAGTTTATGTTACATTGTTACCTACGAATACACATTGTTACATACGAATACACGTGACACCACTGCAGGAAATGGTATCCCATGTTTTTATTTATTCATAAAAAGCAATATTTTTTTGTTAATTAAATTTGAAAGAGTTTCCCCACTTGATGAGCGCTATGAAATATACTAAACTTGATAATAACATTGTTTTATAGGAAAATTACTTCTCAACAATAAAATTAACGATATAAATTATTAGACATTAATAAGGAAAATGTCAAAACAATGAAAACATAAGATTCTAAACAAGAAAATTATCACACAATATCCTATTTATATGACGAATGAAACTACAAAAGTTTGTAATTGTAGTCTCACGACAAATTGCTAAAAATATATGCCAGAAACACGCTATGCATACTTGTATTCGTAGGTAACATTCGGAATGTCAAATGTTACCTACGAATACAGCACTTACAAGGCCATATCTCAAAAATTTATTGTTCAAGGATGATAAAACTTTACACACGTCAGCAAGACATCTTTTGCAAACTTTCCCTACAATATTTGTCACTAATCTTTTAAGGTATAGAAATGGCAATGGTTTATAGGTGTATTCGTAGGTAACTGAATTTTTTGACCACACGAAAATTTCGGACCTTTGACCTCTTCTGCCAGATTAACAAAGAAAGCAATGTCAATAGGAACAATGCATGTCGATAAAGAATGGTGAGGCGCTTCTGTACGGCAAGTGGCAGCCGTACTTCATTCAATCTAGTATGGTTTATAAGCTTTTAAAAAAAGGTGTATTCGTAGGTAACATTCAAATTTACCACTCGAAAAAAAAAAAAATTCCAGAGATTGTTTTGGATTGCCCGATATTATTCACATTTGGTACAATTTCTTCTGAGATGTGTGCCATCCTCAAAATTCAACTTGAATCTAAATTATTTTATGATTTTGTTTAAAAAATTTGGTCGGGAAAAAAAGATTAAGTTTTTTTTTTCCAAAAATGGCCAAAAATGGCATGTTTTAAAATCGTTAACAAAAATTTCACTTCAAATGAAGTTGGAACAAATGCGGCACGAATAAGTTCACCGGTGTGGATATATAAAACGCAAAATTGAGGTTCCTACATTTTTTTTTTTTTTTTTTTTTTTTTTTTTTTTATTGGCCTGAACATGATCAAAAACACCGTGTACACTTTTCACTGGAATCGACCATATACGTTATGAATAAGGGTATTTATTTAGTAGTGAGAACATGTGCTATTCATTTAAACCAAACTTTTTCAAATTAATGTACCCATCTTAATTCCGTCTTAATCCAATTTGTACAAGAAGTACAGGGCATTAAGAGCCTCCATAATTATAATATAGGTTTTCCCGGTCAAGTTTAAACTATCTCCGATCAATTTAACATTTCATTCGAGCGCTTTCGTCCGGAATGTGATGGCGATTACAAATCTGCAATGAAATTCGTTTATGTGTAGCCAAGATCAAACACCGTACAATCCAATTGCAAATTGCGCCGACGAATTTGCTGTTGTGAGCAGTCGCATTCGTCAATGTTCGCTCGAATTCGTCCATTCGTAAAATTCCCGTTCTCTGGTGAATTCAAATTCGTTTTGGGGCATCCACATTAGAAGTATCTGTATACAAATTAGGAATGTAAGGTTCGGGGAGGAAAATAAAACTTGGGAGGGGGCCGTGAAGCGTTTTTGTCAGAAAAGAGGCTGATCATGGGGATAGGGGGAGCCTGAGCTTGGAAAACACACACACAAAACAAAACAAAACAAGAACAAAAAACATAAGCTGATTATAATGTTTGCGTTTTTATCAGAATGAATTCAAAAACTATATGTCTGCTTCAAAAACGAAATGTTTACCAAAAAATACAATAACTAATTTGTATAAAAACAAGTAGGTGCTGCACCCCATCCTCACTATTATCTTAGGAACTTGCATATCATGGAGGGGTAGGAAGGGGCTGTTAAAATTTCTCGGCCTTGCGGCCATCAACAACGTTATCATGTAACGGCATGGGGGGGGGGGTTAGATTGGTCAGTCGGCGCGGCAATCTTTTTTTCCTCCAATTTTCCTCTTTTTTGTTCTTTCTCTTTTGCTGGAATGAGGGGGGGGGGGGCTTTCCCGCTGGGGCCCCTGGATCCTGGATTGGTCAATTGACCAAGTGACAATTAGATCAAGTATTGATTATATAAAATTCAGATTAGACCAAATAACTCGTAGACAGGCGCGGCCCCAATCACCCAGCAAAACAAATAAACAAAACAAACCCAAAACCAATACAAAAAAAAAAAAAAAAGGAAAGGAAAAAGAAAAGAGAGAGAGAAAAGATGCAAGATCGACAATATTGACCAATTTACCGTACCCCTGTGACCGTTACATGATGACGTTCTGGATGACCGAATGCCGCAAAAGAAATTAACAATTTGTCCCTTTTCGTTACTAAAAGTGCCCTTTTTTGTGGCTAAAAAGGACACTTTTCATATTATAAAAAAAAAACATTTTAGACTTCTTGAAAGGCCCACGGACAACTTTTTTTTATAAAACAGGGGCACCCTGGTTACTAAAAAAAACCTCTTTATTCCTCCACATTTTTTTTTTTTTTAACCCAAATTTTTCCGCTCGGTCACTATGTGATCTCGCATAAAAAAAGGAATACCAAGCAATACGCATGAGACCAATTACCCTGCTGCCGGAGGCAATATTGTAAAAGTGTGTTGTCAGAAGCACATAACCTTTTTACATCCCTCTAAACGTATTTTTAATGCCCTTTCTGTTTTTAAAAATCATTTAAAACATGTAAATATATTTGCAATTGGTATTTGACATTATTATGGGGGCAATAATTTTACACTTTGCTTAAACTTTAAATGTAGCTTAAACTCCAAAATCTACATTTTTATTTTGAAAAGGGGGCACTTTTAATCTCTCAAAAATCAATATATTGAACAGCATAATAAATTGAAACACTACTTTTATACCGGGCCCCTCCCTATCCCATAAATTTTGCTCATTATGCCACTGAGGTAAAGTGCTCCCTTTTCAGAAAAAAGTACCCCTTCCCCACTTTCAAATTCGTTCCGCAGCCTCTGAATACAAATTATTGCTTATAAATTTATTTTGTATTTACCATGGGCGCCACCCCCTTGCTTCGTGTGTTCCCACGGATAGGCCTGAAACGTTTTAAATTGGATGCCTAAAAACGAATTTGACTGCTGGAAGCTCACCTCCACTTCCTTTTTACAGCTGGGAATTTTTGTTTAAATTGATCAAACGAATTTGATTTCATGCACATTGACGAAGTTCACTGCACATAAACACTTTTGATCGCACATAAACGAATACGAATGATCATTAACGATTATGAAAGAACATAAACGAAATCGATTGCTCTCAACGTTAACTTAAATTACCGATAGCCCCGATCCAGGAAGGTATCGTTTAAATTGGCTGAACACTAACGAATACGATTGAAAAGAGTTTAAAATCGACCGGGAAAACCTATATTTATTATTTCTGAATGCTTACGCTCATAAAGTTAAATATTATAGTACTTATGCTGATGCTGTGCAATATATCCACGAATATTTAATTTTATAACGGAATGTACGATATGATTAGATTGTGTATGATTGAAATAGAAGTAAAATTAAGTTTTAAGAAATCGCATTAGCAGTAGTAATGATCGCGATGTACTAGTATTCTATGCATCGACAATTAAGAAATTGAACAGGTGACATCTATTATAAACACAAAACAAAAAGAAAGTTCCCCCTATTTCAAATATCAATATTTTCTTAAATAGGAGGAGTTCAAAAAATCTAATTATATGTCCATGTAAGGGATTTAATTATCAACCACGGGAGCGAATTTTAGGGAATATCATGAAGTCATGCTTCAGTGAGCAATGGTTGAATGCAAAAATGTCATTTTTTGAAGTTCGCAAGCCTAAAATCACAACTTTGATTCAATGATATCGGACCAAATTTTTAGTTTTTAAACATTTCACGCATCAGAATGTACGCAAAACGTGCTTCCAAACATACGCAAAGGACATTTGCGTAAAATTTCACGGTTGAGTGAGCATGCAGCAAAAAAAAAAAAAGCCAAAAGTGCGATTTTTACATTGTATCCATGGTGAAATTGATCAAATATGATGATATTCATGTGTAGGAAGAGGGTTTTTAACTTTTGCAAAAAAAATAAATCCATTCACGGTTGAATGAACACCAGAAAATACCAGGCAAGGCGACCAGCTGGAATACTCCTCAGGGAGTGGAGATTGTGCACTGTAAAAGTGCGGGATCGTAAAATGAATCCAATGACCGGGGTAATAATATACTGTAAGCGCTGTGATATAGTTTACTATGAAGAGCGCAATAAATGCTAGTTATTATTATTATTAATTTCAAAATCCTTTCTATCGAAGCTGAAGGCAAAATAATTTTCTCCCCAGAAAAGGCTTCATTTCATCCATCTTTGAGACTTTAACGTTAACTTGATGATAACAACATGATTATGACAATCACATTCATGATGATGCTGATGAAGGTGATGATCATGATGGTGATGGCAGTTGTGAGATATATTGTTAATGTGATTCATAGTGCCATCGTATAACCTTCTAAACTTTGCCCGAACCCTAAAAATGACCCCTTCGTATAGCCATGGCACCTAACCGTTGGGACAGTGTGACGCCCCCTTTATAAACAAGCTCTGCACACTGCGTAGGTGATCTTGTCTTCCTTTTTATCTTCCTTCCGTCTGGTCAAAATAACATGTGCCTTTTCTTAATATCTTGAGCATATATATGTATATATAACTCATAAGTATAGCAGATATATTGCTATGAATTTCCTGATTGTCATCAAGTATTTATCATAAGGCTTTGTCTTTTAAAAGAATTGAAATGTATTTAGTATTATTATTTATTTAGTAACTGAATTAACAAAAAAATCTAAAATCCAGTAAGTCACACGGACATGATAATATAAGTACATCCCTACTAAAAGAGATTATACATTTTATTGCCTCTCCTTTTAACCCACATTTTTAATATATCAATAATTGATAGATTAAAAATGTGGGTTAAAGGAGAGGCAATAAAATGTAATTTAATTAATTTCATTTTTAAGGAATTCGTAGCACTGCTCTTTCATGGTTTGAAAGCTACTTATCTCACAGAAAACAATATGTTGTAAATAATAATATTTCTTCTGATTTCCTATATGCCTCCTTCTAAAACAATGCTTGAATACTGATGGAGCTACCCTGTTTAAAGAAGACGAAATAAATGAATACATAAATAAATATAGCTAATGAGGGGTTCCACAAGGGTCTATACTAGGCCCTCTACTTTTTCTACTCTATATTAATGATTTAATCAATACAACACCCTTGTTATCCTTTGTTTTATTTGCCGATGATTGAAAAATCTTCTGTTCACATCGTAGTTTAAACACTTTAGTAAATACACTCAATAATGAATTACCAAAATTATCTTTATGGTTTCAGTGCAATAAGTTATCCTTAAATATAGATAAAACAAATTTCATATATTTCGAGCATGCGAATTTTCATGCTGACGACTTCACTTATAATATAATGATAAATGACGTACCTCTAGAAAGAAAGAAAACAACAAAAAATGTGGGTGTTATTATTGATGAAAATTTAAATTGGAATGACCATATACATCACGTTACCAATTGTATTTCTAGGGATGTTGGGGTAATGTATAAACTGAAGAGATTCATCCCAAATAATACACTTTTATGCTTTATAACTCATTAGTATTTCCGTATGTCACATATTGCAATTAGGTATGGGCCACAAGCGCCAAAACCAATGTCCAACCCATTTAGTTATTACAAAAGAAAGTCCTTCGTATATGCACTGGTTCATCATATTTATCACATACTGGTCCAATATTTTACAAACTTAAAACTCTAACTGTATTTGATATACATTCGTTCCAAAGTTTATGTTCATGTTTAGATATGTCAGTAATATGTTACCACCTTCATTCAAAAACTTCTTTATTACAAACGATACTGTTCACTCCTACCCTACTAGTGTTCACTTAGTTAATCCTAAATTACTCATTGCCCATAGATCCATAAGACACCACGGTCCAAACTTATTGAATTCACTTCCTGATTGTATCAAATAGTGTCAAACTCTTCATGCATTAGGCAAAAATTTAAAAGAATGCTTATATCAAAATATTCAAGTTAAGTTTTCTTTGTCAACTTTTCAATTATTTTCATAACACCATACTCCATTCATCATTATCACCGTCACCATCATCTCCATTGTCATTTTCATCATCATCATCATCATCATCATCATCACCAAAAATTATTGCTATCCTTATTGGATTTTGTTTTCAATAATTATTTATTCTTTCTGCTGAATGATGACATTAATCTTTTAATGAGTTTTATAAGGGATTATCATACTCTCAAGCATTTTGCTTACTTTGATAGTCCTTCTTCGACAATGATTCGTAATGTCTTGGCGAAGTATTTGTTTTAATATTTTGACAATTTATCATTTAGTATTTCATGTAAATAATTGTTTGTTATATACTTATTTTGATCTTGATTCATTGTCAGAAAATATATTATTTTATGTCAATTTACTTTGTCATCGAAGAAATATGTATGCAGAAGAAAACAATAAATCAAATCAAATGAATAGTCAATTCCTGCGCAGGTTAATTTTTGTGTCCTTTACAAAAGTGGGCATTACTCACTGAAGCATGCGTTATTTTGGGGATTTTTGGTGTCATAATGATGATATGAGTCTTTTATACACACAAACCTTTTATCCGAGAACCTTATATATTTTTTTTTTGTAACCATTTCAAAAGTGTATAGTTCTTTTTGGGAAGCACTGTAGATAAGAAAATGGATTGAATGTTTTAAGCAGTAATAATATTATTCGCACGTCAGCAAATACAATCCTGTAAAACTACTTAATGATTTCAATTTATTTGATATATATGGCGGTTTCTCAACCCTCAAAAGAAACAATACTCATGGAGAAGAAATTATTGTACTATTCAAAGTAGACTTGATTATTGGTTTATACCTTATGATTCTCAAGATAATGTAACAAATGTATTATATGTTCTGATTGTTCGGTCAAAGGCAAATGGGATAGAATATGGAGAAAAAAGTAAGAAATATTTCCTTACATTAGAAAAACAATGAAAATTTTCTATTCGAAAATTATTAACAGCAAATTATAGTATAACTGAAGATGAATTTGACATTTTACAAAGCATTAAAACGTTTTACTGGGATCTTTATGTAAAACAAAATGTAAATACTGTAGATGATAATGCGAATTATTTCTTGGAAACTGGTGAAAATAAACTTTCAGACATATCTTCTTATTCATGTGAGAGGCTTCTAACTGAACAGGAATGCAAGAAAGTATTGTTAGAAATGCAGGTAAATCACCAGGGAATGACGGTCTTTCGAAAGAATTCTATATGAACTTCTGGGATATTATAAAGGAACCCTTAGTTACTTCGTTGAACCATTCTTACCATGAGGCCGAGTTATCGGTAAGCCAAAAACAAAGTGTTATATCATTAATTGCTGAACTGAACAAAGATAATCGTGTCTTAGATAGTTATAGGCCAATATCATTGATTAATGTCGACGCAAAAATATGTTCGACAGTGTTAGCAAAAAGACTAAATTCGGGTTATTGACGAAATTATTCACACAGATCAATATACTTTTATACAAGGAAGAGCAATCGGAGAAGCTATCCGAAACGTCCATGATATGTTCCATTTTCTTTGTAATGAACGAGAGGCGGGTTTTATTGCTTCGGTAGACTTCCGAAAAGCTTTTGATTCATTGGATCATGATTATATGTTTAAATGCTTACACTATTTTGGTTTTGAAGTTTCATTTATTAAATGGATAAAATATATGTATAATAATATAGAAGGTTGTGTTCTAAATAATGGTAAATCCGCTGGATATTTTCCAATTACTAGAGGAGTAAGACAGGGGGACCCCCTTTCACAATTATATGTTTATAATTTGTGTAGAAACACTTGCTATACGCATCCAAAACTCCATAAATATAAGAGGAGTAAAAATAGGAAATAACGAATTAAAGTTATCTCTCAATGCCGATGATTTTTGTTCTATTTGTTAAGATGTAGAATCTCTAAATTAATTATTTGACGTTATTCAAAACTTTGAAATGTGCTCGAGCTTAAAAATTAATTTGGGCAAGACAGAAATATTAAAAATTGGACATAGACAGGACAATTTGTTTCGACAGAACCTAAATTTCGTTGATATTATTAATGTACTTGGTACTTACGTTGGAATTGATTCATGTTCTGCTTAGATTAAAAGAGCAGAAGAGATGTTATCATCATAAAAATGCAATTTAAATATGTGGAAAATGAGAAATCTGACTTTATTAGGGAAAAGTCAAATTATCAAAACATTTGGAATATCTAAATTTATGTACATGTTTTCATCTTTGATATTACCAGACTGGTTTCTAAAGAAGATGAAAAGTATGTTTTTAAGTTCTTATGGAATAGTCCTGATAAAATTCGGAGATATGTAATGATCCAGGAAATAGAAAATGGTGGAATTAAGATGATAGACGTTCAGTCGGCTGCTGCCGCTCAAGAGTTATACTGGATTCAAAGAATAAAATAAGCTGATAAACAAGGATGGTTCCAAATTGTACAATATTACCTGGAAAAATGGTGGTTTATTTATGTTTAATTGTAATCATAGTACCAAAATGATATATTTAAATATTCCTCATTTTTATCGAGCTATCTTAGAATGGTGGACGTCTTTAAACATAAGAAATAGAAACGATAGTACTAAGTTTCAGGTTATATGGAATAACAAACATGTAAAAGTAAATTCAGATATGATATTTTATCGAAAACTGTTTTTAAAGAGAATTGTGTTCTTTGATGACATCCTTACAGATGAGGGTCAGATGATACCACAAGAGAGGCTGTTAAGGCTGTATAACATAAATTTAAAAGATTATTTTAGGCTTCAAGGAATATTTTTCGCTCGTTCAAAGATGGATATTCTTAAAAATATAAACAAAATATACACCTAGATTTAAAGAATGACGTTATTATGGACATTGTCTTACCTCCCGAGTTATTACGTTCAAACC
Source organism: Paracentrotus lividus (assembly GCA_940671915.1). Lineage (NCBI taxonomy): Eukaryota > Metazoa > Echinodermata > Echinoidea > Camarodonta > Echinidae > Paracentrotus > Paracentrotus lividus. The sequence continues at coordinate 278,732 of CALNVZ010001060.1, forward strand.
AGATGAAAAGCAAACAATTCTATCACATGTTGATTCGAGAAAATTACGAATGCCCAATTAGTACGTTCAGAATACAGAATAGATATTTAATTTCAGACAAAGAATTGTCACTTGCTCGTTCGTGTTTTTTTTTTTTACAACTACTATTGATGTGAGATACAGGGAATTTCAGTTCAAGGTGCTAAATAATATATTAAGTTTAAATTAGAAACTGTATAAAATGAAATTAATTAATTCTCCATTATGTACTTTTTGTAACTCAGAATATGAAACTACTGAACATTTATTTTGGAATTGTACCCTGATGAAAGTTTTTTGGGGATAAACTGAAGAAAGAGTTGACCATGTTTGATTTCTCGATTTTAACTGAACAGACGGTGTTACTTGGCTTATTAATGAAAGAGTTTATTCTTTTCAATCATATTCTGACAATAGCAAAGAAGGCAATATTCATGAGTAGGAATAAAAGTGTAAGCCCAACGTTCATAAAATTCAAATCTTTATTATTTAATACATACAAGATGGAACAATACATTGCAATAGGAAATATAAAATTAAAAAAAAAAAAAAAAACTGTTCACACCAACAGGTGGCAGTGTATGACCAAATGGTTAGCTGACAATAATCTGTAACTCCGAGGTGTATTTTTTTTTTTTCTACTATGTATAATTTATATATGTTTTGATTGTATTCTGAAGTGACCAATAAAAACACAATAAAAAAAAAAAAATAAAAAAAAGGGGGGGGTTATATTTGCCATAAATATCTTTCAGTGACCCTGTGCAAACATGCTGACATAAAACTAGTAAAATAACACATATTCAAATTCTGCATTGCATCAAACCCCAGATATTCTAGGCTTTCAGTTTGAAATTACATATTGACAATTTAGGGCCTTCTTGCAATATGGAAAAAGATATATAAAAGTATATCTTCATGTACAGGCTGTATTCTTCTAATGTAACGATATAAGAATATCTTAGCCACAGATTCTAAAATTATATTATTGGTACCCCTGAGAGAGTATGGCCGTCCCCCATAAATGCCTTTTTGAATATTAGAAATGACATATATATATAATCATAAGGTGATCTTGAGGCAAATTAATCAATATAATAACTTTAGATTTAAATCATCAAATCCCTCTGGACCCTATGATGTTTTTAGGAGTTTATTGGAGCCTTGTGCATAGCATATTTACTTTCATTCTGTTTTCAGAATGCATTCATTTTTGCTTTGGCCATTTAAGACCAGCCCGAAGTCGCCCCTTTGAGCTCATGAAACAAGTATGGTGTACATGTATGTTCCAAACATGGGTAAAATGACAATACTACTAACATAGAAGGGCCATTTTGCCCCTTAGATGACCCTTTTAAGAATACCATTAAATGCAAAATTATGACATCAGGTTGATGAATTATATCGTTATACTCAGATTTAGTGAGCTATAGAAACCCCAATTAAATTTATAAAGTCTATTTCAACCCTTTTTCTTTAGAAACTTCACTCAAATGTTACAGGTTTTTGATTTTCCTATTATGGACGGCTCCGAGGGGGCGCAATACTTATTGCCCATCAGAAATTTAAAGAGCACGATACTGGCAACGTGTATGCCAAAATAAGGCTCCTTACAACTTACGATGACATTAATAGGGGCTCCTAACATAAAGGGGCTATTTTCTCATAAATTCAACTTTTTATTTAAAAATGACCGTTTTGAAGCCCCCATAGCAAAACTATTACATTTTTTCTTTGGAATAGTACCATAGCCATATTCGGTAAGCCATAAAACCAGAAATAATGTTCATCTACATTATTTGAGCCCTTTTCTTTGAGAATCTTCACTCAGATGACAGCCATTTCGAATCTAGCAATCTAAAACACTGTCTTATATCTTATATCTTATTTGCAGATGATTCAAATTTATTTTACTCACATTCCAACCCAAATCATCTTCTATCAACAATAAACTTAGAACTTCGAATGTCTTTAGAATGGGGTTAGACGCAAACAAATTTCTTTAAAGATCTTGAAAACAAATTATATGTTATTTAGCAATACACTGCGAGACCTACCAGGCGATATTTTATTTGATGGAACACCCTCACCAAAGTTTCATCTTCCCGATTTCTCGGTTAACTTTCGATGACCAATTAAATTGGAAATCACATACTTTAACATTTGCAAAACAATCTCCCGCAATATCGGTATAATGAACAAGTTAAAATACTTTTTTCCCAGTTCCACACTTTTTACCTTATACTTCTCCCTAGTTTTACCCTATCTTAACTATTGCATTATGGCATGGGTAATTCAAGTCCAATTTCATATTGATAAAATAACCACGCTACAAAAAAGGGCTTTTAAGAATTATGCATAACACACATATACGAGCGCACACTGACCCATTATTCCTTAAGTCAAAAATTCTCAAGTTTTCAGACCTATTTTATTTCCAAACAGGCAATTCATGTATAAACTAAAAAAACAAGAACTTCCCCACGTCTTTACAAAATATGTTGCGAAAAACAGCCAAATACACAATTACCCTACAAGACAGGCTAATTCTTTCATATTCCGCGGACTCGCACTCTTTTGCCTCTAAACTATCGTTTTCTACGGACCGAAATACTGGAACTCATTAACTGAAGATATAAAGACTTCCCTGAGCTTAAACGTTTTCAAAAACAAATTAAAAAAACACATTCTTCACAGTACACAGCAAACTCAAGATGAACAAAGCAGTCCCACTCTCTTCGCCAACTTCCTCCTTTTCTTCTTCACTTTTTATTCTCATATTCAACATACCCTTTTATGTTCTCCCCCCCCCTTTTTTTTTTTTACTATGAATCATCTTTCTCCCTCCATCTTTTTTTTTTTCACTCATACATTATCATTTTGTAAAATAATATGTATATATGCGTAAATTTATATTTGAATAGCACAACATAAAATAATGGAATTGCTATGCGTTGTATTTTTTTCACTTTATAGGGGCATGTAATCTACAAGCCATGCTTTTAACATGTCTCTTATTCTGTTTTTTCTTCAAATGCAACAAGATATTTATGCCTAAGATTGTGCTTAAATTTCAATTAACTTTGTAATACGTTGTTTCTAAGATTATGTTTATATGATTGTTATGTTATTTTGTTGGGTTTTTTTTCCTGAAAGAACGGAATTAATAAATACTGAATTGAAAATTGAAATTGAATTGAAATGGCCGCCCCAGGGGGCGCCGTTCTTGGCGCCCATCAGAAATTGAAAGAGTATGGTATAAGCAACCTATGTGCCAAATTTAGCGCTTTTAGAGACAATATGAACCAAAAATCCCTAACAGCTCTTACTACCTTGAGTAACGTGCTATGCAGTAAACCATCTTTTATTTAGTAGGCGAAATGATAAAGGCCATACTGGCCGAAAGCTTGTGAATTAAAAGAATTTGAGAGCTACGTCTCTAGTCATCTGTTTCATTCATTTCGCCTATGAAGTGAAGAACGTCATGCTGCATATCCAACAAAGATTTTATTTTCTTTTCACAAATTTTCGGAACCCTTTTCATTTTTTTGTGGTGTCTTTTTTTCATGTCTGATCCCCTTTTCAAGAGATCAGACATTTGTTGGATATACAGCATGACGTTTTTCACTTCTGTCTTTATGTGTTTATTTTTATGTTTTACAATGACAATGCAACACGTGGAACTATCATTTAATATATATATATATGTATATATATATATATATATATATATATATATATATATATATATATATATATATATATATATATATATATATATATATACATATAACGAAATATGGCCCCTTGTTGAACGTTTGTTGCAGTGATTCATCTTATTTTGATACAGGCGAAATAAAGGACGGTAGACAAATCGAAACGTAACTCTCTTATTCCTTTTATTAGAATATATACATGTATATTCAATTCAATGTATATACTAATTCTTTACAAAGGGTTTGTACAATTGGATGATTTAACTACGCTGCATTTGAAATCATTGTTTTCACTTCACTTTCAATTATTTAATTTCGAATTTTTCTCTTCTTCCCAGATGTCAATTTGAATTGCACAGGTCACGGAGAAGTAATTGCATCTTCTAATCATCCATTCGAGATCATATATAACGATATCACGGCTCCAGAAGGTAGAAAGATCCTGTTAAGCTTTCAGTCCTTCAGTCTGGGTTCTGCAGATAACTCTTTGAGTGTAAGTGATACCATTAACCCTGCTGCAACGCAGCGCTACAGTGGAGAAGGGGAATTGGTTTTTCCTCCATTTCTGTCCAGGAGAAACAGCGTTCTACTTGTATATAACTCGTTCAGCCAAACGGGGAGAGGGTTTAGCATAACTGCTTCCTGCTACAAATTCTCAGGTAAGCTAATCCCCACCCCCCCCCAAAAAAAAAAAAAACAAACAAAAACAACAACAACAACAACAACAATAACAACAAAAACAAACAAATAACAGAAAACAAAAAACAAACAAAAAAATCAATAAATAAATAGAAATTAAATTATTAAATAAATAAATAAATAAATAAAAATATATGAAGAAATAAATTAATTTAGGAAAATAAAATGAAAAATAATAAATGGTTGTTTATGCTGGTTTAAACAAGGTGGTTCGCGAACCACGAGTCTCGCCTGATTTGGCTATCAATAAAACACTCAACATGACATTTTGACCCCTAGATGGCCTCTGACCTCATCCTCATTAACACACAAGTCAGTCTCGGGGTCACACCCCAATTAACTCCGAGAAACCTATCGCCGGGTCTGCCTAATTTGCATAAAGAAAACAAGTTTTGCACGGAAAAACCGCTACAAAGGTGTATTGACCAAGGATAATTTATACCAGGGGTGAACAAAACTGCTATAAAAAATGAGTGAAATAGAAACAAAGAGTTGAAGAAAACTTGACCTTAAAGTTGACCTTTTGACCCCTATATGACCTTTGAACTCATCATCCTCATCAACGCACAAGTTGTATTAACCCATATCAATTCTACTTTATGTGAAATGTAAAGTTAACGTATTCCTTTGTGTGGCATTAAATCGGAACTAAACAAGGCGCGTCCGTTATTGATGAGGGGAGACGCAACAAAGTGACGTTGGAAATACGGCTGAGCGGCCCTGAAATTTATACACCTGGCTGCAACTATCAATAATTTGCTAACAAAAACTCGCGTAAGAAGACACCCTGTAGTGGAATGGTATTGTCCATTCGTTTGAGCAAGCAACTCGGGAAGATGAAAGAAATTTATCAAATTGTTCAAAATGACAGGACTTTTTTTCAGTGAATTAAAATTAATGTACCATCTCCGGAAAGCTGAGAATTCAAGCTTTTATTTGCTATGTGAACAATAAGCTATAATAGAATAATGCGGCATCAAGGATCAAAACTATGCATTGCATGAGCTATTTTGAGAGCAAAATATACCATATTGTACAGGAATTTGATCTCACTACACTTTCGAATTGACAAAAGTGACAGGACTTTTTCTTTCCTTTGCAATACGTTATTCATATTTTTGAAAAATTCAGACTCTTAGGCCCGAATTCACAAACGTGGTTTAGTTAGTCCATGGTCTAAATCAATTGTTTAAACCACGGATTTAGACCATGGTCTAAATTTTGGTATTCACAAACCACCTGATTTAGACCATGGACTAACTAAACCACGTTTGTGAATTCGGGCCTTAGCGTACTTCTTCAAAGTGAACTTTTCTTTGAAAAGGTAGTTGCTCGTCACAATAAAGAAAATAAAGTGAAAACCCGTGCAAAAGTATATGGACGCGTTAGCTTTGAGTAGAATGGTAGCGCCCTCTATCCATTAAGTTTACAACTAGAATTGATATGAAGGATAATTTGTACCAAGTGGTGATTAAAAATGATGCTGTAAAAAAAAAAAATGAATGAGTTAAACAAAATGTTTAAGAATTGTCGACCTTTAAGTTGACCTTTTGACCCCTATATGACCTTTTATCTCATCATCATCATCATCAACACACATGTGGTATTACCCAAGAATCATTTGTACCAAGAGTGAACACAATTGATGAAGAAGTAGAGAAATTAAAGAAAGTTAAACAAATACTTTAACATTTCTGTAACAGTGTAACAGGTGGCCTCATATCATTTGATCTTTGACCCCTAGATGATCTCTGACCCAATCATTTTTAAATACACACATGTGGTATTACCCAAGAATCATTTGTACTAAGTGTGAACACAATCGCTGGAGAAAAAAAAACGACAAAAAGTTTAAGAAAAGTTGACCTTTAAGTTGACCTCTTGACTCCTATCTTACCTTTGATCTCATCATCATTCATCATGTGGTATTACTCAAGAATCATTTGTACCAAGTGTGAAAACAAATGATGCAGAGATAAAGAAGTGAGAGCCAGTTAAACAAAAAAACTAAAAGCTTTAACATTTTCGTAAAAGACCAGCAGGCTAACAGTAAAAGTGGTAACTATAGGTAGTTTAGAATTCGATATGTCTTTGCGAGTTTTATATCATTTTCTCATTATCTTGAAGCTAAAAGTTGTCCAAACCTCGCTTACATTGATCATTAATCATTCCATAATTATTTTAATGATTTCATTGAAGATGATGTAATGAGAGACACACCTGCACCATGCATCTGCACCTAGCTGTATGTACATGTATAGATGCACAACTCTCCAAGCCCCTGCAACGTGCACCCTGCACAGCACGCGCGCGAGTTTTTAAAACGTAGGATGGCGACTGAAGTTTTATGAATTATTCATGGTAAATTCATTCTACTCAATCAACTAGTCTATACAAAGAGACATGCAGTATTGTACATGTTCTTTTTTTTTTTCTCGCATATTTATAACTTAAAGGAGGAGTCGGGGCCGAAATTAAAAAGTTTTGTAAAGTAAAAATTTAACAAGCACGACACAGAAAATTTCATCAAAGTCGGATGAAAAATAACAAAGTTATGCATATTTTAGGTAGAGTTTTTTTTTTTTTTTTTTTTTTTTTTTTTTTTTTTTTTTTTTTTTTTTTTTTTTTTTTGGGGGGGGGGGTAAAACAGTTATTGGCAGGTCTCATGAACAGGTCTCATGAATATTTGAATATTCAAATGAGCAAACTGATGATGTCACATTCCCCCTACTTCTTGTATATTGTATTATTTCCACTTTGAGACTAGACAAGGAGAAAGAAACAAAAAGATAATCTTGTTTTCTGCGTTTGTCCATGGCCTTTATAAGCGAATCTTTTGCATGTTACTTTTGAGTGGCCAACAATTTCAAATTTTTTGGAACTTTCATAATCAGCACATATCAATACATTATATACACGTAAATAATAACATGAATTTGATGCAACTAATGTTTCATTACTTTTACGTAAGAATATACAAATAAATGTACATATGAATGTTAGTGCAAATGTATATTAAGCTAACGATCTGGAAGGCCAAAATGGAGCCGGCTGATTATCTGCAGTTAGACAGCCGTGAAATAAATAAATAAATCCAGGTGAAGCTCGATGTACGGACTACAGACATGTGTAAAATTCATGTCAACAATCGGATCCCCGCATATCAATCTGGACAATAATATACTCTTTATCACAAATATTGCCAGCCTTCGGCAACTAGGCCTGTTCCCCGCATAAATGTTACTCGGGCAAACTATAGGCCTGCTCCCCGCCTGTCTGGATCATATACTCTTTATCACAATCTTGCCAGCCTTCGGGCAAACTAGGCCTGTTCCCCGCATAAATGTACTCGGGCAAACTATAGGCCTGTTCCCCGCATGTCTGGCCAATATATATATATACTCCTCATCAACAATAAATCCAGCATTCGGGCAAACCAGTGACCATGGCAATAAAAACATTCCTCCGTGAGAGAATATTATATCTCATATCATGGAATAATCATACTCCTACCTCACAGATCGCTTGCTCCCCTTTGAAGGAAAATAATAACATAAAATATTGGCGATTAGGCACACCATTTGACTAAATGCCGCCACACGAGCTAGTATAGTCGCCGCCAAATCGCCCTAGACTCATTACACTGTAACTCGCTTGTGAGTATAAGCAACACTTTGTGCAATAATTTCGTTAATCTTGCACTGATAACGATACTTCGCACGTACAAATCCTTGGTTAGCAAGAGATTATGCCTTTTTTTGGTTATAGCTATCTATACAGAAATGGTCGGATTTGTTTTCCCTGGAGTCTATCGAACATTAAAGCCGACCTAATACAACAAAACTTCCATTCCAACAACGAAGAATACCGAAGTAAACGCTAAAATATGCCCATTCATCATAATACTAAATGATAATAGACACTAATATAATGGGTGGCTTCTGCAAAGCGTTCAAGTCCGTCATGTGTGATGCTCGATTACGGCACATTACCTAAATAAGAAATATATATAGTAAGACACAATACCTGAGATACATTTTATCATTGCTAGGAATTTTAGCTACGAACTCATCTTAGCCTCAAAGCTGTTATGTACAATTTCTTTAAAAGAGTGATAATTATTTGGAAAGGAGTTCAAGATGCCAATTTATTGTGATCAAATCTGCCTATTATCTGAAATGCCCAGGTTTATGTTACTATTGTTTATTATATTGCATATCGAATGATAGACAACCAGACCACTTTTAGGTTAACTACAAAGCAAACAAAGATTATCTAAAAATGCGAGCGAGTCTCTGGTTGCAGTGGGTAGTATGATTTACGTCGTTAGGGTTTAATGAATGAGTGTTGTCCAGAAGGTGAAACCGCAACTTCATAATTGTAAATGTCCTCCGTTCTGGAAAAGTCACATCCTATCTTCATGTTATAAAATGAGCAAAGAAAATGTATTTGGAGGAGAGAGATGGAAATTAGGTTCTATGAAAACAGAGGGAAGTGTCCTTGTCTTTTTTCTCCCATACTTATCAAACAAGTGCACTCAGACTATGTGACAAAATGTTTTGTCTAGATGATCTTGATGAATGACATTCTTTGATTCGCTAGACTAGCTATTCGGGATGTTTTGGCTGTGAGGGGAAGAAGTGTCGAATGAAGCCCGAGGCAGAATATTTGACCCCATCTTGAAATTGTCTGAGATGGATGCTATCAAGAAAATTGTATATGAGATATTATGCATCAACTGAAACATGACCAAGATCATAATGCGCCCACATCATAATACATGGGAGGGCGAGAGAACCGCGTTGCTCAATGTTGTGTAGCGATTTGTTCCAAAAAAGGCGAAGTCCATGCCGCACAACCGGTGTTACTTGTTGTTGACGAGCCAATAACCTGCAGTGTGACATGGCACCTGCAGTGTCTGCGCTGTGGCTGTAAAGGAAAAGAAAAAGAAAAAGGACAACCGGCAGTTTTCCATCCACTAGGCTGACAAACCCGCAACGTAATATTATACTGAAATTTTTATTAGCAGAAGATCTGTGCCCAGACATATACGAGATGAATAAAAGTGATCATTCAATAGTAAGAACATGCAGTGCTATTCCTTTAAATAAACTTCTTCAAATTAATGTACCCATCTTATAATTCCGTTGTAATCCAAGTATTGCACATGCCCATGATTATTGCCAGAAGTCAGAGCAGACCACTCTGGTATAGGAAACTGACAATAACGATGATATTCCGAATTACCCCCCCCCCCCTTTTCAGCTGTATGTCGTATTGCTCCATAAATTGACAAAAAGAAGAATTGTACAAGAGGAACAGGGCATTAAGCGCCTCAATGTTTATAATATTTAGTAATAATTTCTGAATTCTTACGCTCATAAATATTATAGTATTAATGCTGATGCTGTGCAGTATATCATTCCCACAATTATATTCGATGTTTTACTGTAAGGCTCAACGAATATTTAATTTTATGACGGAATGTTCTATAAAATTAGATTG